>OY728120.1:678940262-679515262 GCA_963277665.1 Viscum album | reverse complement strand
GGAAGAGGGGGAATATGAAAGGTGTCCACGTAGGTTAAGTTAAAGTTTTTTTTACGATGGTTTATTTGTGGAGGAATTAATTCCATCACAAATAGTTTTTTCGATCAAAACTATTAGTGAAAGAAATTAATTTTTGTTTCAAATAATACTGAGCTGATAAGTATTTGTGACAGATACCAAAATATGCTGCAAATACCCATTGTGACTACTTTTGGCACTAGGCAGTGGTAATTCCCTCCAAAACTATTTGGAACTGAATGTTTATTTTGTCTAAATTAATAATTATTTACAACAGAATATTAAATAGGTCATAAATACTAATAGGAAAGGTAATATTTTTGATGGGTCATTTTCCCATTGCAAATGACTCATCACCAATAACTGAATTTTTAGTATTGCAAAAATGAGAAGATTCCATTGTTTTGTGATAGCCAGAGCGCCTTTCACATTGCAAGGAATCCATATTTTCATTTCAGGATGAAGCACATTGGGGTACAATATTACTTTGTTCGAGATGTTCTAGAGGAGGAAGTGTGGATGTGTAGAAAATTCATACTATAGAAAATCTGGCAGATTTACTAATGAAGGCATTCGACTATGATAAGTTCTGATGGTGAAAATCCTTTACCAACATTGCAGATATGTGAGTGAAATGTTTGGAAGATAAAAATTATGTGTGAAGATGTTATTAGTTCTCAATCAAATCTCTATATGGGGGATGTGTTGGCAGTTTATTTAGTGGATGACACTTCCCCCTATTTTTGTCAAAGGGGGCTGGTGGTGGTCGATGTGGTGGGTGGCCAACCCCACCAACCCAATTAGTATAGAAGAGAAGGAGTGGGCAGAGACAATTTATAAATGAATATCCTCCCCAATGTTTCTAGCATTAGCTTCACTCGATTTCTCATCACCAATAGTCCATCATTATTTGAGCATTATTTTTGAGACAATTTCCTCACTTATTCAAGAGAGATATTATGGGAGTTTTCTCCTTTAAATAGTGATATATTTTGAATCCACTTTTACCCATAATGATCATTTCATTTTTCTATGTTTTTTACCCCTTTCATTTTGGTATTTTTTCCAACTTACATTTGGTGTCCATTTATTTATGCATTTTTCACTTTATTTTATCTTTTGATTATCGCTACACTAGTGGGATGATATTTTTTCAGCCTAAACATTATTATTATTTTCTTTATCAATAGGTAATATCATAAGTTTGTTTTTTAGAGTCTAAAAAGATAAATCTAGAGATACCCGCATAAGTTAATTTATAAGTAGGAACATAAGATAATCTCAATCAGGTCGGTATGATATTTTTCAGACAACCCCATATGATATTTTCAAAAGTATACATATAGAAAATTTTCACAGTGTGAAGTAAATTATCATTTTCATGTTGTAGGATAATTTAATTTTCCATTTTTGGGAATCCCCTAAGCCCCAATCAAAGCTCGAACAAAACTGAAGATCTCAACCCTTTCCATAAGAACTAAAAAAATATGAATAGCCTATGATTGACCTCGATCATCAAGACAGAGAAAAATATGTACCTGGGTGTTTATCGGAAAGACCGTTACCTAATATTGGATGGTGGAGTTTTATCAAAGTAGTAAAAAACTATAGAATCAATTGAATAAGATGATTCAAATCTTGAAATGGGTAATCGAGGATGTTGACCTTAATGCTGAAAGAAGGAAGTACAAGACAAGATCATGCTGAGGGAGATTCCACTGAGTCAAAATATTATTTTCTTTTTAAGAACCAATATTTAAATAGAATTAGAGATTAATAATATGATTTATGGTGTCTGGATGTGAACTGATGAAGAACCGAATCACGGACGCACTATGTTAGTAGAATTTTCCATGCACGGTGCCCCCTACTTTGTCAAAGGGGGGGGGGGGGGGGTTGTGGTGGAAGATGAGGTGGGTGGACAACCCCACCAAAACTCCTATAGGAGAGGAGATAGGTAGGGGAGGATTTCCTATAAAAGGGATTTCCCATAATGGTTTCTTCATATCCTCATCTCCAGCCTTCATCAGCTTCATCGGTTCCCATCTATTAGTATATCCCATTGTGAGGCATTTTGAGTGGTGGTTTCCCCACCTATTAAAGAGAGATATTTATGAGAGTTTTCTCCTTGTAATAGTGGGGGAGTGTGTACGCACTTTTACCCATAGTGATCTTTCTATTTTTCTGTGGTTTTTTACCCCTTCCATTTAGGGGTTTTTCCATGTTACATATTGTGTCCATTTATTTCTACATTTTCTAGCTTTATTTTATCTAGTGATTATCACTGTACTAGTTATCCAATCATTTACAGTCCCAACAAGCGATATCAGAGGGAAGGTTCTGGCCTAGTGTTGTTTATATTTTTGGGTATTAATAATTCTTGTAAATTTGATAATGCTCTGTGATTACAACTCCTATTGATCTTTCACATCAGGAAAAAACTATTTATATTATTAAATATACTTTTGTGAAATGGAATAGGTTATAGACTAATGGTGTGTCCATATGGTGGTGAAATTATATATTAAAAAATTCAATGAGAATAATTTTTTGTTGTGGAAAATGAAGATGCATGCAGTGTTGCAGAAGGATAATTTCTGACTGGTGATTAGTGAATTACCAGTAGATGTGATGATGGATCATGGTTCAAGTGGGATCCATAATAATGAAATGTATAGAAATGTGGTGAGTACTTCTGGAAGTGGAGACATACTAGTCATTGAAGTGGTGATGACTGCTAGAAGTAGGAAGCATCTCAACAATGCATGGATAATCGACTCAGGAGAAACATGGAACATGATGTCTTGAAGGGAATGGTTTGATAAATATGAAACCATCCCAGAAAGGATTTTGTACATTGTGAATGGTCTCACCTTGAAGATCATTGGAGTTAGTACCATAAAACAGAATATGCATGATGGTATTGTTTAAACCATCCAATGAGTACACCATGTGAAGGGCTAGAAGATAAAAGTATTGTCTTTGGGACAATTTGATGACATCAGATTCAAGACTCACACTGATAATGTAGTGATAATAATTTTTAAGGGTGATATTGTGGTAATTAATGAAGATAAAACCTTAAAGAACATTTATGTTCTTATGGGTGAAATGTACAAGGAGGCAGATATAGTTGTCACATCAACTACCTCGACGGAAGCGTTGACAACGTTATGGAATCAGAAGCTTGGCCCTATGTGAGAAAGATTACTAAATATTCTTACATATTAGAAGTTACTACCTGGGATTACAAAGGTATCCTTACCATTTTGTGAGCATAGTGTTTTTATTAATAAACATAGGTTGAAGTTTGGGATATCAATATCATGATGTCAGTAGATCTTACATTTGATCCATTTTGATGTTTGGAAAGCACCAGTTATATCCCTGGGAAGAGTAAGGTACTTTATACCCTTCATTGAGGATTATTCCAAGAGATGTTTGGTGTACCCAATAAAGAGGAAGTTGGATGTTTTTTAAGTATTCAAAAAATTCAAAGCACAAAAGGAGCTTGAATATGGAAAGAAGATCAAATGTACGAGGACAGAAAATGGTGGAGAATATTCAAGAGAGGAGTTCAATACTTTTTTTCAATGGGAATGAATCAAGAGATAGTTCATGGTGGCATAAACTCCTCAACAAAATGGAGTTGAAGATAAGATGAACAAAACCCTATTGGATTAAACAAGGGGAATGTTGAAGATTGCAGGAATTACCAAAACATTTTGGGAAGATGCTGTGAGTACCACCTGTTTTGTGATCAACAGATCACCTTCACTGGAGATTGATCAAAAGACACCAATGGAGATGTGGACTAGTAAAACCGCTGACTATTATCAGTTACATACTTTTGGAATTCCTATATATTCATTGTTTAATGACCAGGAAAGATCGAAGATGGATTCAAGATCCATGAAATTTATCTTCTTGGGGTACACTGATGGTGTGAAAGGGTATCGTTTGTGGGATCCCACAGCCCAAAAACATATCGTTAGTAGAGATATCATTTTTATAGAAGAAAAGGTGCAAATGGGAACTGATCAAGACATAGAGAAGTAGAATAACGAAACTACAATAGTTAATGTAGAGGAAAACTCCAAGGAAGAACCAGTTTCCTCTAAGGCATTACTAGAGCACGATGATCAAGTACCGGTTGAGTCTAGACCATGAAGGTCAACTAAGGAGAAAAGAGAACCAATATGGAACTCATAATATGACACTGATAACAATATTGGGTACTGATTATTGATGGAGGATGGATATACATCTTATTTTTTAGAGGCGACCCAGAGACTAGATGTCTCCTCATGGATGGAGGCGATGCAGGTAGAAATTTAAGCCCTACATATGAATAGGACTTGGGAGCTTGTCCCATTACCTCATGGAAGGAAGTATATTTAAAATAAATGGATCTTTAAGATAATGTGAGATGGAAAGGACCATGTGGAAGGATATCATGCATGACTGATGGGTAAAGGATATGCTCATAAGGACGGTATTGATTTCAATGAAATATTTTCTTTTGTTATTAGATTGATGACTATTCGGATAGTTCTGGTGATGTGTGAAACATACAGTTTACATCTAGAGTAGTAGGATGTGAAGACTACTTTTCTCCATGGTGATCTTGATGAAGAGTTTTATATTCTCCAACCATAATTTTTTTCATAAGAAGGAAAAGAGAACTTGGTTTTCAGGTTGAACAAATATCTGTACGATCTCAAGAAGGCGTCAAGGTGTTGGTATAAGAGATTTTATTCCTATATCATGATATTTGGATACATTAGACTTTATTTAGATCCTTATGCATATTTCAAGGGTTCATATGGTAATGATTTCATCATTATCCTATTTTATGTGGATGACATGTTGGTTTTAGGCCCAACAATGATTAGATCTAAGAGATTAAGGCACAATTGGATAAGGAGTTTTATATGAAGGACATGGGACCAACAAAAAAGATTTTTGGGATGAAAATTTACTAAGATATATACAATGGGAATATTTTCTATCATGGAAAAATTACTTATTTAAATTTTGGAAATGATTAAACATGTAAGACTGTAAGCCAATATCTACCCCTTCCCATTACTTTCATGTTATCCTTAATGATGAGTCGTAATATTGAAGCAGAGAGGATGGAAATGTCTCAAGTATTATATGCATCAATAGTGGGTAGTCTGATGTTTTCTATGGTTTGTACTAGACTAGACATTGCACATTCCGTGGGAGAAGTTAGTCAGTACATGGTGAATCTAGGAAAAGAGAATTGGATCACAATGAAGAGGATCTTGAGATACATCAAGGAGACCTAAAATGTTCCATTATGTTATGGAGGATCAGATTTCACTATCAAAGGAGATGTTTATTCATATTTTATAAAAGATTCTAACTGGAGGAAATACACTACTAATTATGTGTTTACTCTTGCAGGAGGATATGTGTGTTGGATTTCAAAGTTACATTCAGTTGTGGCATTATACATGATGGAGGTGAAGTACATGGAATATACATAGTCTTTAAAATAGGTGATTATGATATGAAGGTTGTTGGGGGAGCTCAGTCAAAAATAGGAGAAGATTCCATTATTTTTTGATAGTCAGAGCTCCTTGCACATGAAAAGGAATCCATCTTTACATTCTAGGAAAATGCATATTGGGGTATATTATCACTTTTTCCGAGATGTGGTGGAGGAAAGAAGTTTGGATATGCAGAAAATTCATACTAAATAAAATATGGAAGATTTCCCAATGAAGGAAATTAACTCTGATAAGTTCAGATGTTGTAGATCCTCGAGCGGCCTCACATAGACTTTAGTAGAATGTTTTGAAGATAGAAATAATGTGTGGAGATGTTATTTATTTTCAATAAAATATCCAAGTGGGAGGCATGTTAGAAGAATTTTCCATGCATAGTGCCCCCCACTTTGTCAAAGGGGGGTTGGCGGTGGTAGATAATGTTGGTTATAAACCCCACCAAACCTCCTGTGGGAAAGGAGATAGGCAGGGGAGGATTTCCTATAAAGGGTTTTACCCTGATGGTTTCTTTATCCCATCAAATCCATCCTTCATCAGCTTCATCGGTTCCAATCTATAAGTAGATCCCATTATTTGTTATTTTATGAGGTGGTTTCCGCACATATTCAAGAGAGATATTTATAAGACTTTTCTATTTTTAATAGTGAGGGATCTTCTACCAACTTCTAACCATAGAGATCCTTCCATTTTACTAAGGTTTTTACCACGTCCATTTGGGGAGTTTTCCAAATTACATCTAGTGTCCATTCATTTCTAAATTTTTGAACTTTATTTTTTCTTGTGATTATCACTACACTGGTTGGACAATCATTTTTGGTCCCAACACACTAGAATCTGGAATCAAAGATCCATTCATTTCTTTTGATTGCAGGGTTGATGATTTTTCCTTCTCTCGGTTTGTACCCTATTGTAAGATTGAAGATAGAGGGGGGCCTTATTGATTTTGAGTGCTATGGTTGAGCAATTGAAGATTGATATACACTAGGTGCTCAATGAAATAGGGCTGTGAAGAAATGAAGTTTGGAGCACTACCAGAAGGGGGAGTATTTGCCTCATGTTGACTCGAGGATCCATTAATAATGGTTTAGAGTATATTTTCTGAATATGAGGAAAAAACTAAAGGAAAGTTTGTATATTACTGAATTATAAGACATTGAATGGGTTTTTTGGGTTTTTTAAGTTTTTTAAAAAAGGGATAGGGTCCCTAATAATTTTAAAAAGGGTACCCAAGATGTAACGACCCAAAGTTTTTCAATGGAAAATTCCCTTCTTATATCTATGTCATAAAAACACAAAATAATGAACTACTAAGTGATAAGTGACCTTTAAACATAATTTTGTCACCCCTATGTTTGGAATTTTAAAAATCCGGCATACACGGTTGTGCTCAAGATAGTTTTTGGCGTCTAATGAAACAAAAATAATTTTTGGTGAATAGTAATATGACCCTTATGAATAGTAAATAAGAGTAACATTACCTATGAATAATAAAATAAAATTTAGACATCATAGAAAGTGATAATTTGACCTTAGTAAACATTTTTTTGTATTTTATAAGTCATAAATAAATAATTATAATTAATTAATTAATTTAAAATAATATTTATTCCCCTAGAATGTATTCATATAGTATTGAATCAATGTCTAATAGTTTTTAGATAATTTTATAAGACCCTACGTAATTTTTGAAAGAACTATAAAATCAGTTTTAATCTTAAAAACTGTTTTTTAAGTAAATTATGATTTTATTTAAATATTAAATTAATAATACTTAGAAAATTATTTTTGAAAAATGGACTTCATTTTTGGATTATACACGTCGAAAAATGGTTGGGGTAAATTTTTGGGATTTTTCTGAGGTACTTGAATTTTTGATGAATAGTGGAATCCGATAATTCACAATAAAAGCTAAATAATGTATTAATTGAGTCATTTCTGATGTTCTGCTGATGTAAGACCACTTGGTTCGGGATTATATTATAAAATTACTATTATTGGTCATCCAATACTCAGTATTCCTTGTCTTTGGTGGAATTAATAAACTAATCAATTTTATATTAAGGAAACCCCTCTCCCCTCCACTATAAAAGCCACCCTTCACTCCCTCTTTTCCTCACACCTCTCAAGCTCCAAGCCTTCTCTAAATTCTTCCCAAACACCTTCCCTAGCTCATCCCCCATGTACAAAAGCTGTTGGTATCATCAAAATACCAAGCCTATCTTCCTTAAAGAGGATCTCAAGAGAAGGATTCTAAAGGTAATTTCTCTCTCTCTTCTCCTTTAATTTCCTTTCAAGTTCAAGTTCCTTTCTTGATCTCTCCCTAATTATCTTCATAAAAATTGTTTTGTAAATCCAGTATTATACATATAATGTAATATTATGATTCCAATGGTATATTATATCACCCCACACCCTTTCCCTCTTCCTTTTATTTTATTAAAGAGAACGTTGTTCATGTGGTGATAATTTATCACCTTCAAAAACAACATGCTCTCTTCTTCCATTTCTACCTTCAATCTGGTCAGGAAACCATTTTTATGGTTGAACCAGAATATTTTATATGTATTATGTTCTATTTTATGTTCTGGAAATAACCTATGTCCTTATTACTAAGATAAATTTAAAAACAAGATCGTTGTGATCCAAAAACCGCTCAAATTAACCCAAATAACCATCATTAAAATTTTATCTAATGATTCGTCCACTTGGATCTAATATAACTCATTATAAAATCATTCAAGATTCTGTAATATCATTAATAACATGTAATATCAGTTCTGGATGTTTACCCATGATCTACCCAAGCATCAATTTAAGAATACAAGTGGACCGCTCAAGAAAACCATAAAAACGAACATCCCCGATCAATGTTTTTAAAATCTATAAGTCATCCAAAGGAACATAATATGAAATAATGAAACCATAATGAACCCTATTAATGTATAAAAGGTTCTAGAATTTATAATTAATGAATATAATGTCATTATACAGGACATTAAATAGAAGGAGGCATTCGAGTACAAGGTAAGGGGAAATCTCGAACACAATTTTCTTCCTTCAGGTTCTCCCTCTTTCACTCCATTTTTGATATGGTTACTCCTCAAAGATCATTTTTTCATCATTTACTTTACTCTTATGGGATATACATGTTTGTAACTAGTTTTTTATGTCCATCAAAATGTTTTCCAAAAGAACTCTTCTTTCAAGATCTCACATTTTACCTCTCATTCAAGGTTGATGGTTCTTGTATCAAGTATGTTGTTCCCTATTTATTTTGGGAACCCAATGCTTATGAATGTGTTATTATGAGATGAAACCCATTCCTTTACATGGGTTTTTTATTTACATGTTTGACATGTGTTCTATGTGGCAAGCATGATAATGATAATGTTATGATGTGATGGGTGCGCCCGGAATTATATAGCGCAATATGAATGTTTAAATGTGATGGGTGTGCCCGGAATTATATAGCGCTCCAATGCATTGGGTAAAGTGATTAATCTCATGAGTAAATGTGAAATGATGCATGAACATGATGCTAGATTTTTTCACAAGTATGTGTTGTAGTTAACCACTAAGACATGATGTTTCATTTTTATGCTTTGGCACATTTCAAGTTTATTGTTTATGCTCCTCTCATGTTCAAGATCTTATTCATGATTATGATCACCCCATGCTATATTGTTCTTATCTATCCTCTTACTGGGATTTTAGCTCACCCTTTTGATGTATATCCTCAGGTGTCTACATGTACTAAGGGGAGGACAAGTGCTACTAAGAAGCTATAGAAGAAGAGATTAAATGAATTTTTATGCTTGATGTTGTATTTGTTATGTATTGTCCTAGTTTTCCCAAGACACTAAACCTCTGGATCCTCCATGTGTAATACTATTATGTCGTTTATCTTTGAAATGGTGTAATAGTAATGTAAGAAAAGGTCGGGTCGCTATAGTTGGTATCAAAGGAAAGGTTTAGTTAATTTGGGAATTAGGATTAGTGAACCCTAAAGAAAACCTCTAGCATGAGACTAAGTACAAATATGAACACAAGGATATTTACCTAGGGATCCCATATGTTATGTTTTTGGTATAATTGTTTAAAAGGATAAGTTATTCATGACTTTTTTTACTTATGTTTTGTTCTAACCTTTTCTATTTTAGAAAATGGTGGGAACCAGGAGAAATCAGGCCAACAACTCTTACGAAGGCCAATGCAACGATTGCCCGAACGACATCCCCAATGATTTTGGAGGTGGAGTTCAAAACTTCATGGCGGTGCTTACCCAATTATCTCGGGTTATGAATAATAACCATAATAATGGGGAAAGTCCTCCATCACCAAAGAGGGAGCAACTAGCTATCGAAAGTTTTATGCGGCAACGACCACCGATGTTTTGTGGATCTTCCGATCCACTAGTTGCGGAATAGTGGGTCAACTCCATGGAGAAGATCTTTTCTGTTCTTCACTATTCCGAGACAGAGAAGGTGATTCTAGCCGTTTATCGTCTAGATGGAGAAGCTGATCAATGGTGGGCTTTGATTAAGAACACCAAGCCAAGGGATGAAATTGAAGAGATGGAATGGGAAGACTTTAAGATAATTTTTCTTAATAAGTACTTCCCACAAACTCTTCGCATGAAGATAGAGAGAGAATTCATAGAGCTCAAGCAAAAAGAAGGAGAATTTGTCACAACCTATGAAGAAAATTTCACAAGGCTCACAAGGTATGCTTCGGGTTTTGTTATCAACAATGATAGCAAAATTGATAGATTCTTTAGTGGATTAAAACCACATCTTCGAAAAGCTCTTGAAATTCGAGACTTTGGGAGTTATGAAGAAGTTGTTCGGTGTGCTCTCAAAGTGGAGATGGAGTTTGGAGAATGGTCCCATGGCTATGGTGATATGAAAAGAAAGATGGAGTTTCAAGCTAGTGGATCTAGTGATAAAGATGGGAAGAAAACACAACGACCCACTTGCCAAAAATGTGGGAAGTTGCACAATGGGAATTGTCTCAAAGGGACGGGGGAATGCTTCAAGTGTGGGAAAGAAGGACACCTAGCTCACGAGTGTCGAAGAGACATGAAAAGGAAGGATAATGTAGCCGATGAAAGGAGAGAACCACTCGTGGTTCAATGCTACAACTGTAAGGAGCTAGGGCACTATTCAAACCAGTGCACTAAACCTCGAGCTTTCGAGGGTAATCAGCGCCAACAACCACCAAAGCCAAAGGAACAAGGGAAGGCTTATGCCATCACTACTGCGGAGGTGGAACATGATAATGAAGTCGTACAAGGTACACTTCCTATTCACTCAAGAATGGAAAAAGTCTTATTTGATTCTGGTTATACGCATTCCTTTATATCTTGCAAGTTTGCTATAACTATAGAATCGAAGCCCCGAAACCTTGAAGTAGAGATATCTGTAAAAACACCAAGTGGTGAAATCATTGCAACCCAAGTGTTTGATTCTTCTCCTGTTGACGTATGTGGGACGATTCTTCCAGAAAATCTCATAATACTTCCCTTGGTGGAATTCAACGCTATAATGGGAATGGATTGACTCTCGTTATATAGAGCACATATCAACTGTAGGGAAAAGGAAATATATTTTCATATTCCGAACCATCCCATGCTCCTCTACAAATGCAAGGAAGATCATGAATCTCCTTTGATAAATCCTTTAATGGTGTGGGTGATGATTCCCTATGAAGAATCATACCTCACCCAAATGTTTGAGTCAAAGGAAAGTTCCAACCTTGAGAAAATGCCCATCGTAAGGGAATACAGCGATGTATTTCCCAAAGAGTTACCCGGTATTCCCCCGGATCGTGAGGTAGAGTTCTCAATTGAACTCATACCCGGAGCTACTCCTATCTCGAAGTGCCCCTATAGGATGGCTCCTATCGAACTGGAGGAGTTAAAGAAGCAGCTGCAAGAGCATCTGGACAAAGGGTTCATACGCCCTAGTGCATCACCTTGGGGTGCGCTAGTGCTCTTTGTGAAGAAGAAGGATGGAACCATGCGGCTGTGTATCGATTATCGAGAACTCAACAAGATCACCATAAATAACAAGTATCCTCTCCCAAGGATTGACGACTTGTTCGATCAGTTAAGAGGAGCTCAATACTTCTCAAAGGTGGATCTTCGTTCTGGATATCATCAAGTAAAGGTAAAGAAGGAAGATATTCAGAAGACTGCCTTCCGTACAAGGTATGGGCACTATGAGTTTTTGGTGATGCCCTTCGGACTTACTAATGCCCCTGCAATCTTCATGGATTTGATGAATAGAGTCTTTAGACATTACCTCGACAAATTTGTGGTAGTGTTTATTGATGATATTCTCATTTACTCCAAGAGTAAGGAGGAACATGAAGAACATCTAAGACTTGTGTTGGCGACATTGAGAAAGGAGAAGTTGTACGCCAAGTTCAGCAAGTGTGACTTTTGGATGAATCAAGTCACGTTCTTGGGACATGTGATCACAAGAGAGGGAATTTCTATGGACCCTTCAAAGACAAAGGTGATTGAAGAATGGCCCAGGACCTCTAGTGTCACAGAAATCCGTAGTTTTCTTGGATTAGCTGGGTACTACCGACGTTTTGTGAGAAACTTCTCACGATTGTCAAGCCCGCTAACTAAGTTAACAAGGAAAGGGGTAAAGTATGTATGGACGGAAGAATGTGAGGGAAGCTTCAAGGAGCTAAAGAGAAGGCTGATCAATGGACTTGTACTCACACTACTGAAAAGTGGATAAAGTTTTGTGATATACAGTGATGCTTCAAAGAAAGGCTTGGGTTGTGTACTCATGAAAAATGATAATGTGATAGCCTACGCCTCACGAAAGTTGAAGATCCATGAGCAGAACTACCCAACGCATGATCTAGAGCTGGCAGTCGTGATTTTTTCCTTGAAAATCTGGCGGCACTACCTTTATGGTGAGAAGTGTGACATATACACTGACCACAAGAGCCTAAAGTATATATTCACACAAAAGGATCTCAACATGCATCAAAGGAGATAGTTAGAGCTAATCAAGGATTACGATTGCTCTATTCACTATCATCCTGGAAAGGCGAACAAGGTAGCTGATGCTTTAAGTAGGAAAGAACCTGCTACTCTATCCATGTTGAGGATTGAGAAAGACCTTATCTTCTTGGATATGAAAAGGATGGATTTGGGAATCATAAGGGCAGGGGATACATCCTACCTTGCCCAAATGATTGCGCAACCATACAAAAGAGGGTGAATGCAGTAAAGGAAGGGAAGCTTCAAGAGTTCCATATCGACGATGATGGTGTGATTCGGTTTGGAACGCGGATTTGTGTGCCTTCATCACCCGGAATAAAGAAGGAGCTATTGGATAATGCACATAGCTCAACTTTCTCTATTCATCCTGGAAGTACCAAGATGTATCGTGATATTCGAGAACACTTCTGGTGGGATAACATGAAGAAGGAGATTGCGGAATATATATCAAGGTGCTTGGTGTGTCAGCAAGTTAAAGCTGAGCGAAAAAAGTCCAAAGGTATGATGCAGCCATTGCCTATACCCATGTGGAAATGGGAAAATGTCACTATGGACTTTGTCATGGGTCTCCCGAAAATGTCAAGAGGAAATAATGTGATATGGGTTGTAGTTGACCGACTCACCAAGACTGCCCATTTTGTCGCTATTCGGGAAGACCTCTCACTTGAACAACTTGCAAGGATATATGTGAAGGAAGTAGTGAGATTGCATGGTGTTCCAATCTAGATTGTCTCTGACCGTGATCTAAGGTTCACTTCTAAATTCTGGAGGAGCCTTCAACATGCTTTGAGTACTGAATTAAATTTCAGCACGACCTATCACCCCCAAACTGATGGCCAGTCTGAAAGGACTATTCAGACACTTGAAGATATTCTAAGATCCTGCTCTCTTGAATTCAAAGGTGGTTGGGATCAGCATCTCCCATTGGTTGAGTTCTCATACAATAATAGCTTCCACTCGAGTAATCAGATGGCTCTATATGAAGCTCTCTATGGGAAGCGATGTAGAACTCCAACCTGTTGGGATGAAGTTGGAGAACGAAAACTACTTGGTCCCGATCTTGTTCAAGAGATGACAGAGAAGGTTCAAGTCATCCAGAAACATATCAAAGCTGCTCAAAGTCGGCAAAAGAGCTATGCTGACAATCGTCGAAGGGACTTGGAGTTCGACGTTGGAGATAAAGTCATCCTTTGAATATCTCCATGGAAGAGAGTCATGCGATTCAGGAAGAAAGGGAAGCTAAGCCCAAGGTACATTGGCCCCTTTGAGATCCTTGATCGTATAGGAGCCGTGGCCTATCGTCTGGCACTTCCACCGAATATGGCTCAAGTTCCTGACGTGTTTCACGTATCACTACTGAGGAAGTACATTCCAGACCCCTCACATGTACTAAACTCAGAGGTGGTACAGTTAGAAGATGATCTCTCATATGAGGAGCAGCTGGTAAAAATTTTGGACCGAAGTGATAAGGTTCTACGCAACAAGACAACTCTCCTTGTCAAAGTGTTGTGGAGGAACCAAAAGTTTGGGGAAGCAACTTGGGAACCGGAAGAGGCAATGAAGGAGAAGTACCCTCACCTATTTGTGTAAAGTGAAATTTCAGGGGCGAAATTTCTTAAGGGGGGAAGAATGTAACGACCCAAAGTTTTTCAATGGAAAATTCCCTTCTTATATCTATGTCATAAAAACACAAAATAATGAAGTACTAAGTGATAAGTGACCTTTAAACATAATTTTGTCACCCCTATGTTTGGAATTTTAAAAATCCGGCATACACGGTTGTGCTCAAGATAGTTTTTGGTGTCTAATGAAACAAAAATAATTTTTGGTGAATAGTAATATGACCCTTATGAATAGTAAATAAGAGTAACATTACCTATGAATAATAAAATAAAATTTAGGCATCATAGAAAGTGATAATTTGACCTTAGTAAACGTTTTTTTTTGTATTTTATAAGTCATAAATAATTAATTATAATTAATTAATTAATTTAAAATAATATTTATTCCCCTGGAATGTATTCATATAGTATTGAATCAATGTCTAATAGTTTTTAGATAATTTTATAAGACCCTACGTAAATTTTGAAAGAACTATAAAATCAATTTTAATCTTAAAAACTGTTTTTTTAAGTAAATTATGATTTTATTTAAATATTAAATTAATAATACTTAGAAAATTATTTTTGAAAAATGGACTTCATTTTTGGATTCTACACTTCGAAAAATGGTTGGGGTAAAGTTTTGGGATTTTTCTGAGGTACTTGAATTTTTGATGAATAGTGGAATCCGATAATTCACAATAAAAGCTAAATAATGTATTAATTGAGTGATTGCTGATGTTCTGCTGATGTAAGCCCACTTAGTTCGGGATTACATTATAAAATTACTATTATTGGTCATCCAAGACTCACTATTCCTTGTCTTTGGTGGAATTAATAAACTAATCAATTTTATATTAAGGAAACCCCTCTCCCCTCCACTATAAAAGCCACCCTTCACTCCCTCTTTTCCTCACACCTCTCAAGCTCCAAGCCTTATCTAAATTCTGCCCAAACACCTTCCCTAGATCATCCCCAACGTCTAAAAGCTGTTGGTCTCATCAAAAGACCAAGCCTATCTTCCTTAGAGAGGATCTCAAGAGAAGGATTCTAAAGGTAATTTCTCTCTCTCTTCTCCTTTAATTTCCTTTCAAGTTCAAGTTCCTTTCTTGATCTCTCCCTACTTATCTTCATCTAAATTGTTTTTTAAATCCAGTATTATACATATACTGTAGTCTTATGATTCTAATGGTATATTATATCACCCCACACCCTTTCCCTCTTCCTTTTATTTTATTAAAGAGAACGTTGTTCATGTGGTGATAATTTATCACCTTCAAAAACAACATGCTCTCTTCTTCCATTTCTACATTCAATATGGTCATGAAACCATTTTTATGGTTGCACCAGAATATTTTATATTTATTATGTTCTATTTTAAGTTCTGGAAATAACCTATGGCCTTATTACTAAGATAAATGTTAAAACAAGATCGTTGTGATCCAAAAATCGCTCAAATTAACCCAAATAACGATCATTAAATTTTTATCTAATGATTCGTCCACTTGGATATAATATAACTCATTATAAAATCATTCAAGATTCTGTAATATCATTAATAACATGTAATATCAGTTCTGTATGTTTACCCATGATCTACCCAAGCATCAATTTAAGAATACAAGTGGACCGCTCAAGAAAACCATAAAAACGAACATCCCTGATCAATGTTTTTGAAATCTATAAGTCATCCAAAGGAACATAATATGAAATAATGAAACCATAATGAACCCTATTAATGTATAAAAGGTTCTGTAATTTCTAATTAATGAATATAATGTCATTATACAAGAAATTAAAGAGAAGGAGGCATTCGAGTACAAGGTAAGGGGAAATCTCGAACCCAATTTTCTTCTTTCAGGTTCTCCCTCTTTCACTCCATTTTTGATATGGTTACTCCTCAAAGATCATTTGTTCATCATTTCCTTTACTTTTCTAGGATATACATGTTTGTAACTAGTTTTTATGTCCATCAAAATGTTTTCCAAAAGAACTATTCTTTCAAGATCTCACATTTTACCTCTCATTCATGGTTGATGGTTCTTGTATCAAGTATGTTGTTCCCTATTTCTTTTGGGAACCCAAAGCATATGAATGTGTTATTATGAGATGAAACCCATTCCTTTCTATGGGTTATTTATGTACATGTTTGACATGTTTTCTATGTGGCAAGCATGATAATGATAATGTTATGATGTGACGAGTGCACCCGGAATTATATAGCGCAATATGAATGTTTAAAAGTGACGGGTGCACCCGAAATTATATAGCGCTCCAATGCATTGGGTAAAGTGATGAATCTCATGAGTAAATGTGAAATGATGCGTGAACATGATGCTAGATTTGTTCACAAGTATGTGTGGTAGTTAACCACTAAGACATGATGTTTCATTTTTATGCTTTGCCACATTTCAAGTTTATTGTTTATGCTCCTCTCATGTTCAAGATCTTCTTCATGATTATGCTCACCCCATGCTATATTATTCTTATCTATCCTCTTACTGGGCTTTTAGATCACCCCTTTTGATGTATATCCTCATGTGGCTTCATGTACTAAGGGGAGGACAAGTTCTACTAAGAATCTATAGAAGAAGAGATTAAATGAATTTTTATGCTTGATGTTGTATTTGTTATGTATTGTCCTAGTTTTCCCAAGACACTAAACATCTGGATCCTCCATGTGTAATACTATTATGTTGTTTATCTTTGAAATGATGTAATAGTAATGTAAGAAAAGGTCGGGTCGCTATACAAGAAGCTTAAACCTTGTTCACACTTCCTAGGTGTGGTGGAGGATGTGTGAACCCCATCATGAATCCTCACAATTAATTCTATAAAATTATACCCCCAAATCTCATTTATATCCTAATATTTTTTATGAAGTCCTATAAAAACTCTTTCTCAACATATATTTTTCTCATTTAATAAGGTAAAATTTATATTTAAATTTTTAATTGTTTAATTGTGTCTATTAATTCAATATGTGATGTGAAGAAATTAGTTTTTGTGTGTATGGTTTATTTATTTAATATGTATTGATGCATGTATGAATGTATAAATTAGAGTCTTTTATGATTTAATTTATGAATTAGTTATTGTTTTTTGTATGATATAATTCATAATGAATGCTTAAAAAATTTAAATATGATGTGTCTAAAATATAATTTATATTTAAGGAAATAAAAATGTCTTAAAAAATGTATATATTTTTAATTTAAATAGAAATTTGAATATATTTATATGTATATAAAATAAGTTTTTTTAAGTCAGAAAAATTTAAATTATAATATTCTATACACTGGCATAAAATTGTTTCTAAAAATGTAAATATTTTTTACTTTAATTGTGAGTTGAATAGATTTATATGTATATAATTTTTTTATTTCTAAAGTAATATAAATATATATTATAATATTCTATATAGTACCTACATAATTTATTAAAAGTATATTAGTTATATGAAGTATCATATTTAAATTTATTAAAAAATATATAGAATTTTCTTTGTTAATGGTATAATTTTTTTCTATAAATAATAATTTTATATTATATTAAGAATAAATAATTATTATTTGAAGTGATAAATTATGAAAAATAATTAATTAAATATTTTAAAGTAGAAAAATGAATATATACATATATATATATATATATATAATTTTTTTAGATTAAAAATAACATAAGTGTATTTTATTATAATGGTTTTTATGTAAGTGTAAATTATATTAATTTTATTTACTTCAAATAATAATTTTAATCAATAAATTTAAATTATATTAAGTATAGATAATTATTATTTTAATTAATAAATTATAAAATATAATTACTTATATTTTGGATAGGAGTAGAATGAAAAAAAATATTATATATACATATGCAATTTTATAAAATTGAAAATAAAAAAGTGTTTAGTATTTTAATTCTTGTGATGTAAGTATAAATTATATTAATTTTAATTAAATTATTAAATGTTATTATTAAATATATTTATATGTATATGGACACATTGAAAAGATATATTTTTGGAAAACATGTGTAGATATGTAATACATATTTCATCTAGTAATAGATAATGTTATATAAAATTTAGAACATAATAAGTATACTAAAAAAATGTTAAAAGTATTGTGTGATGAATGATCTTGAGATGACTGACCAATGTATAATTGGAATTGCATATCTTTTTTATGTATGTGGTTATATAATTTGTAATAATTACATTTTCTTTTTCGTATTGATGACCTGTGAGTCATCCCACACTAAGTATGTAAGGACCTATTTGTACACTTAAAATATTTTATGTATTTTATTCCCCTAGACCCCCTCACATGCATGTGAGTAAATTTTTAATAAAAAGGCAATTTACAAGAGGTGTTCCCATAGTAGTGTTCGAGAAGAGGAGTTCAATAAGACTAATTCAACAAGAGGCGTTGCCTTTTAAAAGGAGATTGGAGGTTGTTGAAATATTTGATAATAGAGATTCTAAGATTTAATTCACCCATAAGGTTTGGTTAGTTTATCAGATAATTATAAACTAATCTATAGTAAGTCTCAAGATCAAGTCATGGTTATTTATTCATAAGTAATTAAAATTTAGGAAACATTTGATGATTTGGTATAAAAATATATAATGTTTTTATGTTTACTTTGGTAATAATATCACTATAAATATATGTCAATAGTGATAAACCAATCCATAGAAAAATTCTCAAGATCAAGTCAATTATTTAATGATATCAAATTTAAATAATTTAAAATTTTCATGTAGTATATAATACTTTATTAATTATTTTTTCTAGGTAATCATGTCTGTGAAAATATATTGCAATAGTGATGTAATTTATACTAAGAAGGGTTTTAGCTATAGTTTTCCACCAGTAAGAGTGTAAAATAATAATAGTGGTCTAAAATTGGGTGAAGTTTTCAATAAGATTCATAGTTAGTTAAAACTAAGGGATATCCAATCAATTACTTCAATAAAATATCAACATATTTAATATCCTAAATGTTTATGGCACACTGAGTACCCTCTGGTCAGTAATGAGGATTCGATGGATGTGTATTTTTTATTTAGGAAACAATGTAGTAATGGTATAATGGAATTGTATGTGGTGGTATTTGATATTAATGTGGTGAAATATATTACTATAGAACCATGTTTTGTGAGCTCTATAGAAGTCATTGTTTCAAAAGAATCTTATTCATTTCCTCCACATCATATTATTCCTATGATCAAACCAAATTATGAAGAAGATGATTATAAATTGGAAAGAAATGTTGATGACATCCCTTTGTGTGCTCATGATATAGTGAATGAATGTTTACCAGAGGAAGAATAATATTCTAAGGCATCAGCAGATGATGTGGGTGAGGGTGATGTGGGTAATGAACCTGATGAGGTTCCTATAAGATATAGGCATCCATGATAGGGTGATGCAGGGAATGAACCTTATGAGGTTCCTATGAGAGACATACATTCCCATCATCTACCAGTTAGTGGTAATCATACTTCAATATTGAGTTCCTTATTTAAAGGAATGTTGCGTGAATAACTTTTTTATTGGGATTTCATTGCACTAACTTCTGAATTCCCTAGAATTATAGGGAATAGATTTTTCATCGAATAATGATGAAATCTATGTCGGGCATGAGTTTGAAAGTAAAATTGCCAAGAAAAATGTGATAAAACAATACAACATAGAGTGTCATTTCACACTTGTGGTTGATGAATCGAATAAGAAAAAATATCTCATTTGATGTAAAAAATATAGTTCAGAATGTAAATTTCATGTAACAGTAATATATGATTAATTTATTGCATGTTAGAATATAACCAAATTAAAAGGTCCGCACACTTGTGTGCTTCAAAGCTTATAAAAAGATCACTATTCACTTGATGCCAAGTTTATGTCAACTTTTATTGTTGATATGATACAATTTTTTTTGGAAATTCCCATTTCCCTTTTTTAGGAAATAATTCTACAGTTTTTTAACAATAAGATATCCTTCAACAAATCTTTGAATTAAAATATAAGGAAATTATAAGTGTATAGAGATTGCGATGAATCTTATGAAATGTTTCCACAACTTATGGAATTTTTGTCGCTCAGAAATTAGATTGTTTATAATTTGGACACTATTGAGTATGTGTCCCCCAATCACCAAGTTTATCGATCAAAGTTGAAGTTCAATATAATTTTTTGGGAATTCAAGCCATGCATTGCTGCTTTTTCTTATTGTAGAAAATTCATTCAGGTCAATGGAACATTCTTTTATAGAAAGTATTTTGGTGTTCCACTCATTGATACCACATAGGATGGCAATCTTTCTCCTCTACCACTTGCATTATCTATTTTTGAAAAGGATAGTTTTGAATCCTGTATAAGGTTTTTAGCATGTGTACACATTCATGTCACACAAAAGTAGAGAGTGTGTTTGATATCTGATCATCATCAAGTGATTATTGAGGATATAAATAGTGATGGGGTTTCATGGAATGATCCAAATGATTATCACCGATATTTTATTAGACATATTTCAAATAATGTTCATAATCATTTTCAAAGATGAGGCAATAAAGAAGGTGATCCTAAATTTGGGTATGTCTTTCTAAAATTAGTTTTTTAAAAGAAAATTTAATACCCCTTTTATACATTATTATCTTACGGTTTCAGAATTTGAGCCCCAACAAGAAAGTTTTTATTGACATCTTGAAGAGATTAGAAGGGCTAATGAAGATGTGTATGAATATATGATGCAGATTACAAAGGAAAAAAGGTCATTAACTTATGATGGTGGTGGGAGATAAGTCTATATGACCACTAATATAGTGGAGTGTATAAATAGGTTCCTAAAGGGTTTGTAAAAACTACCAATCACAAGGTTAGTGCAAGATAAATTTTGTAGATGTACACACTACTTTGTTGAATGGTCCCAAAAGGCCTATCAGAGGATAGAAAATGGAATGTTTTTTACTCAACATTTCAAAAGGGACATTGATCATATACTGAATGAGGCCTCAAGATGGAGTGTTCTAAACTTTGATTAGGAAAAGTAGAGCTTTAAGGTAATAGAGTTCTATGACCAGGCTATATGCTCCAGTGTTTGAGTGCCTGTGGTCATGTTGGATAACAAGTATTGTTATTGTGGAAACTTTTAGGAATTCAAATATCCATGTGAACATGTTGTTGCTACTTGGGCTTCAGTAAATATATCATGGATCCCTATGTTGACTAGATGTATCACATTGGAACTTTGGTTAACTATTATAGTGAATATTGGATTCATGTTGGTGACTTTCATTCTATCCTATTGCCTTTAAATCAGCTGGATATCATCCCTAATATTTTGAGGTTTCATAACTTGGTTTTATTTTCATTTATGTTTTTTTTCAATTTCTATTGTTTTTTAAATTATTGGGTTCATACTACTAGTTTTTACACCTAAGTAATACCAAAATCCATTTGAATAAAAAATGAGATGGATTGTCCTCGACAACAAAGAGGGGGACTATGATGCAGTATTTGTCATGTAGAAGGAAAGAATCATAAGATATGTCCCCAAGTGGTAGGGAAGAGCTCCACATATCATCATCCATGATCAAGTCTATGTATTTTATTGTGAATGTGAATATTTTGTTTTGTATGTGGACATTTCAGTAATGAATCCTTTTATTTATGACTTTCTCTATTTATGACATGTTTCAATTTTAGTTTGTTTCATTTCTAGGTTCTATCAGAAATAATATTTTGATACTATAATTATTAAAAAAATAAACATACAATGAAAATGATTATATCATGGATCAACATGTTCAATGTAGGTTTCTCATGATTGGTGGTTTATATAAAAAAATAAAATAAATTAAACTTCATTGGAGATCAATAAAATAATAAATTCATAAACTAAACCAACAACACCGCCCACATATATTTTTCTACCCTATTTTTCTTTTTTTAGTCTTTTTAAAATGTTTACTCTTTTTATTGAATTCACTATTAAAAAGTAATGATGATATCATTTTTGATGATGTAAGGTCCCCCATTGTTCACATCCCAAGCTACTCATGTTTCATGGCTGGTTTTAGAGGGACATATTGTGCCTCCTTTGAGTGTACGTCGATCTCATCATTTACATCATGCCATACCACATCCCACTATCATCCCCCCATCTTCAAAATGATGGATTCTATAATGTAGAAATGTGTGACTTCACCTTTTTTGACCATCAGATCATTGCTGTACTCGTAGAGATATGGAGGCCAGAGTCACATACGTTTCATTTTACATAAGGGGAGATGACTATTACACTACAGGATGTGTCCATTATGTTAGGAATCCCCATCAATGGTGTGACTGTGAAAGGCCATGTTAGAGCAGATTGGTTTGAGCTTGTTTATAGATTACTAATAATAGAGGTCCACAATGATGTAAAGTCCATAATCGGTGGTATATTACACATGCCCTAGTCAGACTATCACTTTGCACATCTAGTAGAGGATGCTGAGGAGATCACCATGTAGTGATTTGTACGTGCTTATATTTTGAGGCCGATCGATGGTACACTTTTTGTTGATCACTCCACTACATTTGTACATATGATGTATTTAACTTTTTTGGAGGATTTTGACCATGCAGGCTGGAATATATGGGTGTTTTCTTGTCTTGAATGTACATATAGGGAACTATAAAGCATATATCACATCGATAAGATGAATATCATAGGATGCATTGTTCTTCTATAGATGTGGGTATGGGAAAACATCACTCACATAACTCCACATGATCATGTACCATTACCTACATATATTGTAGCAATGTATCCACATGGACGATGGTATGTTATTCCTTCATTCTAATGTCTAACTTAATTGTATAACTTTATATAATTAAATGTAACTATACCAATGATATATATAGGTGGATTTAGGAACATCAACATTCAGATACCACTAGACACGACGCCCATGCCTACAGACTTATTCTGGATAAACTATGACCAGACGATGTAAGTGATTATTAGTTATATTGTTAAATCTTTATTCTTTACTATAAATCTCTTCATTTATTAATTTATTATTAATTTTTTATTCAGATTACCTGGATTCCATATACTGATGATATAATCTAGAGTCTTCCATAGTATTGTACGGTGATGCTTGCTACCAACTATTGAATGGTTCTGTTGATTCATTTTCATATTATTGAGTGGTATCAAACTAATAAAGTTATGAGGCTATTTGGATTCCTTTAGCGTTTTCCTGACTTGCGTAGCTAGTTAACTTCACTTCATTTCCTGAAGATGTCAGGGAAGAGAGAATTTTATTGGAGGAGATACCATGCCATATATATTGATCTATGGGATAAACGACATTAGTCATGGTTAAAGGGGTGTGGATAGTACGTTTTCTTTTATTATATTAGATGTATTATTCATCCTGGTACTCCACATCCCTAGTTAGATTTCTAACATGACATGAATAGGTATTTCATCATTTTTTATTCATTCTTCTTTACACCATTGAATAGATTTTTATTAACATTACTTAATAAAATATGTTTTTGAAGGATGCTCATATCAATCATCTACTTCACATGTCTGATCCAGTATAGGGAGGTGCATTTAACTAGATATATTTTCATAGTGTTGTGGAAAAGTTTCTTCCTTCGATGGGTGATATTTTTCATGGAATTTTCTTTTATCCCCCACATGATACTGAGGGTGATGAGCCTGATATATATATTCTAGGGGGTGATGATCCTGTTATGGATGTTGATGTTCCACAGGGGGAGGGTGTTCATAATGATTAGTCATAAGATCTTCCAACTTCTCAATCATAGCCAGAGGTAGATATAGACATTGACTGGACTGATCTAGATGCTTTATTACTCCTTTATATGTAGACATCCACAACACAAAAACCATATTTTTCATATGTTGGAAAGAGTTCCAACAAAAATTCTCTATCCTTAAAGGAAGGACAGGGTACAGGTGGTGAGACTGTATATCCACTACCTGTCATATAGGAGGATGTGAAGGTGGATACCGATGATGATATAACTGAGTAGCATACGCCAGAGCAGAGACATAGAAAGACACAGGTTGGATGCATCTAGTATATACCTGGGTGTGGGATATAGGAGCTTCTATGCCAGAGGAATAGATTAGGTTGATAGTAGATTTATGATACATTTAATATGTACCTTAATTTTATCATTTATAAAGTTCTATTATTTTTTAAATAAGTTCCTTACTGTTATAAAATTATCTTCCAAAATAAATAATAACAATTTTCTATTCATACAGGTACTTAGTATGAATATCTATATATGTATAATAAATAATATTCTTAAATTCACTAATAAATATTAATAATATTAATTATTTTGAATTAAAAAAGACTCTCGATGAAAATATCTCTAAAATTGAAGAAAAATTGAAAAACATTATTAATCTCAATGATTTAAAATTAGATGTAAACTCCTAGAAGATCATGTAACATGAATATTTATTAAAAAAATTAAGTTGCATAAAGGATAATTTTAATGAATAATGGATATTTGTGAAGAGTAGGTGATTTTGATTGAAGATCAAAAAAATGAGATATATGTAATTAGAATTTCATTTGTCCAATTTTGAGAAGATACATATTCAGACTTTATAAAAAAAGGAAATAGTTTCAACTGGAACACAATATTCACTAGAGGATTTTAAGGTTTATTTACCTCCATCATGAGATAAAATTATGGAAATTATGAAAAATATTGATTTTCTATTCTTCCAGAATAAGAAACAACCCTTAAGAGGGTTAAGATTGAATCATCCATGAAGGCTAATAAGGAAAAAAATCTCCACAAAAATCAGAATGTAATGTGAAGAGATCCCTACTACACCAATATATATCAAAATAGATATTTATATGTTCAATAATGAATAATATAAGAATTAGACCAACTTAACTGAGAAAAAAATCAACCTTACTATTCACATTAATAAGTAAAGAAGATCCACCATTTTTCCTTAATAATTTTTTTATTTTATCTATTATTATGATGTAAGGAATTGATGGTGAACCAAGTTCTCAGGGGGAAAACATGAGAAGTAGTGAGTGATATAAATTCTTGATCAAAAATATGAATAATTTATCATCCTTGGATGATTCATAAATTGGTTTTCAAATACAAATAAGAAAGAGTGTCATCACTGATGAATTTTAAGAATGTGTTAGCATATCCAAGACAACAAGTATAAATATGGTATCATCATGGTCTAATCATATTTATGGTATCCTGAAGAACAAGTATTAAATAAGATCATCCTTGGGTGAATTTATATGGGTTTTCAAATTTAGAGAATCATAATTCATACATGAATTCTAATGTATTCTCAATATTAGAACATATTCAAAACCATTATTGTAGTGATCCACCATTATAAATATGTTTATAAGTGTTTCCATTGAGGGGGAAGTAAATGAAAAAAATATGAAATTACTGATATAATTAGTATATCAATTAGAATCAAATCTAATCACTGTAGAATTTTTAGGATGATCATGTTATTTAAAGAGGTATATATTTCTAAATATCTCTTCCTTTGTTAACAAAAAACTCAATAGAAAGGGATTATAATTTAATTAGTCAATGGAATAAGAAAAGTCAAAGTATGGATGTGCTCAAAGGCTTCTTATCCTTCTTATTTCACTTCAATTTTTTTGATCTATTTTTTAATGTGAGTTCATGAGTTTTAGGTTAGTTGTTCTAATAAAAGTTTCATATCTCATTTAATATCTTTATCATGAAATAAAATTGGATTACCTTTGATGATAAGTACATGAGTTCTCATTTCATGTGGTATCATGATCATTTGGTAGAGGAAAAAATTGTTTCCCAAATAAAATCCTATTGTTTTCTAGACAGAGTATTGATGATGTATACTTAGAGTGAAATAATAGATGAAACATTTCTTAAGTATAAACTGATACACTTTTCCCTCGATCTTTTTACTTCTTGTTAATATACAGGAGAGGGAGTGGAATGAATTTTTGTTAATGTAAAGTGGATATAGTAACATATTGACATATTCAGTTGGAAATAAATTTGTATGTGCGGATCTCCTGCAAAAAAACCTTTGTGAAAAAACACTACTGGTGATGGAACAATGCACCAAGAATTAGACCAGTTGATAAAAATGGACACAAACACTATTATTAATATTTTTTATTATTTAATTAAATTTTATTAATATTTATTGATATTTTATACATATTAATTTTTTTTAATTAGTATGTATTTATATTAAATTAATATTTATAACTATTAATGATTTATAAATAAAAATTATAAAGGAAGTGTGATCCCTATTCATGCCTCCTTCATACAATTCACATAGAAAGAATGAATGGGGTCCATAATTCTTGTTAAGGGGAGATGCATGAATGGGGTTCACACATCTCAGTACCCTTTTTAAAAAATAACCAGAACCCTAAATCATTTTTTAATTTTTTTTATAAAACCCAATAAAAAACCCTTACTAAATAGAGCCAATGATGATCAACTACAAATGTTAAGTTCATTTGATGGAATTTAGATCAGGCATGGATGATGTGTTGAAACTTAATAAGGTTGAAACCTATTCAAAACTAGACTTATTATGAATCACCTAGGATTTAAGAACAATCTCAACATAGGCATTGTGGAAAAAAGGACTTCAACCTGAGCATTGATGTTTGAAGAAAATGGTTATGACATGCTATTTGAAATTGACCATGTAAAAAGAATTATCATACAAGCCTTAATAAGAGTTTCCTTAGGGAAATCAATGTAAGTGGGGGCAGTCTTCCCATCTAGAGTAGTAGTGGTGATTTTATTTTTAGAACCAGTAAGGGAATCAATTAAATCGTTATGGTGTAGTAATTCTGTCATTTTAATTCTCCAATGATTGAAATCATTTTCACTATAAAATTTATCAATATAAAATTTAGTGTAACCCATTATAAATTTTACATAAGGCTCTGATAACACTTATTGGTGTTAAACCTTTAAACCCTAATTCTCCCAAGAGACACTGTCTTGTATTGTCTGGTTAATTACTTGATATGTTCAATTAATCAATTGGAGACAAAGAAACATAACATATTTCTGCTCATATATAGCTAATGGAAAAACAAAATAGAGAGTGTATAAAAGTTATTGAAAACATATATAAAATTCTTCAGATAAGTGTGATCCTACATGCATGGTGATAACACCACCTGGGTAAGCATTTTGTTATGAAGCAAGAAAGAAACAAAAACAAATATAGACTCAAAGAACAAAAAAATAAGAACTAGAGAAAATATCTGAGGATGATTTCCCTGTTGAACTTGGTGGAAGTGGTGAATCCTATTACATAGAGTCAACATTTCCCACTCCTGGATGCACTCTCTCTCTCACACAAAAATATGATATATATCTCTACATGACAGAATAAATTGAATCTCTATAGAGTAAAGAATCTAAACCGCAACATGGTTATGATGAAAGATGGGTCAAGATCTGAAACCTCCTTGAAGCGTATTCCTCCAAAACCCAGGACCAAGATGATCTCCACTGAATCACCACTAGATAGGTATTCTAGTTGTAGGAGGTAGAATGAGATCGACAAAGGGGAGCATGGATGGATAGAACCACTTAGTACTCCTCTTTCTTCTCCGAGAAGCTATATAAGTCATCGTAGAGACTCACAAAGGGAGGGATCTTGATGAACCAAAAGAGATACACACAATTGAGGGAGTGGATCCTAGAATCAATGCGCAGACAAAATAATTATGGTGTGTTAGGGAAGGGTCAGGTAGTTAGGTGGAGTTGTGGGATTTCATCCTTCTAGAAAACAAAAATAAAAACTGACGGTTCACATAACTGAAGGTGGGACAGCGCATTGGACAAGTGGTGCCCCATGATTGGCATGAATATGGAACACCAGATCAAATATTAATAAATGAAACACACGTAGAAAAAAGTGGGGTCATTGGATCTCCTTCCATAAATGGTTTAGATTACTAACCGCTATCCAGGTAAGGAAAAATAGGTATTATAGTAGAAAAGAATAACAGAAAAATATGGAAAAAACCATGTGAATATTTCCATGCACATATAAACACCACATGAAAATGAAAAATAAATGCATCATATAAACAGAATTCAAGTCATTTAATTTCAATAAATGTAGGGGCATAAATCAACAAAGATAAACCTTGTAATTAAAAAAATTAAAGGATGATGTTCTTACAACCTAAGTTATTTAATTGGGAATAAATTCATAAATTTATTACAACACATGAATTTGGAAAATGGCACAACCTTAGTCAAACTATTAGCCAGATTATCCCTAGTGGGTATCTTAGTTACACTTACCATCCTAGATACTATAATATCTCAAAACAAAATGAAGTCCAATGTTAATGTGGTTCGATATACCATGGCATGCATAGTTTTTAGATAAATACAATGAAGATTGACTATTACAGTGGACTACTATGCTATCAATAGTTAAAGAAAACTCAAAAATAAAAATTTTCAACCATATAGCCTATTTTACGTATTCTTTCAAAGAAATATACTCTACCTCAGTAGTGAAGATTGAAACCAATGACTGCATATTTCACTTTTGGGAGACTGGTCCTCCATATGTAAGAAACACAAAACCAGGGATGGACTTTCAAGTGTCAAAATTTACAACATAATCAGAGTAAAAAAATCTCTATATTAATATCAAAATTACTATTTAATCCATATATAATGAAAAATTTATCAGACATGGATATATACCTGAGTAGACATTTCAATGCATGCCAATGAGGTTTACCATGTTTCCCCATAAACCTGGTCAAATTAAAAACACAAAATGCAATGTCGAGCCTAGAATAGAACATAGAATTAATAATACTTAATACTGAATTATCATAGAGAATCTTACTCATAAATTCAACCACATCATCATTTCTAGGTGATTGATCCAATGAAAATTTAAAATATTATCCTAGAGGAACACTAATAGGTCTAACATGCTCAAATAGATATCTTCTTAATATCTTCTTAATATAAGTATATTGGGATATGTATAAGGTTCCAGTATTCCTATCTATTATTATTTCCATACCAATTATTTGATTAGCATGAACAATGTCCTTTATTTTAAATTCACAGTTCAATTGACTCTTGAAATAATTTAGAATTCTCATGTTTTTACAGATTAAAATCATGCCATCAATATGTAATACCATGTAAATAGATCCATGTTTAACATTTTTATAATATGCACATGCATAAAATTTACTTCTGAAAAATTTATTTTCAATAATAATAGAATAAAACCTTTTATATCGTTATCTTGAATATTGTTTAAGCCCATACACATACTTCTTAAGAAGAAAAACATGATTAGGTTTGAACACTTTTGAAAATTATTCATAGGAGTCATATAAATTATTTCATCATGAGTTCCATGTAAAAAGTAGTTTTTACATATAATTTTTCAACATGAAAATCATACTTTGAAGAAAAAGAAAGAAGAATTATAATAGATTAATTTTTAACAACTGGGGAAAAAATTTCACTATAATAAATGTCTTCATGAAGATTAAAGCCTTTAGAAACCATTTAGGATTTGAATTTGATTTTAGTTTCTACTACATTGTTTTCTTTCTTCTTATAAATCTATTTATAACCTATGAACTTCTAGTTACTTGGTCTAGAAACAAAAATCCAAGTGTTTTTTTAAGAAGTGATTTCATATATTCCTTTATTGCACAAAATGACCTTGTGGATTCTTTGGACTTAATATCTTAATTATAAGTTTTAGGTTCATCTTTAAACAAATCCTAAGCTACATTAAATTCATAGGAATTAATTTCTACCTGATTGAAACTAAATGGAGTCTTAAAAAATATTCTCTCTCTATCCCAGATGAGCTAATAATTTCTCAGATCATCTGGTTCCTCTATTTTAGGTTCAGAATCTGAATTAGAATCAGATTTAATTTGGGTCTAGACAATGGGGGGAGTAGGACCGATCCCATATTATCCTCAGTGGGTATCTTAGTGACACTCACCATCCTAGATTCTATAATATCCCTAAAAAATGAAGTCTAATGTCAATGTGCTTCAATATACCATGGAATAAATAGTTCTTATATAAATTAAATGTAGATCAAATATCAAAGTGGACTAAAATGATATCAGTAGATAAATATAACTCATAAAGAAAACCTTTCAACCATATAACATATTTTATGGATTCTATTAAGTCTATATACTCAACCTTAGTAGTGGACAGTGCCACCACTGACTGCATATTTCACTTCCAGGAGATCATTCCTCCATATACAAGAAATACAGTACTAGTGATTGAATTTTGAGTGTTGACATCTGAAGCATTATCAGAGTCAATAAATCCAAATATATCCCTATCCAAACTATTATTTAAGACATATAAAATGAACAATTTATCAAATATGGAGAAAAAACTTAGTAACCATTTCAATGCATATGAATGAGGATTACCTGGTTTCCCCATGAAATTGATCAAAGTAAAAACAAAAAATAAAATATATTGCCTAGAATAGACCATAGAATACATAGGTCTTCCTACTACATTTTCATATGGAATCTTACTCCTGAGGGAAGCCTCATCATCATTTCTAGGGGATTAATCCAAAGAAAATTTAAAATGTTGTCCTAGAAGCACCCTAATAGGTTTAACATGATCAAACAAATATATTCTAAATACCTTCTTAACACAATAATATTGAGATATGTACAAGGTTCTAGCCTTCCTATCTCTTATAATGTATATGCCTGTAATTTGATTATCATTCCCTAAGTATTTCATTTAAAAGACATAGTTCAATTGAATCTTGAAAGAATTTATCATCCTCATTTTTATACAGATTAAAATCATGACATCAACATATAATAATAGGTAAATAGATTCATGTTTAATAGTTTTATAATATACACATGAATCGAATTTACTTAGGAAAAATTGATTTTCAATCATAAAATAATGAAACCTTTTTTACCATTGTCTTGGATATTTTTTAAGCCCATATAAATACTTCTTAAGAAGACAAACTTGATTAGGTTTGAACAATTTTAAAAATGTTCATATAAATTGTTTCATCAAGATTACAATGTAAAAAAGAAGTTTTTTACATCTAATTGTTCAACATGAAAATAAAACTTGGGAGAAAAAGAAAAAAGAATTATAATATATGAATGTTTAATAATTGGGGTGAAAATTTCACTCCAATAAATTCCTTCACATTGAAGAAAGACTAGAAAAAATTTGGTGTTTGAATTTGATTTTAGTTTCTCCTAAATTTTTTTATTTATTCTTATAAATCCATTTAGAACTAATGACCTTATGATTACTAGGTTTGGAAACAAGAAACCAAGTGTTGTTTTTAAGAATTTAAATCATCTCTTTTTGCATTTCACTCAACCACCTAGTGGATTCATTGGACTAAATATCTTTCTTATAAGTTTGAGGTTTATCATTAAACAAATTATGAACTACATTAAATGCATAGGCAAAAATGTGTTCCTGATTGAAGTGGGATGGAGGCCTAATAACACTTCTATCTCTATCCTAAGTGAGATAATAATTGTTCAGATCATCTGGTTCCTCTATTTCAGGTTTAGAATCTAAATTAGAACCGGATTCAATTTAGGTCTGGACAAAGGGAGGAGTAGGACTAGTCCCAAACTAGGAGTGATCAATGGATTTAGAAGGGACATCAAAACCTATCAGTGTTGGGACTCTAGAGGGATCTGTAGTGTCATAAGAGGACTCTAAATGTTCAGAACACTTATCCTTGGTGTGACTAGAATCATGAAACACAACATATTGGATAATTATACATTTTTGATAACCCAGTTTTTCTACCAACAAATGAGACCCCTCAAAACCCTCTGTGTAACTCACGAATATAGAATTCACAACCTTAAGTGCTATCTTATCGATGTATTTGTGAGAATAATATACGGATAAAAAATTATTGAGGTTTGAAAGGCTCAAGGATGATCCTTTCAAGAGTTATTTAGGTGTCTTAAAAGAATTATCAGATGATGGTAAATAGTTGATAAGATAGACTATTGTTGATGCAGTCTCTACCCAAAAGGACCTGAAGAATTTTGAGTGGAAAAAATGTACCTAAACCTCTTAATAATAGTCATATTTATCATTTCTACTAATTCATTTTGATGTGGAGTTTCCACAATATTCTCATATCTCTTTATTCACTCAGATTTAAAGAATTCAGTGAATTATATGGACAGATACTCTAAAACATTATCGGTTCTCAAGGATTTCAGTTTCCTATTAGACTAACTTTATACCCCATCTTTCCATTTTTTAAAGGTATAAAAGGCATCATACTTATGTTTGAGTATATAAATCCAGACTTTCCTATATAAGTAATCAATAAATTTCATGTCGTATAAGCCTCCACCATGGGAGGTGACCCTAGAAGGACCCCACAAGTAAAAATGAACTCATTCAAGGGGTTTTTTGTCATTATACATTGAACTACTAAAGACGACTCTTCTAGATTTCCCTTATTTAAAATTCTCATAGAATGAGAGACAGCTTGGAGTGATGTTACTCAAAAGCCCATGTTTTTTGATTTCACTAAGGCCCTTGTCACTAATGTGACATAATATTCTTTTCCAAATGGTGGTGGAATCAAGATTTTAACTACAAGAGTTATTCAACCAACTTCTATAAACCTTACCATCTAACACATAAACACCATTGTGAATGGTTACTTTCATAACTATGAGGGATTCTAAAGAAAATATAATGCTTCTAGAGTCTGATTTAAAACAATATCCCTTATGGTCATGGATTCCTAGGGAGATTGGGTTTCTCTTCAACTCAGGTACCCACTTAACTTTATCAAGAGTCTTAACAGTACCTTCATAAAGGTCTAATTAAACTGATCCCATTACCATAATGTGGTAGATCTTATTTTTCTCTAGAAATAATTCACCAGATTCAATTTCCATAAACTAAGTAAAGAATTCCTTCCTAGGATACATGTGGAATTAAAATCCTGAATCTAGGATCTGTTTATAAAATATGGAAATGTTAGAGACATTGAACACATTAGCAGTGTCAATGTCCTACTCAACTAATAAAAAATAGTCATTACTATTGTCTCTATAGTCACCTTTATTATTAGGTATGTTCCTTTTAATGTGTCTAGGTTGATTTGATTCAAAACAATTGTTTACTTTTCTATTAGTCTTATATATTTTCTTCTTAGACTGAGACATTTCCTTTCTCCTACCCCTGGACTTACTTCTACCTCTATACTCACTTATTTCCCTAATAATTAAACCCTTAGCATCAGTCTTAACAATATCCTTACTTTCAAGGTATTTCAAGAGTAAACCAGATTTAACTTTTTTAAGAGTTAGTCTATCTTTCCAATATATCATAGAGTCCTTAACACAATTAAAGGAATTGTATAATGAAATTAACAGTATTATGGATGGGTCTTTATCATCCAATTTAATGTCTATTTTGGATAGATCTAACAAGATTTTAATAAATTCATTAATGTGTATCATGACTGTAGTTCCAGGGCAGATTTTGAAAGTATATAATATGATTTTTTATATAATATAATAAAAAGGGACTTATAAATATAAAGTTATTGAATCTTAGACTATATAGTAGTAGAAAAATATTCATATGCAACTTATCTAACCACTTTATCACCTAAAGATAAAATAATTAAGCTACAAGCCTTCCTAAGAGTTTACTTAGGGACATCAATGTATGTGGTGGAAGTCTGCCGATCTAAGGTAGGGGTGGTGATTTCCCTTTTAGAACCATAAAGGGAATAAATTACATCATTATGGCCCATTAATGCTGTCATTTTAATTCTCAAATGATTGAAATCATTTTCAACATCAAATTTAACAATGTCAAATTTAGTGGAACCCATTATAAGTGTTACAGAAGGTTATAATACCACTTTTGTGGTTAAACCTTTAAACCCTAATTCACCCAGGATCCACTTTCATGTATTTCAGGTTTATTATTTGATATTTTCAATTAATAAATTATAGAAAAAGAACCAGATTGTATTTCTTCTCAAATTGAGATACAGGAACAAAAAAATAGAAAGTGAAGAAAAGTAAATGAAAATAGATACAATGTTATTTGGATCAGTGTGATTCTACATTCATGGATAGAACACCATTTGGGTAAGCCTTTTATTATAAATTAAGAAAGAAGAAACACCAAACATAGAATTGAAGAAAAAACAAAGAACGAGAGAAACTATCTGAGGAGGATGGCCTTATTTAACTTGGTGAAAGCAGTGAACCCTATCACATAGAGTCAATTCCATCCAATCCTGTATGGAATGAAACACACATAGAAAAACGAAACAGTTAAAATAAATTGATTCACTACATAGCCAAGAATCTAAATTGAAACTTGGTTAAGATGAAATACAAGTCAATATTTGAAACCTCCTTGAAGTGAAGTCCTCCAGAACCAAATACTAAGTCGATCTCCACTGATTCTCCATCTAAGAGGTACTCTAGTTACGAGAGGTAGCATGATATTGGAATAGGGGAGCATGGATTTCTGAAAATACTTATACCCACTTCTTCTTCTTTGAGAATCTACAGAAGTCACAATAGAGCCTCACATAGGGAGAGATCTCGATGAACCAAATGAGAAACACATAAACAAGAGAGAGGATCCTAGAATCAATGCATAGGTAGAGTAATTATAACAGTCTTGGGGAACATTAGGTGGTTAGGTGGAGTCACTAGATTGCATATATGTGGATGAACAAGATAAAATACAATGGTTCACATAACTGAAGGTAAGAAAACACATGTGACAAGTGGCTCCATGAGATGGAATGGCGATAGCACCCTAGATCAAAGATGAGTGAAATAAACACACCAGGGAAAAATAAGGGACATTGGATCTCCTTCCATCAATGATCTAGATAACCAGATTCTATCTAGGTATGGAAAAAACAAGTATTATAATATAACAGAATAGCCGAAAACAAATATGAAAAAAACCCACCTGAAAAATTCCATGTAGATATAAACATCCAATGCAAATGAAAATAAAAGAATCATATAAATGGAATTAAATTCATTTAATTTCAATACATTCTTGGGAATAAATAAAAAAATATCCACCTTGTAATTAAAATAATTAAAGGATGATGTTCTCACAACCTATGTTACAGAACTGAGACTAAATTCATTAATTCAAGGAAATGCATGAATTTAGAAAAAGGCATGACCTTAGTCAAATTATCGGAAGGATTGTAACAGTAGGTATCTTAGTGACACTCACTATCCTATATTCTATAATATCCCTAAGAAAATGAAGTCTAATGTCTATGTTCTTTGATCTACCATGGAATACAGTGTTCCTAGATAAATTAATTGCAGATTGGCTATCATAGTGGACTACTATGCTATTAGTAGACAAAGACAGCTCAGAAAGAAAACCTTCCAACCATATAGCCTCTTTTATGGATTCTGTCAAGGCAATATATTCTTACTCAGTAGTGGAGAGTGAAACTACTAAATTCAAATTGCACTTCAAGGAGACCTATCCTCTATATGCATGAAATAAAAAACCAATAATAGAATTTCTAGTATCAACATTTGTAGTATAATCAGAGTTAATAAAGCCAACTATATCATTATCAAAACTACTATTTAAGACATATCAAAAGAAAAAAATTTCAAACATGTAGACATAACTGAGTAGCCATTTAAATTCATGCCAATTAGGATTACCAGGTTTCCACAAAAACCAACTCAAATTATGAATCATAAATGAAATGTATGGCTTAGAAGAGACCATAACATACATAATAATTCCAACTACTTTAGAAAATGGAATCTTAATCATAAAGGAATCCTCATCCTCATTTCTTGGATATTGATCCAAATAACATTTAAAATGTTTTCCTATAGGAACACTAATAGGTTTAACATTCTCAAACAGATATCTTCTTAATACCTTATTAACATAAGGAAATTGGGATAAGTACAAGATTATAGCCTTCCTATCTCTTATTATGTCCATACCACAGATTTGATAAGCATTCCCTAAGTCTTTCCTTTCATAGACACAGTTCAATTGAATCTTGAAATAATTTTAATCCTCATGTTTTTATAGATTAATAACGTGTCATCAAATTATAATAACAGGTAAAAAGATTCATGTTTAATAGTTTTATAATACACACATGCATCAAATTTTTTTTCCTGAAAAAGTATTTTTCAATCATAAAATAATAAAACCTTTTATAACATTTTACTGAAGATTTTTTAAGACCATATAAATAATTAATAATAATATAAACATTATTAGTCTTTAATAGTTCAAAAAATACTTTAGGGGTTCATATCAATTGTTTCATCAAGAGTTCCATGTAAAAAAGTAGTTTTTACATATAATTGTTTAACATGAAAATCAAACATGGAAGTAAAATAAAGAATAATTATAATAGATGAATTTTTAACAAATGGGGAGAAAATTTCACTATAATCAATGCATTCAAGTTGAATAAATCCTTTAACAACCATTTGGTATTTGAATTAGATTTTAGTTTCTCCTACATTGTTTTCTTTCTTCTTATAAATCCATTTAGAACTGATGATGTTCTAGTTACTAGGTCAGGAAACAACAACCCAACTATTTTTAAGGATTTAATTCATCTCTTATTACATTTAACTCAACCACCTAATGGATTCTTTGGACTTAATATCTTTCTTATAAGTTTTAGGTTCATCATTAAACAAATCCTGAGATACAATAAATGCATAAGTAACAATTTATACCTGATTGAAGTGGTATGGAGGCCTAATAAATCTTCTCTCTCTATCATAAGTGAGCTAATAATTGCTCAGATCATCTGGTTCCTCTGTTTCATGTTCAGAATCTGAATTAAAATCAGATTAAATATGGGTATGTACAATGGGGGGAGCAGGACTAGCCCCGAATTGTCCTCTATGGGCATCTTAGTGATACTCACCATCCCATATTATATAATATTTCTAACAAAATTAATTTTAATTTCAATTTTCTTTGATATACCCTAGAATGCATAGTTTTTAGATAAATGCAATGCATATTGTCTATCACGGTGGACTACTATGCTATTAACAGATAAATTCAAATCCTAAATAAAACCTTTAAATCATATAGCCTATTTTGTGGCTTCTTTCAAGTTAATATACTCTACCTCAGTAGTGGAGAGTGTAACCTCTAACTACATATTGCACTTCCAGGAGACCGGTCCTCCATAGGTTAGAAATAAAAAACCAGCGATTGAATTTCAAGTGTTATAATTTAAAGCATAATTAGAGTCAAGAAATACAACTCTATCATTATCAAAAATACTATTTAATCCATATTTAATGCAAAATTTATTATACATGGAGACATACCTAAGTATCCATTTCAATTCATGCTAATGAGGATTACCACGTTTCCCCAGAAACCTACTCAAAGTAAAAATAGAAAATGCAATGTCTGTCCAAGAATAGACCATAACATACATAATAATTCCCACTACATTAGCATATAGAATCTTACTCATGAAGGAAACCTCATCATCACTTCTAGGGGATTGATCCAAGTATAATTTAAAATGTTTTCCTAGAGGAACGACAAAAGGTTTAAAAATATCAAATAGATATATTCTTAATACCTTCGTAACATAAGAATATTGGGATAAGTATAAGGTAATATCCTTTCTATATATTATTATGTACGTACCTAAGATTTGATTATAATTTACTAAGTATTTCATTTAAAATAATCATTTCAATTGAAACTTTAAAGAATTAATAATCCTTATGTTTTTATAGATTAAAATCATGTCATCATCATATAATAATAGGTAAATAGATCCATGTTCAATAGTTTAATAATATAAACATGCATCAAATTTACTTATGAATTTTTTTTAATCATAAAATAATCAAACCTTTTATACCATTTTCTTGAAAATTCATTAAGCCCATATAAAGGCTTATTTATAAGTTAAACTTGATTAGGTTTGAATAGTTTTGAAAATCCTTTAGGTTGGGGGTCATATAAATTGTCTCATCAAGCATACCATGTAAAAAAGCAGTTTTTACATATAAATGTTCAACATGAAAATAAAAATTGAAAAAAAAAGTAAGAATAATTATAATATATGAGTTTTTATCAACTCGAGAGAAAATTTCACTATAATCAATGAATTCAAGTTGAATAAATCCTTTAAAAACTATTGTGATTTTTAATTTGATTTTAGTTTCTATTATATTGGTTTCTTTATTATTATAAATACATTTATAACCTATGAAATTTTAGTTTCTAGGTCTAGAAACAACAACCCAAGTGTTGTTTTTAAGAAGTGAACTAATCTCATCTTGCATTTCACTCAACCACCTAGTGGATTATTTGGATGTAATATATTTCTTATAATTTTGAGTTTCATCATTAAATAAATACTGAGAAACATTAAATTCATAGGAATAAATTTTTACTTGATTGAAGTGGGTTGGAGGCCCACTAATTATTTTCTCTCTATCCAAAGTGATAATATAATTTCTCAAATCACCTAGTTCCTTTGTTTCTGGTTCATAATCCAAATTATAATTGGATTCAATTAGGGTCTAGAAAATGGGGGGAGTAGGATGAGTCTTGAACTGGGAATAATCCCTAGATTCAAAAGGGACTTTAACACCTAGGGGTGTTGGGAATCTAGAGGGTTCTACAGTATCATCATAATACTTTATAGGTTCATATCCCTTATCATTGGAGAGACTATACTCATGAAACAAGAAATATAGACTAATTATACATTTTTGATTACCTAGTTTTTCTACTCATAGAGGATACCCCTTAACACCCTCTGGTTAACCCACAAATAAACACTTAATAGTCCTAGGAGATAGCTTATCAGTGCATGTATGAACATATGATGTGGATCTGAAAGTCCTAATGTGTGGAAGTAATGGGGGTAAACCTTTCTAGATTTCTTCATGTTTCTTAAAATGATTAGTAGAATATGGGAAATAGTTGATAAGACAGACTACTATTGATGCAGCCTTAGCCCAGAAGGACTTGGGGAGTTTTGAGTGGGGCCACATGCACCTAACCCTCCCAACATTTGTCATATTAATCCTTTATTCTAATAAATTTTTCTATGGATTTTACACAATAGTTCAGTATTTCTTTGTTCCCTTAGATTCACAGTATTGAATGAATTATATGAACAGATAATCTAAACCGTTATTAGTTCTTAAGGCTTTGATTTTCCTATTAGACTAAATTTCTACCCCAACTTTCCATTTCATAATGGTATAAAAGGTATCATAATTATGTTTGAGTATATTAATCATGAATTTCCTAGAGAATTCATCAATAAATGTAACAAAGTATAAGCCTCCACCCTGAGAGGTGACCCTAGAAGGACCTCAAAATTCAGAATGAACACATTCATGTGGTTCATTAGACTTATACATTGTCCTACCAAATTTGATTCTTTTGGATTCCCCACATACACAATCCTCCCAGAATGGGAGACTTCTAAGAGTGATGTTACTCAAAAGACCCTATTTTTTGAGTTCACTAAGGCCCTTGTCACTAACGTTCCCCAACCTTCTATGCTAAAGGGTTTCTGAATAATATTATGAAATAAAAAAATTGTTCAAATGAATTCTATGAACCTTACCATCTAACACCTGAAGACCATTACGAAAGGTTCCTTTCATAACTATAAGGGATCCATGAGAAACTCTAAGGCTTCCATAGTATTATTTAAAACTATAGCCCTTATGTTAAAGGATTCCAAGGGAGATTATGTTTCTTTTTAACTCAGGTACCGAACTAACTTCCCTAAGATTCTTTATAGTCCCATCATGAAGTTATAATGAAATAGATCCCATTCTCATAATGTGAAAAATCCAGTTTTTCCCTAGAATTACCTCACCAGATTCAATTTCCCTCAACTCAACAAATAATTCCTTCCTAAGACACTATTGGAATGAACATCCTGAATCTTGGATCCATTCATCAAAGATGGAAATTTTAGAGGCAATCAACACATCATCAATTTCAAAGTCCTTCTCATATAATATGGAATGGTCACTACTATTATTTGTATAGTTAACTTTATTATTAGGGAATTTCCACTTAATGTGTCTAGGTTTCTTGTATTTAAAACAGTTGATTACTTTTCTCTTAGAATTATATTTTTTTTCTTAGACTGACCCCTTTCCTTTCTCCTTCCCCTAGGCTCACTTATACCCCTAGAATAACTTCTATCCCTAATACTTAAACCCTCATCCTCAGTCTTAACACAACCCTTCTATTGATGGTGTTTGAGTAAAAAAGATTTAACTTCTTCAAGAGTAAGTGTATCTTTTACATACATCATAGAGTCTTTAACATAATTAAAGCATTCATCTAATGAAGTTAATAGTGACAATGAGCCTGTAACCTAGTGGTACAGGCTCCTGCTTGGCAACCAAAAGACCCAAGATCAAATCCGGGTAGGGAATAATTTCTGGGGTGTTGTAGCAGCACTGTAGCAGTACTGTAGTAGCGATGGATTATAGCGGCGGAGGCACTGTAGCAGGAACTGTAGTGGCGGCGATACTATAGCAGGGACTGTAGCAGCCCAGGCACTATAGCAGTACTATTCACCGAGGGTCCTTTGGGCCAAAAAAAGGGCTTTCAAGCCTTTTATTCAGGCCACTTGGCCTTGGGCCTTCGGGATGTTTAATGGGTCTCCCTCTACCCAGTCTAAAGAGGTCTTTTCTTTAAATAATAAAATGAGGCTTTGACCCCAACCTTTAAAAAAAATATAATGAAGTTAATAGTATAATAGACCAATCATCATCCAATTTAAAGTCTATGTTGGATAGATATAACATGATTTTATTAAATTAATCAATGTGTCTTGACTGTAGTTTTAGGGTGCATTTTGAAAGTATATAATCTTATTTTTTTTATAATCAATCAACAAGGGATTTAGTCATATTAAGTGATTCAATACTAGACCATATTATAGTAGGAGAAGATTTGTATGCAACTTCTCTAAGAACATTATCTCCTAATGATAAAATAATTAAGATATGGGACTTACTAAGAGTTTTCTCAGGGATATCAATGTATGTGGTGGAAGTCTACCCATCCGGGGTAGGGCAAGTGGTTTTCTTATTATAACCAGTGAGGGAATCAATTAAATCATTATGGTCTAGTGATGATTTCATTTTAATTATCCAAAGATTTAATTCATTTTCACCATAAAATTTATCTATATAAAATTTAGCAGAATGCATTATAAACATTAGATAAGGATTTGATACCACCTTTTGGGGTTAAAACTTTAAACCCTAATTCACCCAGGAGCCACTGTCGTGTATTTTCAGGTTAATTATTTGATATGTTCAATCAATCAAATATAGACAAAGAACCAAAAAAAATTATTCTCAAATCGAGCTACTGGAACAACAAAATAGAGAGTAGAGATAAGTAAATAGAAATAGATATAACATTCTTTGAATCAGTTTGATCCTATGTGCATGGTGAGAAAACCCCCAGGGTAAGCCTTTTGTTATGAAGAAATAAATAAAGAAAAACAAATACAGACTCAATAAAAAAAAGAAGAACCAGAGAAACTATCTAAAGAGGCCTCTGTTATTAAACTAGGTGGAAATGGTGAAACCTTTCACTTAGATTAAACCTTGTACACTCCTGGATGGACTCATGAACACACACAAAAAGGATATAGATCTATATATGAATGAAGAAATTGAATCACTATAGAGCCAAGAATCAAAACTGAAACCTGGTTATGATGAAAGATGGGTCAAGATAAGAAACCTCCTTGAAGTAGAGTCCTTTGGAACCCAAGACTGAATTTATCTCCACTAAATCCCCTATTGGGAGGTACTCAATTTGAAGGAGGTAACACAAGCTCAAAAAATGGGAGCACAGATGGTCGAAACCCAATATTCCTCCTCCTTCTTCTTTGAGAATTCGTATAAGTCGCACTAGAGCCTCACACAGGTAGATCTCTTGATGAACTAAACAAGACACACAGAACCAAGAGAGTGGATCCCAATATCAATGTGTAGATAAAATAATGATGGTATGCCAAGGGATAATTAAGCGGTCAAGTGAAGTCATGGGATTGTATCTTCATGGACAAACCAGATCAAAGTTGACAGTTCACATAACTGAAGGTGGAACAACACACAAGATAAGTGGTTCTATGAGATGGGCATGGTGGTGGAACCCCAGATCGAAGATGTGTGAAAAAAACACACCCAGCAAAAAGTAGGGCTATTGGACCCCCTTCAATCAATGGTCCAGATAAACAACCACTATCTTAGTAATGAAAAATTAGGCATTCTCATATAAAAATAACAAAAAATAAATATGAAAAAATCCCCCATGAATAGTTCCATGCACATATAAACACCCCATGAAAATAAAAAATACCCTAATCATATAAACAGAATTAAAATCATTTAATTGAAATAATTTTAGGTTCATAAATCATCAAAATATCCACCTTGTAATTAAAATAATTAAATTATAATGTTCTCGCAACCTAAGTTATAGAATTGGGACTAAATTCATTAATTTAAGGAAATTTATGAATTTGGACAATTGCACAACCTTAGTCAAACTATCTGCTAGATTGGCCCCAATGAGTATCTTATTGACACTCACCATCCCAAATTCTATAATATCCCTAACAAAATGATGTCTAATGTCAATGTGCTTTGATATACCATGGAATACACAATTCATAGAAAAATGCAATGCAGATTGGCTATCATAGGGGACTATTATTCTATTAGAAGATAAATACAACATAGAAAACAAACCTTTTAACATATAACCTCTTTTATGGCTTATGTAAAGGTAATATACTCTGCCTTAGTAGTGGAGAGTTCCACTATCAACTCCAAATTTCATTTCTAGGAGACCAGTCCTCCATATGCAAGAAATACAAAAACAGTGATAGACTTTTGATTGTTAGCATTTTCTACATAATTAGAGACAAAAAATCCAACTATATCATTATTGAAACTACCATTTAAGCCATATATAATGTAAAATTTATCAGACAAGGTGGCATACCTCAAAATCCATTTCAATTCTTCCCAATGAGGCTTACCAGGTTACCCTATAAACATTCTCAAAGTAAAAACAAAAAATTGAATGTATGTCCTAGAATAGACTATAGAATACATAAGATTTACTACTACATTAGAACATGTAATCTAACTCATGATGGAATCATCATCATAATTTCTAGGGGGACATTCCAAATAAAATTTAAAATTTTATCCTAGGATAACACTAAAAAGTTTAACTTTCTCAAAAATATATCTTCTTAATACCTTCTTAACATTAGCATATTGGGATAAGTACGAGGTTCTAGCCTTAAAATCTCTTATTATGTCCATACCTAATATTTGATTAGCATTCCCTAAGTCTTTCATTTCAAATACATATTTCAATTGAATATTGATAGAATTTAAAATCCTCATGTTTTTATAGATTGAAATCATGTCACCAACATATAATAAAAGGTAAATATACTTATGTTTAACAATTTTATAATATAAACAAGCATCAAATTTAATTCTAAAAAACTAATTTTCAATCATAAAAGAATCAAAACTTTTATACCATTGTCTTGAAGATTGTTTAAGCCCATATAAAGACCAATTACGGAAATAGACTTGATTAGGTTTGAATAGTTTTGAAAATCCTTCAGGGTATCATATAAAATATTTCATCAAGAGTACCATATAAAAAATTAGTTTTTACATCTAATTGTTCAACATGAAAATCAAACTTAGAACCAAAAGTAAGAATAATTATAATAGATAAATTTTTAACAACTATGGAGAAAATTTAACTATAATTAATTCCATCACATTGATGAAGTCCTTTAGAAACCATTCATACATTGAATTTAATTTTAGTTTCTCCTACATTGTTTTCTTTATAATTATAAATAAATTTAGAACCTATGGTCTTCAAGTTACTAGGTATGGAAAAAACACCTAAGTGTTGTTTTTAAGAGGTGAATTCATCTCTTATTTCACTACACTCAACCACCTAGTTGACTCTTTGTACTCAATAGCTTGATTATAAGTTTTAGGTTCATCATTAAACAAATCCTGACCTACATTAAATGTATAGGTAGAAATGTGTGCCTAATTGATGTGGTATGGAGGCCTACTGGATCTTCTTTATCTATCCCGAGTGAGATGATAGTTTATCAGATCATCTGGTTCATCTGTTTCAAGTTTATAATATGAATTAAAATTGGATTCAATTTGGGTCTGGATAATGGAGGGAGCAGGATGAATCCCGAATTGTCCCCAATGGGTATCTTAGTGACACTCACCATCCCAGATTCTATAATACCCCTAAAAAATTAATTTTAATGTTAATGTGTGATGATTTAGAATGTAATACATAGTTCTTATATAAATTCAATGCATATTGGATATCACACTAGACTACTATGCTATCATCAGAAAAAGGCAACTCAAAAATCAAAACTTTCAACCATATAGCCTCTTTTATGGCTTATGTAAAGGAAATATACTCTACCTTAGTAGTGGAGAGTGAAACCACTGACTGCATATTTCACTTCAAGAAGACTGGTCCTCTAAATGCAATAAATACAAAACTAATGATAGACTTTAGAGTGTCAAAATTTGTATCATAATCAGAGTCAAAAAAATCTAACTATATCATTATCAAAACTAATATTTGATCCTTATAGAGTACAAAATTTATCAGACATGGTGACATACCTAATTATCCATTTCAATGCATTCCAATGAGGATTAATAGTTTTCCCCATAAACTCATTCAAATTACAAAAAAAAAATTCATTGACTAGCCTAGAAGAAACCATAGAATACAAATACTTCCTGATACATTATCATATGGAATATTACTCATGAATGAAACCACATCATCATTTCTAGGGGATTGATCCAAAAAAATTTTAAAATGTTGTCCTAGAGGAACACTCATAGGTTTAACATGCTAAAAAAAGATCTTCTTAATACCTTCTTAACATGAGAAGATTGGGATTAGTATAAGGTTCTATCCTTCCTATCTCTTATTATGTTCATACCTAATATTTTATTAGAATGCTCTATGTATTTAATTTCAAAGACAGAGTTCCATTGAGTCATGATATAATTTAAAATCCTCTTGTATTTTTAGATTAAAATAATGTCATCAACATATAATAATAGGTGAACAAAATTCATTTTTAACAAATTTTATAATATACACATGCATCAAATTTACTTCTTAAAAACTGATTTTCAATCATAAAATAATCAAAAAATTTATACCATTGTCTTGATGATTTTTTAATCCCATACAAAGACTTATTAAAAATATGAACTTGATTAGGTTTAAATAGTTTTGAAAATAATTCAGGGAGTCATATAAATTGTTACATCAAGAGTACAATGTCAAAAAACTAGTTTTTACATCTAATTGTTCACCATGGAAATCACACTTGGTAGAAAAAGAAATAAGAATTCTAGTAGACTAATGTTTAACAATTGGGGATAAAATTTCACTATAATCAATTAATTAATGTTGAAAAAATCCTTTAGAAACCATTCATGATTTGAATTTGATTTTAGTTTCTCCTATACTGTTTTCTTTCTTCTTATAAATACATTTAGAACCAATGAGATTATGGTTACTAGGTCTAGAAACAACAACCCAAGTGTTGTATTCAAGGAGTGAATTCATCTATTATTTCATTACACTCAACCACCTAGTGGCTTATTTTGACTTAATATCTTGATTGTAAGTTTGAGGTTCATCATTAAAAAAAATATTGAGCTACATTAGATGCATAGAAAGCAATGTATTCCTAATTGAATTGGGAAGGAGGCCCAATAACTCTTCTCTCTCTATCTCAAGTGAGCTTATAATTGATCAGATCATATGGTTCCTCTGTTTTTGGTTCAGAATCCGGATTAGAATCGGATTAATTTTGGGTCTGGATAATGGGGGAGTAGGACCAGTCCCAGACTAGGAGTGGTTATTGGATTAAAAAGGGAAATCAACACCTATGGATGTTGGGATTCTAGAGGCATCTCTTATGTCATCATAGGACACTATTGGTTCAGATCCCTTATCATTGGAGAGACTAGACTCCTGAAACATGACATCTCAACTAATTATATATTTTTTATGACCTAATTTGTCTAACCATAGATGATACCCATTAACACCCTATGGGTAACCCATGAATATACAATTAACAGCCCTATGAACTATCTTATTAGTGCGTGTATGAGAATAATATATGGATCCAAAAGTCCTAAGGTGTGCAAGGATTAGGGGTGAACCTTTGGAGAGTTATTCAGGTGTATTAATAGAGTTAGTAGATAATGGGAAATAGTTGATAAGATAGTTTATTATTGAGGCAGCCTCATCCTAGAAGGACCCGGAGAATTTTGAGTGGGATAACATGAACCTGACCCTCTCAAGAATAGTCCTATTCATCCTTTTTTCTAACCCATTTTGCTATGGATTTTCTAAAATAGTCTGATATCTCTTTATTCCCTCATATTAGCAGAATTCAATGAATGTTTTGGATAGATACTCTAAACCATTATTAGTTCTTAAGGATATGAGTTTCCTATTAGACTCACTTTCTACCCCATAATTCCATTTCTTAAAGGTCTAAAAGGTATCCGACTTATATTTGAGTATATGAATCCATAATTTCCTAGAGAAGTCACCAATAAATGTCACGATATATAAGCCTCCACCATGGGAGGTGACCCTAAAAGGACCCACAAGTTAGAATGAACACATTCAAGGGGTTCTTTATCCATATACTTTCACCTAATGAAGTTGAATCTTTTGGATTTCCCATATACACAATCCTCAAAGAATGGGAGACTTTTAGGAGTGATGTTACTCAAAATCTATTATTTTTTTAGTTCACTATGCCCCTTGGCACTAATGTTCCCTAACATTCTATGCCAAAGGGTGGTGGAATCAAGTTCTGAACTACAACATTTGTTCAACTGACTTCTATGAACCTTACCATATAACACATAAAGACCATTAAAAAAGATTCCTTTAATAACTGTGATGGATCCTCAAGAAACTCTAAGGATTCCAGAGTCTAATTGAAAACTATAAACATTTTGGTCAAGGATTACTAGGGAGATTAGTTTTCTATTTAACTCAGGTAATCACCTAACTCCCTTGAGAGTCTTAACTGTACCATCAGGAAGCTATGATAAAATTGAGCCCATTAACATAACGTGACAGATCCTATTGTTCCCTAAAAATACATTACCAGATTCAATTTCCATTATATTAGAAAATATTTCCTTCCTAGGACACATGTCGAATGAACATCCTAAATCTATGATCCATTCATCAAAGATAGAAATGTCATAGAGACTCACCACATAAGCAATGTCTAAGTCCTACTCAACTAATAATAAATGGTAATTATAATTATCTTTATAGTCACCTTTCTTAATAGGGAAGTTCTTCTTAATGTGTATAGGTTTCTTTCATTGAAACATCTTGATTACTTTTCTCTTGGACTTATATATTTTCTTCTTAGACTAACACCTTTACTTTCTCCTACCCCTAGACTCACTTCTGCCTCTAGACTCACCTCTGTCCCAAATAATTAAAGCCTCAACCTTAGTATTAATACTACCATTACATTGAAGGTATTTTGAGATTAAAGTGGATTTAACTTCTTCAATAGTAAGTATATCTTTTCCATACATCATAGATTCTTTAACAGAATTAAAGGAATCATCTAATGAAGTTAACAATACAATGTCCATGTCTTCATCATCCAATTTTATGTCTATGTTGGCTAGATCTAATGAGATTTTATTAAATTCATCAATGTGTATCATGACTGTAGTTCTATAGCTCATTTTGAAAGTATATAATCTCATTTTTTATATAATATACCAAAAACGGACTTAGTCACATAAAGGGATTCAAGACTATACCATATACCAGCAATAAAAATTAATATACAACTTCTCTAAGATCTTTATCACCTAAAGATAAAATAATAAACTACAAGAATTCCTAAGAGTTTACATAGGGACATTATTGTAAGTGGTGGCAATCTGCCCTTTAGGGGAAAGGTGGTGATTTTCTTTTTAGAACTAGTAAGGGCATCAATTAAATCTTTATGTTCCCATAATTCTGTCATTTTAATTCTATGAAAAATGAAATAATCTTCACTATTAAAATTTTCGTTATCAAATTTAGTGGAACCAATTATAAACATTACATAAGGATCTAATAAAACTTGTTTGGGTAAAACCTTTAAACCCTAATTCACCTAAGAGACATTGTCATGTATTGTTGAGTTAATTATTTGATATATTCAATTAATCAATTGGATAAAAAGAACCAGAACAAATTTCATCTCAAATCAAGCTACTGGAAGAACAAAATAACGAGTATAGAAAAGTAAATGACAACAAATATTAAAATTAGTGTGATCCTACGTGAAGGGGGAGAACACTTCCTAGGTAAGACTTTTATTTCAAATTAATAAAGAAATTAAAAAAATAGAGACTCAAAGAAAAAAGAAAAGAACAACCAAAGAAACTATGCAAGGAGGCCGACCTTATTAAACTAAGTGGCTGCAGTGAAGCCTTTCATATAGATTCAATGCCATCAAGTCTTGGATGGACTCACACACCCACACAGAAAAGGATAAAAATCTATACACGATTGATGAAATTGAATTTCGACATTGCCAAGAATCTAAACAAAAACCTGGTTACAATGATATATGGTTCCGGATCTGAAACCTCATCGAAGATCAGTTCTTCAGGACCTAAGATAGAGCCGATATCCTCTGAATCTCCACCAGAGGGGTACTTCGGTTGCATGAGGTGGAACAAGATTAGAATAGGGGAGCACAGATGGCTGAAAGACCTTATTCCTCCTTTTTCTTTGAGAAGATATAGAAGTCACAACAAAGCCTCGTGTAGGGAGAACTCTCAATGAATCGAATAAGACACACAGAACTGAGAGATAGTATACCAAAATATATATGTATATGGATAATTGATGGCGTACTAGGGTAGCGTTAGGAGGTCAGGTAGAGTTGTGGGATTGCATCCACTTGGACGACCCAAATCAAAGCTAACAGTTCACATAACTGAAGGTAGGTCATCATATGGGACAAGTGGAACCATGATATTTTCATGTAAGTGGCACCCTGCATCCAAGAGAAGTGAAAAAAATGCACCTGAGACAAATAAGGGCCCTTGGATCTCTTTCCATCGATGGTTCAGATAACCATCTGCTATCTGAGTAAGGGAAAACCAAGTATTCTAGTATAAAAGAATTACCAAAAACAAATATGGAAAAACACACATGAACAAATCCATGTACATATAAACACCCAATGAAAATGAAAAATAAACGAATCATATAAACTAAATTTAATTAATTTAATTTCAATACATGTAGGGAGATAAATCAATAGTGTGCATTAATGTTTTGAGTCACTCATCATTCAGTTGTAGGTTCTAAGTATACCAGAAGCATTCTTTGTAGGTATTATCAACTCATATATTAGTCTTAAATCTTGTGTAATCGTTTCTCTACATCATCATGAGACTATTTCCAAAATTAGACTAAAATAATACATTGGAACTATAAGGATATGATCTACATATGTAATTAATATTTAATTTATGAGAAGATATGGAATTACCTCAACTTGTAATTTTTATTTCCATGATGATCTGATGGAATGAAATTCATCACACCATCACTGCACTACATGATTCAAGTACAAAATCCCTCTAGCGGTGATTCACACATGCACTAAAATATCTTGTCAACGTTGTAGAATCATCAAGTGCTAGCACAAATGATCTTGATCACGTGAATTGTTTGTGGATGATTTCAATATTTCTCTTCATGAAGGATGAATAAACCATGGTGTTATCTAGAAATATTGAGGGAGATGGAGGGGAGATATCTCTCTAGGGTTTGATCCAATCTCACCTTATCTGTTGTACACACCAAAGGTGAATTAAAAAAGTGATATAACTAGATATTTATTATATCTTGTTTGGGGTTAGAAAAGCACACACAAGGCTCCAACCAGATTTAATATTCTCAAATGAATTAATTTACAATAATAATAATAATGTTATTAATTTATTGAGATGAAAAATTCATTAAGAATATAAATAAATAACATTTATATTATTTAGATTATTAAACTATATCTGCATTCCCTCATGGATATTTACTAATACTTGAACAATGACTAGTTAATTAAATAAATTTCATTTAATTATTATATGATAAATATAAAAATTATTATATTTTACAAACATTAAAAATGATATTTATTATTATTATTTAACATACTTTTTATTTTGAATAACATGTGATTAAAATATGATGATCAAGCAAACCTGAATAAATATTATTTATTCTAACATGTTAAAGTCAGTACTTGAATTTAACTGATATTTTGGAAAGACTTAGTGTATGGCCATTTTGGACTTTTTTTAGTAGCATTTGGTATTACTACCTAAATTATAAGGTTAACATATAACAACATGCCAAAAAATCCATACATAATGAAGTTAACATCACAACAACATCTAACCTCCTACAAAAATTTACTATGTAATATAATCCTTTTATCGAGATATCTCTAATCAAGCAGGTTGCATGTTGGTTCCATCAACCTATATGCTCAAAGTCTCTTTTTTTGACTATCCAGAATTGTACTCGCCCACTGAACACCATGAACATAGATATATGTAGGTAGTTTTACTCCACCGAAGGGTCTGATATATTAATACCCATTGTAGGTTAAAAGGGATAAATCCATTCTCACATTATCCATTAGTACCATATTATTTGTGATACACCCCATGTATCCTACTTATCTATGAACATATGTCATCATTTTATTTTTCAATACATAAAATTACATGATTCATGATATCCATTAATGATAATCTTAAAGTCTAAGGATCAATACATACATACACATATAGGAACATAAAATGACAAATGGAAATGTGAATTTCCTATTAAAAAATATATTCTCATAACCTCCTATCTTGGAGATTACCAAGGTAAAACACTATAAGAAAGTGTCTTTATGTCTTATGAGCCTCCTACCCCTGATTGTCTATATTTTATATTTCCCATAAGAAAAAATCATCTGATAATAGAATAAGGTTCAAGAATAATGTTGCAACACATATAGGTTCTCATCATAGTAGAGAACTAACATGACCTACCAACACGACATATATTCTAAGGACATTATCACATACAAATATCAATCAGAAGAATAATCAATATGTGACAAGTAAACTTATTTAATTAAGAAAAAAATGTAATCAATTACTAAACAAGCTGGTTCTAGGGAACCAACTCTAATAGACTCCCAATTTTACTAGAGACAACGAAAAAAACTTTCTATCCAATAGCTCTCACATGATATTCATGATTTTGTTGAGATAAATCCTTTATTAGTGGGTCCACCAATTTTTCCTCTATAGATACTCTTCTCACTATAACATCACCTTATTGATAAAAATCACTCAATAGATAAATCTTCTGAAGTATGTGTTTTTTCCTTTAGTGTGACCTTGACTTATTGGAGATTTTCACCACTAATGTGTTATCATATTAAATTGTAATAGGTTATTTATTTATAGGCAGAACATCAAGTTCTTAAACAAAGTCTTGAATCCCTAATGATTCCTTGGATACATCTAAATCCACAATATACTCAGACTATACTATAGAATCGATGAAAACCAACTTTATATAACTCTTCTAGCTCACATATCCTCTGTTGAGACAGAACATATATCATGATTGGTACTTCAGATCATTATGATCTATCCAAATACTAGCTTCTTTATAACCCATGATGACTAGCTCTTCATCTACTACATACACTAGGAACATATCCTTATTTCACCTCAGATACTTAAGGATAGTCCTAAAATTTTTCCAATGTTGTTGACCTAGATCTTCTTAATATCTACCTACTATGATCAAAGCATAGGAATCATGAATCCTCAAATATAACACAGAATACATGATAGATGATATCGCTGGAGAGTATGAGATCTTACTCATTATTTCTCTTTCCTCTTGTCTCTAAGGACATATTTTCTAGGAAAAATGTTTAATTTGTGATGCTGAAACCAATACCCTATTGGATTGTTCTATACTAAACATCTTTAGTATCTGGTTAATATATGTTCATTGATTTAGTCTGAGAAACCTCTTCAATCTATGACACAAGATCTTGATCCCCGAAATGTGGGCTTATTTGTAACACCCCAAGCTTCCACGGTACGCTTCTCCTTCAATAATTCAATAGCTGTATTATACGCAAGTTTGAGATTCTAACACACCGCGACCAATCAAAGTAGCCGTTATGAATAATAATACCCACTTTTTGAAATTATATAAATTTTATATTTCAAAATGGACTTTATTTTTGTATTCGGAATATTGAAATTACCCTAAGATGTTTTTTTGTAATTTTCCAAGAACTTCCAATTTTCTATGAATAGAAAATAATACTTAAAAACAAATTTTTTAATAAAAATAATTTATTGTGATAAATTATACTATTGATTGGTTTTAAAATATAATTAGAATATATTTTTACCATTTTATCCAATGGTGGTCATTATAATTAATATTCACTTTGAAATTGGATATAAACAATTGTCAATCTTTTGATATATATTATTTCTTAAAAACACAATATTTGTTGTGACAGTGGGAATTAATTATTAAATTAATTAATTTAACTTATATGTTTTGAATTTTGTAAAATAGACATCATTTTTGAATTAGGAATATCAAATATAGCTTAGGGTGAAGTTTTGGTATTTTTCTGAAAAAATTCAATTTTTGATGAATAGTGAAACCACTAAGTGGTAGTTAAAAAACTAATTTTTCATTTTAATGAACCTTTACAACTTCTATGAATTGAATTTCGAAAATCTGGCATACATGGTTGTCATTATTAAGTAAAATATGGTTCAATGGGATGAAAATAATTTTTGGTGAATAGTAACTTTTAAGTTTTATTAATCGCGATTAAAGGTAATTAGTGCAATTTAAGGTAAATATAATGTTATAATAATATGAAATTATCATTACACTTGTCCTAAACTTATTGTATGAGTCATGGAAGACCAAGAAAATCCATGGGTCAACTTGGGGACCCCATGGAGCCACTTGGGTAAGAAAATGACATTAATAACTTTTTATTTAAAGTAAAAATAAAATTGTCACAAACATGTGTTGTTTTACTAAAAAAATTATTAAATGAGGTTATATAAGTTAACATTTAGACTATAAATATTAATTGTAAATATAAAAAGATTTCCTACATCATGGTAATTTTTTTTATAATTTTTAGACATTAAATAAATAAATTTATTTATGACACCATGATGATGCAGTGATTACCTCATTAATGAACAATTTAAATAAAATGAAAAGATAAGGTAAAATATAATACTTACACTTGTATAAAACCTATTTTATGGGTGTATTTAGAACCCTTATCACATAATCCTCGAAATAATTTTTTTGGGACCTTTAAAATCTGAAAAGCATTTCATAATAATGTAACATTTCATGACTTTCCAAAAGAGCCCCTCCTCTCCTCTTATAAAATGCCCCCCCTTCTACCACCATATTCACACCTTAAAATAATTTTGGCTTGGCCAAAATCTTCCCAAATACTCTATAAACTTCCCTCTATTACTCCTAGAAGCCTCACTTTGGGCAGATGTCTTCCCAAGGAAGCCTTTGGCTCAAATCAAAAAGAGTTACCCGATTTTAAGGTAATGTCTTCTCTTATGTTCTTTTGTTTTATTTTGCTTCTCCAACCCCTTAAACTCTTTTTATTCCTTTAGTTTGTTAAAAAAACAGTATCTATAATATACTAGGATGTTGTTATGGGAAGGAGTTTATTTACACTTACACACACCTTCGTCTAATGGTTAAAGAACATACTGTTTCTGTGGGTGGCGAATTACTGCCTCACGAAACGACGATTGTTCAATCTTCTTTTAACACCTCTCATGGTGGAAATTATGATGACACTATTTTTATATATTATATATATTATGTTTATGTTTTACTTATGCTTCTGTATTTTTCATTTATGGCATACATTTATGATTTCCATTATGGGTAAACGCGGTAATTTCATTTTAGGAAGTGCGGACTACCGCCCCCTCAAAGTGATTTGAATCGTTAATGCCATATGTGGGATGTATAAAGGATGGAGTAAATGATATTATATATTATATTATACTAGAATTATAATATAACTTTATATAATTATGATTTCATTCTATTAAATATGAAATAGAAATGAAAGTAGCGTTCATGCGTACGTACGACTTACCGTCTCCATGAATGGTGTATTTCATTTCTTACCTCTAAATGTTATGTAATATTATAAATGCATGTATATACTGGATATATATGATATATATGATATATAAATCATTAATATAATTCTGGATATAATGGATATTTTACCACATGAACAACTTGTAATTATAAGAAGTTTATTTTTGACTCAAGTACCAAAGATCGACAAAACGACCGTTATTAACTTAAATGACCACATAATTTTCATAACATTGTAATAAGTGATATAAAAGGGATAATGAACTTGAAAAAGGTTCTTAATAAAGTAGATATTAACTCTAGTTTATTATTCAGGAGATTAAAGAATGATCGAGTCAAGTCGGATATGAGGTAAGGGACTTCATCTCAATCTTCTTTCATTGAGGCATATTTTGTTTTAATACAAGACTTTCTTTTATACAATGTATAAACCCCTTTGACTTTTACGTTTATTCAAAATGAATCTTTTTTATATGAAGCATTTTACTAAATGACAAAAGGGAATGTTTTTTTGTCATATGTATGTGGTGACAACGACTTCTCCGCCGCCGTGACCATTATTTGAGTTTCGGCTTCCTCTACAAGCCATAAATTTTTTTAAATGAAAAATAAATACCATGTTTTAATTTTCTTTTATTTTGGTATGGAAAATCGTTTTTATAATGTTATTATTATATCAATGTGTTGTATTGATATCTTGTGATTGAAATGTGGAAATGTTATGTTTCCTTTATGTATATTTTATGTGATACGATTATGTTATGGTTTATGATATGTTTAAACCTTTTCATATAAGGAATGCATTGGAATTAAAAAGTGACGGCTAGAGCCCGCTATAGCTCCTCGATGCATCATTATGTCTCATGAGACAAACTAGTGTCTTGCCACAAGGCCTTGACAAAATCTTATTTGTAGTCTTGGCACATGGCCATGACTATTTGGTTATGATAGTCTGACATTATGCATTCTATCATTATGAAAGTGGTTATTGATATTGCATGTGATTATTAGAATAGTAGAATATCCATTTTAATAAGTAAATGTAATTATTTAATTTTATTTTTTCCATATTATGCTGAAGTTCAAGTTTAAAAGGCTTTTGTTTTAGTTATACATTGCCTTAAATGTTTATGTTTATTTATGAAAGTTTTCATTGTATTGTTATCCTTACTGAGCATCTGAGCTCACCCCTTTAAATGTTTAAATTATTCCAGGATGTGAAGAAGTATTTTATGAATGACCTCTGGGGATAGTATGAGGGGATATGAATACAATATGTTGTTGTAGTTTTTTTTACTTTAGGATGTAACGTAAGACTTATGAATATATCTAGTGTTTCCAAGGCTACTAAACTAATCGGTATTTCGAGACTTGATCTTTTGTGATCATATAAATGTTACGTAATAATGCACCGACTCTGGGTAACTGGGGTCAGGGTGTTACAGTTGGTATCAGAGGCAGTTTAGTACTAACCTTGTAAGCTAGATTTAGATAAACTCTGATTAGAGCACATATCCCTAAGATAGAATTTTAGGATTAGTATAGAAGAACTTCCTAGAATTTCGGTATTATAGAGATTTGTAAGTTTTTAGAGCAATAAATACCTATCTGGATACGAGAAGGTAGAGGCGGCTCTAGAACAGATGTACCTAGGGGTAAAACCTGAAAAAACCACTTTAAGCTATACTCAAATGGGAACTGGTGCACGACAACGGTCCTTGCTACACTCTTGGTTACGACACTCCCAGGGGAAATTCTTAGGATAATTATCACTTTCTTTACAAACCATTATGAAGGATTTATGAGTATATACCTCCTCAAAGAAAACATTTTTATGATTATATATTATATCCATAAAACTATTTAATTTATGTTAAGTATGTTACAAGTTTGGAATTATGTATTTTTATTCATAAAATGATCTAGTTTATGACATTGTCTAGAAATGGAGCCTAGTGGAAGAAAGGAAACCATATCAATGCACACACTCCATGTAGGTATTTACCTCCTGCTCAAGATAGTTATAGTAGAGCTGGTGATATAACTGGTGCTGATCATCTTATCACTATACTGGGACAACTCACTCAAGTTATGAATAATAACCTTACTCATATGGAGAACCCTGATCCGCAACATGGGGGATCAATGTTAATCTGCTTCATGAGGAAACGACCACTAACATTTAATGGGGGTATAAATCCATTGGTATCTGAGCAATGGATAAACTCCTTAGATAAAATATTTCATGCCTTGGGGAGTAATGAAAGGGAAAAAGTTGTCATGGCATTTTACCGCCTCATTGGAGATACTGATCAATGGTGGTAATTGATTCAAAACACAAAGTAAGATGATTAAGTATCAAATATGTAATGGATGGAGTTCAAAGAGCTCTTCATAGAAAAGTACTTTCCTCATGACCATCGAGTAGATATGGAAAGTAAATTTTTGAGTTTGAGGCAAAATGAGGATGATAATGTCGCAATGTATGAGTCCAACTTTACAAGGTTAGCGAGGTATGCTGCATATTATATACGTAACCCAAGAAGTAAGATTGAAAATTTCTTTGATGGGTTAAAATTGTTTCTCCATCGAGCATTAGTGTCACAATCTTTCTCAACATACGAAGATATAGTCTCGTGTGCTATCAAGACAGAAAAGGAATTCTCTAATTCTTATGACAACAAATTAAAGCAAGAGAAGAAGATAACGGTGGAAAAAGAGATAGATAAAGGGAAAAATGGAAAGAAGGATTTTATATTATGTGATAATTGTGGGAAGAATCACCCGGTACTTGCCTAAAAGGAATGGGAGTTTGTTATAAATGTGGAGAAAAAGGTCACCAAGATCGTGATTGCAAGGGAAAGAAAGAGGCTATCAATGTTGAATGCTACAATTGTAAATAAATGGGGCATTATGAAAATGAATTTCCTAAGTGTCAGGGAAACTTACCTAAAAAAATTCCAAGGGATCAAGGCCATGATTATGCTGTTACTACAGATGAAGTTGAATAATTATTGTATTTGTGTTTTTGGACTCAAGAACTATATTATGGTTATAAGAATAATGTGAAATGTATATAAGGATTGTACTACAGTACTTGTTATTTTCATTAAGGTTTTAACATGAAGAAGGTAATCATATTTTTAGTATGTGACAATAAGAGAAACTTTACTTTGTTTGGGGAATCGGATGTTATAGTTGATTTTGGAATTTAGAGACCTTTTGGAGAAAATCTGGAGAGAGGTATTTTGGATAACTATAAAGGTTGGAATGAATTAAGTTGAACTCTGGATAGTATTGTTTAAGGTTAACACATTTCTGAAGATTATTTTGGGAATATTATTAGGAAAAGGACAACCTGCAAGTCGGGGGATAACCTACCACGTCGGAAAAGGCTGCAGGAATTGAACCCACAACCATAGTTCGACATGCCTTTATTACCTACCACTAGCCTACAGGAATTCCCTGGTTATTACAAAATACTTTTCCTAATCTAAATGGTATGTGTTAATATTTGGAACCTTGTAAGATTAGGATAAATATAATATTTTTGAGTTCTATTATCTTTTTGAGTGAAAGATGGGTTTTTGGAAAACAATTATTAAAGAATGAAAGTCTACATGACAAGTATGTATATTTCCTTATGTTCTCAGTAAATCTCCTAAATAAATTCCTCAAATTTATGAAAGGTAACTTAAAACAAAAACATTTTTGGTTAAATTTTCCTACCGGGGAATCAATGATCGTTTAACCAATCAAAAGTTTGCGATTTTCTTATAGTTAACTTTATCCTAATCCTATTTTCTACAACTCTCTATCAGACCTTGATGGTTTGTTTCTCCTCCATATCTATGTTTTCATAGAATCCTAGTATGGGCTATCTCGGGTGACCTTTGTACTTCTCTTTCTTTCTTTTAAAGTTATATTTTTATTAACCCTATTTTCGATATGGGTTTTCCACAAAGGTATTTTCTATTTTCAAACATTTATTTTCAAAGAACATTTTCAAATTGTGAGGAATCAATTTATTGAAGGAGGGAAGAATGTAACACCCCAAGCTTCCAGGGTACGCTTCTCCTTCAATAATACAATATCTTTCATTGTACACAAGTTCGAGATTCTAACACACCGCGACCAATCAAAGTAGCCATTATGAATAGTAATACCCACTTTTTGAAATTATATAAATTTTATATTTCAAAATGGACATCATTTTTTTATTCGGAATATCGAAATTATCCTAAGTTGAATTTTTTGTAATTTTCTGAGAACTTCCAATTTTCTATGAATAGAAAAAATACTTAAAAACAACTTTTTTTGTCAAAATAATTTATAGTGATAAATTATAATATTGAGTGGTTTTAAAGTATAATTAGAATATATTTTTACCATTTTATCCAATGGTGGTCATTATAATTAATTTCACTTTGAAATTGGACATAAACAATTGTCAATCTTTTGATATATATTGTTTCTTAAAAACACGCTATTTTTTGTGACGACGGGAATTAATTATTAAATTAATTAACTCAAATAATATGTTTTGAATTTTGTAAAATAGACATCATTTTTTAATTAGGAATATTAAATATAGATTAGGGTGAATTTTTGGTATTTTTCTGAAAAACTTCAATTTTTGATGAATAGTGAAACCACTAAGTGGTAGTTAAAAAACTAATTTTTCGTTTAAATGAAACTTTAGAACTTCTTTGAAGTTAATTTCAAAAATTCGACATACATGGTTGTAATTAGTAAGTAAAATGTGGTTCAATGGGATGGAAATAATTTTTGGCAAATAGTAACTTTTAAGTTTTATTAATCGCAATTAAAGGTAATTAGTGTAATTTAAGTTAAATATAATGTTATAATAATATTAAATTACCTTTATACTTGTCCTACCATTATTGGATGAGTCATGGAAGACCAAGAAAATCCATGGGTCAACTTGGGGACCCCATGGAGCCACATGGGTAAGAAAATGACATTAATAACTTTTTATTTAAAGTAAAAATAAAATTGTCACAAACTTGTGTTGTTTTACTAAAACAATTATTAAATGGGGTTATATAAGTTAAATTTTCGACTATAAATATTAATTGGGAAGATAAAAATATTTTCTACATCATGGTAATTTTTTTATAATTTTTAGACATTAAATAAATTTATTTATTTTTGACACCATGATGATGCAGTGATTACCTCATTAATGAACAATTTAAATAAAATGAAAAGATAAGGTAAAATATAAGACTTACACTTGTCTAAAACCTATTGTATGGGTGGATTAAAAACCCTAATCACATTATCCTATAAATATATCATTGTGGGACCTTTAAAATCCGAAAAACATTTCATAATAATGTAACATTTCATGACTTTCCAAAAGAGCCCCTCCTCTCCTCTTATAAAAGGCCCCACCTCTACAACCTTATTCAAACCATAAAAGCGTTTTGGCTCGAACAAACTCTGCAAAAATACTCTCTAAACTTCCCTCTCTTACTCTTGAAGCCTCACTTTGGTCAGAAGTCATCCCAAAGAAGCCTTTGTCTCAAATCAAAAAGAGTTACCCGATTTTAAGGTAATGTCTTCTCTTATGTTCTTTTGTTTTATTTTTCTTCTCCAACCCCTAAAACTCTTTTTATTGCTTTCTATTGTAACAAAACCAGTATATATAATATAATAGGATGTTTTTATGATAATTATTTTATTTAAACTTACACACACCTTCATCTAATGGTTAAATAACATATTGTTTCTGTGGGTGGTGAATTATTGCCTCACGAAACGATGATTGTTCAATCTTCTTTTAACACCTCTCATGGTGGACATTATGATGACACTATTTTTATATATGATATATGATATTTTTATGTTTTCCTTATTCTTATGTATTTTTCATTTATGGCATAACTTAATGATTTCCATTTTGGGTAAACGCGATAATTTCATTTTAGGAAGTGCGGACTACCGCCCCCTCAAAGTGATTTGAATCGTTAATGCCATATGTGGGATGTATAAAGGATGGAGTAAATGATATTATATATTATATTATAATGGAATTATAATATACCTTTATATCATTTATTATTTCATTCCATTAAATATGAAATAGAAATGAAAGTAGCGTTCATGCGTACGTACGGCTTACCGTCTCCATGAACGATGCATTTCATTTCTTACCTCTAAATGTTATGTAATATTATAAATGCATGTATATACTGGATATATATGATATATATGATATCTACATCATGAATATAATTATGGATATAATGGATATTTTACCACATGAACAACTTGTAATTATAAGATGTTTATTTTTGACTCAAGTACCAAAGATCGACAAAATGACCGTTATTAACTTAAATAACAACATAATTTTCATAAAATGGTAATAAGTGATATAAAAGGGATAATTAACTTGAAATAATTTCTTAAGAAATTATATATTAACTCTAGTTTATTATTCAGGAGATTAAAGAACGATCGAGTCAAGTCGGATATGAGGTAAGGGACTTCATCTAAATCTTCTTTCATTGAGACATATTTTGTTCTAATACATGAGTTTCTTTTATACGATGTATAAACACCTTTGAATTTTACATTTATTAAAAAGGAATATTTTTTATACGAAGCGTTTTACTAAATTACAAAAGGGATTGTTTTTTTGTCGTACGTATGCGGTGACAACGACTTCTCCGCCGCCGTGACCATTATTTGAGTTTCGGCTTCCTCTACAAGCCATAACTATTTTTAAATGAAAAATAAATACCAAGTTTTAATTTTATTTTATTTTGATATTGAAAATGGTTTTGATAATGTTTTTATTATATCAATGTGTTGTATTTATATCTTGTGATTTAAATGTGTAAATGTTATGTTTCCTTTATGCATGTTTTATGTGACACGATTATGTTATGGTTTATGATATGTTTAATCCTTTTCCTATAAGGAATGCATTGGACTTAATAAGTGATGGGTGGAGGCCGCTATAGATCCTCGATGCATCGGTAGGTCTCATGAGACAAACTAGTGTCTTGGCACAAGTCCTTTACAAAACCTTTTTTGTAGTCTTGGCACAAGGCCATGACTATGTGGTTATGATAGTCTTACATTATGCATTCCATCATTATGAAAGTGGTTATTGATGTTTCATGTGATTATTCAACTATTAGAATATCCATGTGAATACGTAAATGGAATTATTTCATTTTATTTTTTCCATATTATGCTGAAGTTCAAGTTTAAAAGGATTTTTGTTTTAGTTATACATTTCCTTAAAAGTCTATGTTTATTTATGAAAGTTTCCGTTGTATTGTTATCCTTACTGAGCATCTGATCTCACCCCTTTCAATGTTTTAATTTTTCTAGGATGTGAAGAAGTATTTTATTAACAACCTCTAGGGATAGTATGAGGGGATATGAAGACAAGATGTTTTTGTAGTTTTTTTTACTTTATGATGTAATATAAGACTTATGAATATATCTAGTGTTTCCAAGGATACTAAACTAATCAGTCTTTTGAGACTTGATATTTTGTGATCATTCCAATGTTACGTAATAATGCACCGACTCTGGGTAACTGGGGTCGGGGCATTACATTATTCACTTAAATCCTTCATAGAGAAGAAATTTACTAACCATTACTTATTGTTTTTAATTTGTAATATTTCAAAAATATGAAAATATTTTTACTCCCACTAAACCATTTTTAAACAAATTCCTCACATTCATTCTTGTTAAAATAGAGGATAATGGACCCAATACCCTAGATACCTCTTAATATAGTCCATAGAGTTTATTTATAGAGAATTATAATTATGAGAAAACACCAAAGTATGATGTGGTACACAAACACAAAAACTCCCCCTCATTATAGGTCTACCTAACATGGGTACATAATTAAAGAAAACAACAAAAAGAAAACAAAGCAAAAAAAACTGCTAACAATACTTCTCAAGCTGGACATACCCTACTTAACTACAGAACGATCCGAAACAAAAAAATATTCATACACACTCACAACTCCCCCTCAATATGAAAATGATGGATGATTACTATGGAGAAGATTTGTTAGATAAGGAACAATTCCCATCATGAAAAACTAGTAGGATCAAATGGAATGAGGATACACCCTAGATCATTCCATGACAGGAATAGTCGGGTCAATAGAATCTAGGCATGCATGAACAAAACACTACGAAACTATGATGAGATGTTTGATAGGAATAGTCGAATTACATCCATGGTGTGGTGATTCATAATGGGAAGAGGAGAGTACTAGACATAGGAAGAGAATTGGATATGTAGAAACACAACATAGTGAGAATATAAGAGCATGTTGGGTGGTGCTCATATAAAGGGATGTTGCATATCAAGGAGGGGATATAGTCAGAACCGTTAGTTGGAGGAGGACCATGTTAAAGAGGTCATACCTAGAAGATGGATCTATACCTGTTTATATGGATGGGATAAGTAGAGAAGAGTACACACCAGTGGGGATGTTGACAATAGTATGCATGCACAATAGTAAGAAATGGGGGATGTTACTAATCCATGTGGTTATGACTACCATCAGAGGAGGGAGGGGAATCACACATTAGTTGCAACTCCTTATGAGGAAGGGGCAACAATAGGGGGTCAGTTTTGGGAGGCATACACACCTGCAACAGTCGAATTAGGGTATGGTGATGGGAGGGAACACAAAAGGAAGAGTCATCACACCCAAGAGGGTCTTTGTGTAGGTGGGGTGACATGAAGGATGGATTCACCCTATATATTGGAAATTAAATGAGGGTAAGTGGTGACAACGATGGAAGGGGGGGGGTGCTGTGATTACTAGAAGATGAGGAAGGAGTTGATGACTAAAGGAGGTGAGGTTTTCATGTGGGGAGGGCTATCACATAGGGGATGAGTAACTCGGGAGGGGGTGCTAAAATGAATCGTTTGGGAGTCACCTCCAACTAATGGAGGGAAATACCTAAGAAAAAACCAAAGTGGGTTGAGATAGGATAGATAAGAGGGAGGGTTTTGGGTTAAATTAGCTCTAATTCCATATTAAAATGGAGGAGAGTGGACCCAATACCCAATATACCTCTAAGGAGAGGCCTTGGAGTTCATTTATATAGAATTATAATGATAAATAAACACACAATTTGGATGTGGGAAACACACTTCAATAGTTCTTAATGAAACCAAATTCATGAATGGATTCATGGAATTTAATATTCTATGATTTGAATGTTTTATTTTATCCATAAATGGATCTCTACAACTTTCATATCTTTTTGGCCTTGTCTAGAGTCCCAAACCCTTTTGGTTGTGTCATATATACATCCTCTTGTAGGTTCCTATTAATGAATGTGGTTTTGACACCCATTTTCCCAATCTCATAGTCATTGTAAGTTATAATTAAAAACAAAATTATGATGGATTTAAACATGAAAACTGGAGAAAATGTTTCATTGCAGTCATTGCACTGACATTTTCAACACCATTTAGCCACTAGCTATGTTTTAGTTATTTACATTACCTTCCACATACATCTTTCTATTAAATACCCATTTACACCCAACAATTTTTACATCAACTACAAGATCGATCGAAATCCAAACTTGGTTTTTATATATGGAATCCATCTCATAATTCATGGATTCTTTCCATCTTGTAGATGTAAAGCTCTCTACTAACTTCTTATAAGAGAGAGGGTCATTTTCATTAACTAATAACGAGTCACCATCATCAGTGACTATAGAACGACATATCTCTAGTTCTCTTACCTCTCTAGCACTCATATACAAAAATTTTGTTTTAGGAACAACATCATCCATGGGGACCTGTGGTAACTGTTCATGTACCAACTCTTTTGTATCTTGAGAATCAAATTAATTGAAGTCATTATTTCTCCCACTATCCTCCTTGATGATTTTCTCATTCTCAATAAAATTTAACTATCTAACAACAATCACTTTCTTGTATTAATGGGTTTATAGGTAGTATCCCCTAGTTTCCTAAGGATACCTTATAAATATACAATTTTTTCATTAGGTTTCTAGTTTTTTTCTTAAGATATCCTTAATAAATGACTCGTAACCCAATTCATGATCATGTGAAAAAATAGGTTTCTTTCCACTCCATAACTTGAAGAGAATACCATTTATTGCTTTAGTTGACACTAGGTTTAGTAAGTATAATTTATTATATAATTTATATCCCCATAAGGATAATAGAAGGCTTGAATGACTCATCATCGACCTTACCGTGTCAAACAAGGTATGATTCCTCCTTTCACCAACACTATTCCACTGTGTTGTATAAGGTTTATTGAGTAGAGATAAAATTATTTACTCATGTAGAAGGTTGATAAATTCCTAGTTAAGATATTCACCACATAAATCCAATCTAAGTTTCTTTTTCTTCATTTCAATATGGTTATCAACTTTATTTTTTAACTCCTTATATTTCTCAAAGGATTTATAATTATACCTCATTTATTACATAGAACCATACCTACTCATGTGATAGATAAAAGTAATAAAATATCATAACCACCTCTATAATCTACTTGAAAAGGTCTACACACATTAGTGCATACCAAATTTATAAGCTTTCTGACCCTTTCACCTTGACCAATGAATAATGGTTTGTTCATCTTATCTTGTAAACAAACATGACATATTTCAAGTGGTTTAAGCTCAAAAGAGTATCTATAACCATCCTGATAGTGATTTTTAAAATGCTTCTTGATTACATGACCAAGATGGTGATTCCAAAACTGGGTGTTATGTGATTCATGTGTATTAGTTTCGTTATTAATTTCCAAAATTTTGTTTTCATAATTTATTAAATATGGGTCGTTATTCAATTTTTCCATACCATAATAGATGTAATATTTATAAAAAGTAGTAACCTTTATTTCCAAATCTTAAAATAAATACATCCAAATCTAAACAAGAAATAATTTTCTTGGTAACACTAGGCACATAATAAAAATTCTTTAAAACCAAAATTAATACTATAAGAATTGTGAGATGGTAATATCTAATGGATAGAGAATTTGAACTCACTCTGTTGGAAACTTGTAAATCCACCTCATCTTTGGTAATCATCCGAAATATACTTTGTTCTCATATTTGGATGAAAATGTGAGCACCACAGGCAGTATCTAATACCTTACTTGAAGATATGGAAAGATTAAACTCAATAATGATCACAACTAAAGTTTCATATTACTTATCTGGTTGGCTACAGTTCCTCTTCCAATGGCCCTACTTTCCTAATGAAATAAATAAATCATATTGTTCCTTTCCTATCATATAGATAATCTTCTTCTTAGAAGAATGATTCCCAGGATCCTTAGACATGGGATGAGTCTATGGAAGATTTTAATTTTTCTTCATCTTCTTATTTACCATAAGGACAACAAGTTTCTCATGCCCCATGTTTTTATCAACTTGGAGGATAAGATTAATAAGTTTTGATAATGTCTTCTTACTATTGCTCATATTATAATTCACAATAAAACTAGATATTTTTTTAGGTAGTGAGTATAGAAAGATATGTGTGTGCATCAAATCAGGGATCTTAAAACCCAAGATGTCCAGGTACTCAATGTAGCCAATCATCTTTTCCACATGTTCCCCTTATGGTGCTAAATCTCCGTGATTTCATGTAAACAATGCATTGGAGATCTCATATCTCACTGATCCCGTCTTATGTTGATAATGATGCTTAAGGTGAGAAGAAATGTTATACGCATCCATATCCTCATATTTCTTTAAAATCCCACTGGATATGGAGGATTAAATGAAACATTGGAAAACTATAACATTATCCACATGCTTCCAATATAGAGATACTTCTTCCCTACTAGCCTCTTCAGAATGTGACTCATGAAATGAGGTTTCAAGCACGTATAATTTCTTTTCATGGTGTAGTATAACACATAAGAACATTAATAATAGTGACTTGGTTATCCTTATCTAGTATGTATCATAGTGATATTGTCAAATTAGTTTGATTTTTTTTCTAAAAATTAATAGAAGATGATTAGTACTTGTTTTCCTTATAGAAATTAGATTTTTTTTTTAAAATAAATTAAATTTCTTTTAATCTCACACTATTTTTTGAAACCTAATAACCCTCACCATTAGTTTTAGAATATATTATCACTTAGATATTTTATTGGAATGGATCCATATACCCCTACTCATAACCCATAATTGGGTCTGTCAAACTATTTAAAAAGGTTTAAGGTAGGCTTAACATGCCAACTACTTTAACTCTTAGTTCCTTGATCTATTGAGTGGACTCCCCAATCCCAAAATCATGCTTTTTCTAAATATTTTCTCATCATTTCCCTCTTAGTTACCCCATGTAATATTTGGGTAGTCATTTCTTGATGTAAACTAAGTTAATTAAACCCAAAAAATCAAGATAAAATTTCCATGATAATTGAAAGCACCCAAACATAGGTTGGTCAAGTACTTTGAACTATGAGGTCGATTCTAACTTGAGTAGTGTAAGGCTAAGACAACATAATATTTTAGTTTGATGGATCTTTATTTTTATGTGTAAATATTATTTTATCCTTTTACATGTCTTGTTAATATTAATTGGATTTTACTTAATTGGTTAACAATGTGTGATAAAATATTTATTCATAATCTGGTAATATTTTATCTCTTCTTTCATGCTTATTAATTCATTTATTTTGGCGATAACATAGAATTCACAAGAATGAGTTATTAACAATGAAAAAGACAGAAATAAAATATTTGTGGCATGATCATGAGATTATCTAATGGTTAGTTTATCTATAAGATTATAAACTATCCCTCAACCTTAGGGAAAAAAACCGCGAATCATAACTTGGTTCATGTTTCATTCATCCACTATTTCTCATATACATTGCCTCAATTGGTTTCACCTCATCCCCTTGACTCGGACCACCTCCAATCACTTGGGATCTCCACCATTACATAATGTTTTAATCAAATGAAGGTGAGGGGATCCAATGGATTGGATAAAGGGTGGTTTACATAAAATAATCCATGGGCATGAAAACCTTACACAATAAGAAGGGGATGACTCATAGGACATCATTTTAATTTAATTAAAATTAATTAAAACAAACCAAAAACAAAGGTTTTGTCTAATATCATGATCATCCACATAACATTAATTGAGAATACATTTGAAATCTTGTTATAAATTACATAGATTCATTCGTTTAATTAATATAATTCACCCAAAATTAATCCAATTAATTATATTTATCTTAATTCCATCCAAGCATATTTATAGATCTCTAGATACATCAGTATATACATCTATATGGTTATATCATTAAATATATCTCTACATATATCTATCTAGATATATCTCAAGATATATCTTTCTAGATATATCTCTAGATATATCTTTCTAGATATATCTCTAGATATATTTCTAGATCTGTCTCTCTCTCTCTCTCTCTCTATATATATATATATATCTAGATATATATAACAAAATTTATCTCTAGATATATTTCTAGAAATATCTCTAGATATCTTTCTAAATATATCTATTTAGATATATCTCAAGATATATCTCTAGATATATATCTAGATATATCCATAGATATATATCTTATCTGATTACTGATTATGTTATCTAAAACAAATAAAAAAAGAGATATTAATGTCAAATTATTAAAATTAATTGATTTAAGTAAAAGAAAATGTAAATTCAGGAAATAAATCAATGAAAAAAATTATAAATTAAATGTGTAATCACTCTAATACCACTTGTAGGTTTTTGGAATAGTGTAAGAATCCTCTGATGGTTTGACCAACTATAATTTTTGTCTTAAATATTGTGTAATTATTTCTTTACATGATCACAAGAACATATACAATGAAAATAATAGATTAATTAGAGTACATTAATATGCTATAATCATAGGGATATGATCTTCAAATGTAATTCATAATTAATTTATGAGTATATGTTGAATTACATTAACTTGTAATTCCGCTTTAATTGATGAACTAATGGAATGGAATTTGTCACTCCATCATTGTGCTATAGTATTCAATTATAGAATACCTCTAGTAGTGATCCAAACATGAACCATAATCTCTGATCAACAATGTAGACTATTGGGTGCTAGCACATCCAATTCTAACCACTTTCATTATTCATGGTTGATCGCAACAGTTCTCTTCATGAAGGATGAAAAACTATTAGCGTTCTCTCAAAATCTTGAGAGATAAAGAGGGGAGAGAGCTCTATGGGTCTTGATTCAATCTCACCATATCCATTGTTCATGCCAAAAGTGAATTAGGAATGTTATATAACTAGATATTTATTATATATGGTTTAGGGTTGAAAAATATCACAAATCCCCCAACCATCAGTACTATTCATAAATTACCCCATGTCCAATAATAATATTAATAATATTAATATATTAACATACACAAAACTTTATGAATATAAATAAATATCATTTATATTATTCATATCATTAAACTCAGTATGTTTTCCCTCATCAATATTTATAGATCCTCAAATAATGGTTATTTAATTAAATAAATATCACTGTATTATTCTACAGTAAATATAATAAATATCATATTTACCAAACTTGAAAATTAATAGTTATTATTATTATTTGGCTCACTTATTCTTTTGAATAACTTGTGATTAAATTATAAAGGCCAACTAGACCCAAATAAAAATTATTTATCTTAACTTATTAAATTCAATACTTGAATTTAATAGAGATTGTGGATACACTTAGTGTGTGAACCTCTAAAAATCATTCTCAATGGAATTAGGAATTATCACTTAAATTCTAAGGTTAGAGTCTAGTAACATGATAATACACCCATAAAGAAAGAAGTTAATGTCACAATGATTCCCAACCACCTACAAATGTTTACTATGTAATATAATAATTTTATTGGGATATATCTAATAAATTAGGTTTCATATAGATGCCATCTACCTATACACTCAAGGTCACTTTCTTTGATTTTCCAAAATTGAACTTTCCCACTAAAATCCATGTTCTTAGATTTATACAGGATGTTCTATTCCATAAAAGGTCTTGAAATATCAACTTCCATCATAGGAAAAAAGTGATAAATCCTTTCTCATATTATCCATTAATTCTATATCATTCATGATGCACCTAAAATATCACACTTCACCTCAAACATATTTCTTCATGGTTTTCTTCTATATAAAAAATTACAAGATTCATGGTATCCATTAATGATTATCCTAAAATCTAAAGATCAATACACATGTCCGTATATAGGAACATCCAATAAAACATGGAAATTTTGATTTCCTATTAATAGGTCTATTCTTATAACCTCATATCTTGGATATTACCAAGGTAGAGTTCCATTAGAAGGTGTATCAATGTCTTATGAGGATACTAACACTAATATACTATATTTTATTTTTCCCATTGGATAATATCATCCACACATAAAATAAAGTTCTTTAATAATGTCATGAAACCACTAGGTTCTCATAATAGCCAGGTAACGCTATGACCTACAAAAGTGACATATATTCTAAGGAATTTATCACATACAAATATCATGTAGAATAATAATAATATGTGATAATAAAACTTATTTAATTAATAAAAACATGTAATAAGGTACTAAAAAAGTTGGTTATAGGGAACCAACTCTAACATCAGTCGTTTTGAAGAAGCTAGTAAATGGTACCAATCAATTAACATTAAATAATTTTGGGAGAAATTAAATGGTTCACTTAGTGTATGAAGTGGTAGTTTTGGAAACTCATACATGATATGATTTTAAATCAATATAAAACTTTATTAAAATAGGGAAGATTGAAAGAAATTAAAACATTTAAGGGTCCACTAACAAATGAATCTTGTGTCACCAATATCATTGTAAAGTACTAGTTCCAGAAGCCACCCAGAGGCACCCTGTACCCAGTTGGTCACATGGCCTCAAGTGAATTTCACCAAACACCAGAGGCTGCCGACTAGCAGTGGGGGCCTTGAGTGTGAAATTGGGGAAACTATGCCCTCATTAGAAGAATAACATAGTAGAAAGGAAACAAATACACACTAGGTGAAGCAGTAAATATACCACATCAGTAATAACAAAACTCTGGAATAACAACAATACTAAACCAAAGTACAAAAGGAAAACAAATAACAACTCATAATCATGACAAGCCTCAGCTTAGTCCCATGCTCTCTAGATCCACAGTCAATCAAGAACTTGAAATAGAAGGGCGCTTTCCCGTGTCTATATCTACAACAATATAATCGGTTTGGGCCCAAAATCATGGCCCAAACAGGGTGTGAGACTAAATCCCAACAGGCAACCACCCAAAGATCTGTTCCTAATAGTTAGTGAATATATAGCCAGTAAAAGTACAGAAGTAGTAAACAAGAAAGTACTCAACATAAACAATTCCACATATCAAAACAACTAATCAAGCACAAAAACCCTCTAGGAAGTGCACAAATCCTATCCCCTCTAGTTTAGTTATAAGAATATATAAAGTCTCTCTAAGGAAGCTCACACAGTCAATTCCACTTATAGTCAAAGGTGAAACAAGACTCTCTAAGGAAGCTCACACAGTCAATTCCCCTGATAGTCTAAGGTAGTCAAGGACTCTATGAGGAAGATCACATGGTCAATTCCCCTTATAGACCCAAGGTCTAGGACTCTTTTTGGAAGCTCACACGGTCAATTACCCTTATACCCTAGGTCGTTCAATTAAAACAAAGACTCTCTGAGGAAGCTCACGCGATCAATTCCCCTTATAGTATAAAACAGTCAAGGAATCTCTGAGGAAGCTCACATGGTCAATTCCCCTTATAGCCCCAAGTGGTCTTAGGCTCTCTAAGTATGCTCACTCGGTCAATTCCCCCATTAGATTAATGTGCTCAAATACTATCTAAGGAAGCTCACTCGGTCAATTCCCCTTATAGTCTACTACACCAGGTTCTCACGGCCCTGTGCAGGTCAATGAGCATAGTAGTGCAATATAGCCAAAGTAATCCTACAGTACTACTTGGCTAACTAGTCTACAATATATCAAGAATGTCAAAAAACAAAATCTCCACCCTATAGCAACATGTATGGATAACAGGCAAGGCGGCCAAAAAGGCTAAGCAGAATAATGGTCGTCAACAGAACATTCATGGGAACACATCCAAAGCATATAAATCAACCTTAATCATATCCAATTAACCTCTACACAAGCATACAAGCATGGAAGGCAATCAATAGGGGTAAAATGGTTAATGAAAAATACCCCGTTTGATGGTATTGGAATAATTTCATATAATATTCAAATAATTTCAATGAAAAGGAACAAAAAACCTACCTTGGTGTTGTGAGATTGATATACTCTGGCGTCGGCCCTTGGATTGACCTAGAACGCAATAGATATACAAAAACTTCTAAAACGTTCAATGGAGGATAACTTGAGGAAGAAGAGGAATCATGAAACGAAGCTTAAGAAGAAGAGAGAGCTTACCGAGGTGATCCCAATGCAATTTATGGCAGTCGAATTAGAGATCTAATAGAGGCTCAGGGGATCATCGAAGATCCACAGCTGTACGAAGCTCTCGGTTGAATGAGACCTAAAAGGAGAGCGTTCTGAAAATTAGACGTGACCCCAATGCGTTTAATGAAAAAAATAAGTACACTGTGTGTAATTTTGAAGTAAACGATGTGTACTTTCCATTTCCATACTCCTATTAAGGCGGCCTCTAGGTCACCCCCACCTGGCCATGTGCAAGGCCGTTACATGGCCAGCACACGGTTACCTACGATAACCGAGTACACGGTGTGTACTCATAAAGTACACGGGGTGTACTTTGAAAATTTCCAGAATTTCCTCATTTTCTCAAAAACGAAAAGAGAAGGAAAAACATACCTGAAAGGAAGGTATGATTTCTTAAAAACTTCCCCCCTGAAATAAATTCTTCCCCAAATTTCCCTAGTGTGGCGTAGAAGAAGAAACCTAGAACAGTTCTAGCCACTGTGCTCATACATCGACCTCCCTATCCCAAGTCTCATCCTGCACCCACTTGTGCTACCATAGAACTCATACCAGAGGAACCAACTGGCCATGGAGAACCTTTGTACTACTATCAAAAATCCAGATAGTATGCTCCTCAAATGACGCATCCGCTTCGAGCTCGACCTCCTCGGGTTGAAATACATGAGATGGATCTGAAAAGTAACGTTGGAGCTGAGAAACATGAAAAACATTGTGCATAGATCGGTACCTCTAGGGTAACTACAACCGATAGGCAACCGACCCAAATCTCTCCACAACCTCAAACAACCCAACATACCTCAGTGAAATCTTACCCTATTTTCTAATCCTCTTGTGTCCCAACCTCGGTGTGACACACATGAAAACCTGATCCCTGACCTTGAACTCTAGAGGTCATCTCCACTGATCAGCATAAGACTTTTGTAAAGACTGTGTAGTAGCCATCCTCTTCCGAATCAACTCTATCTATTCTGTGGTCTCCTGGAAAATACGAGGTCCAAGAAAAGCTGCCTCTCCTACCTCTAGCCAACATAAGGGTGGTCGGCATGACCAACCATACAAAGACTCATAAGGTTCCATCTGAATAGTTTATGGAAAACAATTATTGTAGGCAAACTGCACAAGAGGTACATGCTTCTCCCAAGAACCTCCAAAATCCAGGATGCATTCATGAAGCATGTCCTCAAGCACCTGAATCATACGCTTGGACTGGCCATCTATCTGGGGATAGTAACCTGTACTCAAAATTACCTATGTACCCAAGGATTTATGAAGCCCCTTCCAGACATGAGAAGTAAAACGAGCATCCTTGTATGAAATAATGGAGTGTGGATATCCATGAATATGTACAATCTCTCTGATGTACAACCATCCCAAATCATTAACGCTGAAGGTCTCCTTGATCAGAAAGAAGTGATAAAACTTCATGAGTCTGTCAATGAAAACCCAAACTACATCGTTCCCTCGAGGAGACCTAGACAACCCTATTACGAAATCCATCGTGACATTGTTACAATTCCACTCGGGAATGGGTAACTACTGAAAAAGTCCTGCTGAAAATTGATGATACACCTTCACCTGTTGAAAGGTGGAACACCTCATGAAAAAACCAGCGATATCCCTCTTCATACCTGGCCACCAATAATGATGATGTAGATCGGGATACATCTTGGTGACACCATGATGAAATTCCCAAACCGAGGAATGAAAATCCTACATCAGCTCCTCGTGTATATCTGCTAGCACCCATACACACCCCTAGAACCACAAGATCTCATCCTCGCCTATGGTCCATCCTAGAATAGGGTCTCCTCCTGACACACTCTCCCATAGGACTAGGCCTTCAGAATCTGATAGTTGCCTTATTCGCACTCGATCAAGAAGAGTAGAGGTAACAACAACAGAAGAAAGAAACATCTACCAAAAACTGTCGTGAACTTCCAAATTCATATCAGAGAATAGATCCACTAGCTACCACTCACTATTGGCCTCCTGAACTGCCTGTATCTGAGTCCTCCTGCTCAATGCATCAACCAATGAGTTACCTTTCCCTGACGTATAGGTAAGCTCAAAGTCAAAAGACTGAAGGTACTCAACCCACCTTCACTTTCTCAAATTTAGATCCCACTAACTGAAGATGTATTTGAGACTCTTGTGGTCGGTGAAAACCAAAAAATACTATTCTTGAAGATAATGTCTCCAGAAATGCAAGACATGTACAACTACTACCAACTCAAGGTCGTGCGTCAGGTAATTCCTCTCATGTGGCCTCAACTACTGAGACCCATATGCAACGACTCCATCTCCCTACATAAGCACAACTCCCAGCCTGATACCTGATGCATCACAGTAAATCATATAGATCTTTCCTAGCTCTAGAAATACTAGTATTGGTGATGAATTCAACATCCCTTTCAGCTCCTAAAAGGTTGACTCATAAAAACTTCGCACCTTTCTTAGTCAGACCCACCGGTGGTGCTGCTAAGAGTGAAAAGTCCTGTATGAAGCGTTTGTAGTATCCAGCTAGCCCTATAAAACTCAGTACATCCAATATGTTCTTTGGATGTTCCCAGGAAACTACTTATCTCACTTTCTCTAGGTCTACCGATACTCCTACCTCTGAGATAACATGACCCAAAAAGTGAATTTGATCTATCCAAAAGTGGAATTTTGAGAGCTTATCATATAACTGATGCTCTCTCAGTGTACTCAAAACGATATTATGATGGGTGGCATGGTCATGTCGAGTGTGATAGTACACCAAGATATCATCCACAAAAACCACCACTAAGGAGTCCAAGTATGGATGGAACACTCGGTTCATCAGTTCCATGACAACTGCCAGTGCGTTCGTAAGACCTAATAGCATAACCATATACTCGTATAGACCATACCTGCTCCAGAAGGCTGTGAGAGGTATATCAGATGGTCTAACACAAAAATTATGATAACCTAATCTCAATTCAATCTTCAAGAACACCCGGGATACTCGAAGCTGATCAAAGATATCATTAATCCTTGGTAAGGGATATCAGTTCTTGACCGTTAACTGGTTCAACATCCGATAGTCTACACAAAGCCTGAGGGCACCATCTACCTTCTTCGCAAATAGTATAGGCGAACCCCAAGGAGAAGTACTGGGTCAGATAAAACCCTTTACTTGTAACTCCTCCAACTTCTTCTTGAGCTCCTAAAACTCAAGTGTATCAATCCTATAAGGAGAAATGGACACCGGTGCCACTCCTGGCTGAAAATCAATAAAAAAGTCCACCTCACGCTCTGGAGTCAAACCTAAAAAGTCCTTTCGAAAGAAATATTTGAAACGATATACCACTAGAGGAAAGTATAACTGTAAAGTCCCTTGGTTATCCAGATATAGACTAGAAATATGGGTTGTAGCTCCTCCCAGTCCATGATGCTTGGGTCCTGCTCTGCTTTCATGGACATCCCACTGGCCCTTAAGAAGAAAAGATTCACCTTTTGGTGATGTGAAACTCACCCTCTGACGATAATAATCAACAAATTCCTAAAAAGTAACTAACCATTCTATCCTAAGAATGAAATCGTGGCCTGTCATCTCTAGGATATAGAGGTCCCATAAGAAGTGACGCCCACCAACCTGTAGAGGGTACTCCCTGCACTGACGTAAAATAGCCATTCTAGTCGCAAACAGAGTGTCTAGCGTCATGATATCAGTAGAAGTAATGATGCAGAGACCAAGGATCTCCACAATAGTAATAGATATAAATCTATGGGAAGCCCCTGTATTTAAAATAACAGAAGCTAAAATTGAGGCTACTAAGGTTGTACCTCGAACGATAGAGGGTCCGGGATCCTGCTCCTATTGGGTCTGCTCCACCGCAAAAGTCTGACCTGTACCACGGTCCTATGACCCTGCCTAACCACTCTGAGCTGATCCAACATAATATTGCTGAAAACCGGGCAACTGGATACCATGACCACAACCTCCACCTCGACCTGTACAGCCAGAAGAACTCCAATTCTTAGACTGGTGAGAAACTAGTGGTGCTGCTCCTAAACATGAAGTCATAGCAGAACCCCTGTCACCAGCTGCTGGTGAAAAGAACTGACAGAAGCACTGAAGGTGACCCATCTTTCCCTAATATCGGCACTCCATCGGGTCCCTTAGGCAACGTGGCCTTGTATACCCACTCTTCCTGCACTTGTATCACAGCACCTTGCTACCATAAGATGCATCCTGCATACTCTGATCTCAATGTGCAGTCTCCCTATGTTGCTTCCTGCTATCAGAAGGAGGAAAACTAACTCTGGATGCCGAACCTCCCGGTATCACAGCTCCAGAATCCCTCATATTACTCTCTATGATCAGCTCTTGGTTGACAATAGAGAATTTCAAAGTCAACATGAAGATGTTCACCTAAGATTGGATGTCGTGCCTCAGACCATCCTCAAACATCCATGAAAGGAACAACTCATCACCTCCTAGAATAGGAGTGAAACGCTGCAGCTCTGTGAAGTGAGAGGAATACTCTATAACAGTAAGAGTACCCTGATCTAGACTCATGAACTCTCGGGATCAATTTTCCCTCAAGGTCTCCAGATTGATGTAATCGTAGAAGATGAACTGAAACTCATCCCAAGCCATATTCTGCTGGCATCTTGCATGTGAGATCACATCCCACCACCTCTTGGCGGAGTCTCAAAGAATATAGGTAGCAAGATTCACCCTCTTCTCAATAGGTATCTCCAAATGATTGAAAATCATCATCGTGGCTTCTAGCCATGAATTTATAGCCTGTGGTCCTCCACCCCCTGAGAAAGTGGGAGGATGCTGCTTCTGAAAGACCCGTTTCAAATCTACCATCGACGAGACAGGAGGCGGAACTCCCTGAAAGGTCTACATCTTGCTAAAAAATCCATCTATGAATTGTGCATCAGCACCTATGTTAGGTAAAATGGCTGGTACCAAGACTGGCATGATAGGAAGATCTGCATGTAGTCCCTGACCAGCCATGTCCAGTGTCTGCTCACCGCCTGGCAACTGGCGTACAATCAGAGGATGTCTCAGTGGAATGACTCTGCATGGTCAAGCGCACACCTTAGATCAAGATTATCAAGGACTGAAAACAAGAAGTTTAAGAATGGAATATGATAAAGAAAGAACTCAAGTTTTACAAAATATGACTACACAGCGTGTACACTTCCTACATGGTGTGTTCCCTTAAGTAATTTACATGGGCATGTACTCCAGTCTAAACTGGTTGTGTAACACCCCAAACACATGGTGTGTTGTCTTAACACACAATGTGTACTTGAATCCTCTTCCCCTTCCTGATTCATTCTACATGGTTACACCACACGACTCTCCTAAGACAAGACTACACGGCATGTTCAAGGCAGACACGATGTGTACTAGACAAGCTTCACTTGTCCCGTGTTGTTAGAGACATAGCCTGTCACACAACTCACACTACATGGCTTGTTCAAGGAAGACACGAAATTTATGTGAAAGGATAACACCGACCCATGTTGTTCATGACACATTCGGGTACCTGGGTTAGACTACACAATGTGTTCAATCCTGACACAATGTGTATAGCTTAAGGTTTATCCGTCTGTGTTGTTAGTTACACGGGCGAACACAGGATCAACACTACATGGTGTGTTTGAATGGTACACATTGTGTTCCCACCAGACTTTAACCATTCCGTGTCTCTTCCCACATGTCCTATGACACAGTTAGAGACTACACAACATGTACATAAAGTACATGACGTGTACTTAAGAAAAATAGTTTCTTCCAGAACAGAAGAACACACAGCGTGTAGTCAAAACTACACGACATGTATTCTGGGTTTCTCTAGATGGTAAGCCTCAGAAACTACACCTAAGCCCAAAAAAACACTGAAATGAACCCCAAGGTGCCAAATTCTTATCCGTGAGGGACCATACTCCCCACAAATCAATGTTTGTAATCTTATACATGTTATAACATGGAAAAAAAGTCGATGATCCTCCAAATTCTGGTCCATGAGGGCCCATAACACCTCAAGAACCAATGTTTGGCATTTATTCAAACAATACCTTACACAACAATACCCTATCAAACATCAGGTATTTTTATCATGAAAACTATCACAACAACATGCATATCTATCACAACACCTATCACAACAATATGAAATTGATAATGTACCCTAGATGGAATGGAAATAATGCATGACATGTGATCCCTAGAAAGTTCCTGTATGATGCATGAGATGGAAAACCCTCATCTCATCGGGTTACACTAGAAATAGAACCCCAATATCATCAACAATAACAACACAAATCATGTGAATCACTCAAGGTGAAATCAAATGAACTGTAATAATTGAAAACCCAAAAAAATTGCAATTAAATGAGGTTGATTGGATTTTCCTTGTACACGAGATAGCTACTCCCAGGCACAACTTATTACCAAGTACTTATTCCATCCTATCCCTAGTTAAAGGCTCCAAACAGTAATTGATGAAGAATTTAATTCCTCTGATACCACTTTTTAACATCCTAGTTCCGGAATCCGCCCAGAGGTACCCCGTACCCGGTTGGTCACATGGCCTCAAGTGCCTTTTCTGAAACACCAGAGGATGCTGACTAGAAGAGATTGCCTTAGGTGTGATTGTGCAGAAACTATGCCCTCATTGGCAGAGTAACACAACGGAAAGGAAAAAAATACACAATAACAGAAGTAGTAAATATATACCACAGTAGTAATAGCGAAAGTCTGGAATAACAACAACTAAAGCACATATACAAATGATGCATAGTAACATGTGTCTAGGAAAGTATCCAAAAAAATCACAATGCTGGAATACAATAGTACTAAACCAAAGTACAAAAGGAAAATAGATAACAACTCCTCAGCATCGTAAGCCTTATCTTGGTCCCATGCTCTCCTGCTCTATAGTCAAAAAAGAACCTAAAGTAGAAGGGATCTTACCCTTGTCTATACCTGCATCAATATGATCTGTTTGGGACCAAAAGCATGGCTCAAATAGGGTGTGAGACTAAATCCCAGTAGGCAACCACTGAAAGATCTGTGCCTAATAGTCAATGAATATATGGAAAGTAAAAGTAGAGAAGCAGTAAACAAGAAAGTACTCAACAGAAACAATTCCACATATAAAAACAACTAATCAAGCACAAAAACCCTCTAGGAAGTGACCGCAACCTATCCCCTCTGGTTAAGTTATAAGAATATATAAAGACTCTCTAAGGAAGCTCACACAGTCAATTCCCATTATATTCAAAAGTGAAACAAGACTCTGAGGAATCTCACACAGTCAATTCCCCTTATAGTCTAAGGTAGTCAAGGACTCTCTAAGGAAGCTCACACAGTCAATTCCCATTATTGACCTAAGGTCTAGGACTCTATGAGGAAGCTCACATAGTCAATTCCTATTATAGCCCAGGTCATTCAATTAAAACAAAGACTCTCTGAGGAAGCTCACATGGTCAATTCTCCTTATAGTCTAAAGTAGTCAAGGAATCTCTGAGGAAGCTCACACGGTTAATTCCCCTTATATCCCCAAGTGGTCATAGGATCTCTAAGGAAGCTCTCTCAGTCAATTACCCTTATATCCTAAAGTGCTCAAAGACTCTATGAGGAAGCTCACACTGTCAATTCACCTTATAGTCTACTACACCAGGTTCTCACGGCCCTGTGTAGGTCAATGAGCATAGCAGTGCAATATAGACAAAGTAAACCTACAGTCCTACTTGTCTAACCAATCTACAACATATCATGCATGTTAGAAAACAAACTCTCCACCCTATAGAAATATGCATAGATAATAGGAAAGGCGACCAAAAGGGCTAAGAATACCAACAGTAATCAAAAGAACATGCATGGGAAACACATCAAAAGCTAACAATCAACATTAATCATATCCAATTAACCTATACACAAGAATACAAGCATGGAAGGAAATCAACAGGGGTAAAACGGTAAATGCACAATACCCCGTTCGAGGGTATTGGCATAATTGCACATAATATTCAAATACTTTCAACAGAAAGGCACAAACCTCCTACCTTAGTGTTGTGAGATTGATATACTCCGGAGTCAGCCCTTGGATTGAACTATAACATAGTAGATCTACAAAGAAATCTAAAACATTCAATGAAGGATAACTTGAGGAAGAAGAGGAATCATTAAATGGAGATCAAGTTGAAGAGAGAGATTACCAAGGTGATCCCAACACAATCGACATTGGTTGAATCATAGAATGGATGGAGGCTCATGGGCTCGTCAAAGATCCATGGCTGTACGGAGCTCTAGATCGAACAAGACCTAAAAGGAGAGCGTTATGGTGATTATATGTGACCTAGGTGCATTTAATGAAAAAAAATAAAGTACACGGTGTGTACTTTTGAAGTACACAGTGTGTACTCACCATTTCCGTACTCCGATTAAGGCGGCCTTCAGGTCACCCACATGGCTGTGTGCATAGCCACTATACGGCCAACACACAGTTACCTGTAGTAACCGAGTAAACGGAATGTACTCATAAAGTACACAATGTGTACTTAAAAAATTTCCAAAATTTTCTCTTTTTCTCAAAAATGACCAGAAAAGGAAAAACATACCTGAAAAGAAGGTCCGGGTTCTTACAATCATAATTAACTTTGAGAGCATCGGGGTAGGAGCGGGATTCCTAAGTGGGACACATGAGATAGAACATTAAGTAAAATAAATAAAGAGATGAATATTGGAGAGAGAGTCAACAACTAGATAGAGAAGAACCCTATTAATTCTTATGTCGTCCTCTTTTTCTATATCATGCATTATACCATAATTCTTTGAGGGGAAATTCAGTTATTGTTGTTTGTTAAATTCATTTATTTTCTTTTACTATACCTTAAAATTAGAATTTCATTATTCTTTCATAAATAAATGATAGTGTATTTGTTAGAAACTTCTGATCAGTTTCTTTTCACTTCTGTAGACCCTTCTTGACCAAGATCAGGTTGATGTACCATAATGGCTATAATAATCAAAAGAAATAACGAGTTCTCTCATGATTAAATTTTGGGATATATTAAACTCTTTTCCAAGACCATCACATTTTTAATAAGGTGTTTCAATCATATTTACCCCCTCAACATATTTATCTAGTCTATTATCCATAATAAGAAATTTCTATATTTTTTTAACTCCACTAATACCACACACTCACCATTCTTTTATATTCTTCTTTAATTATGTAAAAATATTCTATTAACCAAAACTTTCCTTCATAGTTTTTTGTAGTATAATTTTAAATAAAGCACAAATGATCTAATAACTCTAATGTTAAATGGAAATCAAAGACACCTTATAATTGATGAATATTGAACACAATGAAAGTGGAAGGCATCATCACTGTACTGAATGAGCTGAAGAATAATATGATTATGCAGTCTCTTCTTAAAAAATATTAAATAAATAGATGATGTGAAGGTTTCTAAGTACCGGGGTCACAAAATGGAAGCTTATGGGCCAAAGATTTTAAATTTTTTCCTCTATGATCAATGTAACTATGTCTTCATTGACAAGTCACATCCTGGTTCGGATTAAGATCTTACATGAAACTTTGAGCACAAAAATTAAACAAAAAAATATCTGGTTCGATCTAAAGCAGCACGTTCATCATCCACTTATTGCCAGTGACTATTTCTCAAAGGATATGAAGTTTATTCCCTCAATATCATTCTCACATGCTTCAAAAAAAATTACAGGCATAGATCATCAAATTATGGGTGATAGTGAGGTGATTCAATGACACCTTTGACATCTCGATGATCACCACATCTCCATTCCATCGATCCAAGAAGGTGTCCTTTGATCGATTCCATGAAATGAGAATTTATCTCTTTATTAAGTGGGAGAGAGGAGAGATATGATCTAGAAATTGAGTGATTAATAGTACCCCATGTGTGATACTATCCTCCTTTATATAAAAAGATACTAAAATAGTTGAAAATGGGTCCCAGGCCCTCAAATATTTATTACTCACTATAAATGAAATATTATGAAAACTTTAATGAGTCATAAATATCATTTATATTTTTGTCACTTAAATGTTATATAATAAATGTATTATGTGATAAAACCGAGCCAATAACTTGACTCATCATTCCCATAAATATTAAAATAACCTTGAATATTAAAATAACAATCATTCGTATAATATTTTCCATTTATTTACTTCAATTCTTTCAAATAAATTTAATAAATTAATTCAATAAAAAAATTCTAAACTCCAATAATATGAATTTATTTATTCATTGGAAATCATCTATTCTTATACATCACTCATGTCATGAACCAGCCTGAGTCGACCCCGAACTAGGCACCTAAACCAATACATGGCATGGACTGAAGGGATTTCACAATCCCCATGGGCTAGAAACTAGTTTCAGTCATCATTAGAGTAGAAAAGGGAATGATTTCGCCCTAATATAAACAATAAAACAAACAACAGAAAGAAATGGATAGCCCAATACACATTTATAAAAACTAAACTGAACATTATGTATACAAAAAAACTTGAAGTACAGCTGAATGATGAAACTAAACTGACCAGACCTCATGACCAACTAACTCTATGTGACCTCGCTGGTCACTCTCCAACACAACGATCACAAATATATTAAGGCGATCAAACTCAAGCTAAACCCTACACTAGGGATAAGAACAGAGAAGAACTACAGGTGTGAGTATTAAAATTTAGTAGGCTATCCCGATAATCTATTCCAAATTAACATCCTTTAAAATAAAAGAAGAATCAATTTTAAGTTTGAAATTCAATATATAAAAGTATGTTTTTCTACATGATTACTCCAAACCATGTACAACCCATTGCCCTTATTTATTTCCAAAACTAGATTCATTTAACTAGTGTTCCAATAGCATTTTTAAGGGTAAAGTGATGTTTACATTTTCATACTTTTACAAATAGGATTAAACAATTTCATTTGAAAAAAAATTCATAAACCTTACCAAAACCATCCCACCACTTTCCAAGAAAAACAATACACAAGAAGTCACAATAGTAATCACACAATAAGGGAAATGTAAATATACATAAAAGCATCATATTCATCATTGTAAGCAACTGAAATCCAAATAGACATGGGTGAACCTAGGAGATAAAGAATAATATAGAAGACACAAATACATGAGACCTCATACCCATTTACATGTCACACATCATGAAATAAAAATGATCAATACACTCAGAGATCCTTTCTCAGGCAGGTTGAGGGAAAATCCAATAGCAATAAACCCAATATATCCACTTACTATGGGCCACTGGTCAGTACCATAACCTACCAGTGTAACAATAATTATTATAATATTCTCTCAATATGACATGTTCCCATGTCTCATGTATATAAAAAATGGGGTGAGCCAATCGATGCTAGTTGAGCATATAATCATAGCATATATATAATGATAATTCACAATAGACATCACCTTGAGTCACTCTAAGGACCAATCTCATACCATCAATCAAAAGGAACATAAAGAGTCCATACTGAGGAACTCTCATAAAGGATTACAAGGATTCCCCAGTAATGAAATCCCATCCATTATATACATAGAATCATGGCATTATAAATATCCGTAGTAGGTTTTCATAATAAACAATTTCACTATTTTTCACGAAGTAGCCAAATGGGCCCTTAAGCATTTCTAAAAACTAACATTTTCTAAAGGTAAAAATTTAACTTTTAATAAAGAGCTTTATAAACACCATTTATAGTATAAAAAACTTTCATAAATCCCTTAAAACATTCAGGTTACACATCCAAAGAACAACCATTTTTTTAAGGATTCCAAACGGGCCATTTTCCAGCAACTCGGGCCAAAAATGTTATAAACCAAAAAATCATTTGTTTGTACAAACAAAGCCACATTGGAAAGCCATAGAAGAACCCAAAAATAAAAATTTTAATGCTTCCCATGAATTTATAAATATAAAAAAATTATTTTAAATCACACTTAACACATAAACACCAACCGGGAAATTTACCAAACACAAGGTATGAAATTTATAACAACATAATTAATTTTAAGCACATGAAAGGGAATAAAACTACCAATTTCGTGCCATAAATTTATTAAATCTAATGAAACATGTTCAATATACCCTAAAATAATTTCTAACATCTAAAAATAGGTGGTAAATATAACAAAACATTTAAACAAAACACTGGGTGTGCAATTTTATAACAAAACAACACTACTTTTCATAAAACAAGATATAAACACCACTCTGCACAACAAATAAAGTTATTTAAGGCTTATAAAACAATAATAATAATTTTTTTAGGGTAAAAATACCATTAAAAAGATGAATCTTATAAAAAGGACATGTGAAAGGGGAAACCTACCTCAAATCCTTGGTCGAATAGAAACACACACCTGATATCACCATATGAGAATTTATAAACCCTAAACCTACGAATACCATCCCCAAAAGAACAAAACCCCCATAAAAAATAATTTTATAATAGAACCCTAGGTCAATAATGACCAGGGTAGAATATATAACCATGAAATAATGGAAGGAGGAGGTGGAGGAAGAGGGAGGAGATAGGAGAAGGAATATCACCTTGGAAACTAGAAAACTCTTCATAGTACCTTATATCTACACCATTAGAGAAAAGGTAATGACTTGAAACTCCTTGGAGAGTCTCCTTATGTCTGGAAGAACCAAGAGAAGAATATTTGGGGGAAAAAGAGAGAAAAATAATTATTTATGAAAGCAGCAAATTACCTCTTTAAATCAGGATGATTTGAGAAACCTTGATGAATTTATCACCAATACCCAATGAATATGAGCTAAAAAGAGGGGAAATGAAACTTGGGGGTGAACCTAGGTTTCTTGGTCTCAAATTATAGGTGGAAAAATAGAAAAATATTAAAAAATGGATAATATATACGAGAAATAAATTATTTTTTTAAAACTAGAAATGGGCTCACGGGCTGGCCTAATACCAGAATAAATAACCCAAATCCACCATGATTATGAATTCCTATGGGGGTCCAAAAAGGATATGCTGGTTTGAATAGGTTAGAGGAGGCCAAGTGGGAATTATAATGATTGAAAAATGTTGAAAAAAGGAGTTATAAAAGAAATAAATTTTGTTTTTAAATCTGAAAATGGGCTCACAGCTGGCCCAAATCACGAAGTAACCACCCTTTTCTCAAAAAACTCCCAAAAAATCTATAAGTAACCCATGGTAGGATGATTAGACGTAGATTTTATTTTAAAAATAAACATTAATCTCACCCAACACCCAATAAAATGATCAAAATTTACAACAAACTAGATCAAAGCCAAGACACGAAAAAGTGTGTGTAACAATTCTTCCCACCATTAAATCTTTCTACCCCTAGAAAGCCATAATAATTTCTAGATAAAAGAAAAAAACCTAAGGATTACTTATCAACACAATATAGCCTCTCAATACAAGTAAATATCATCCCCCAATAACAAAACTTAACCCTATTTACCAACCAAAACAACAACTCACAACCACATCCTAAGAAACAATGGAATGATCGAGTCACTACCTACAAAACCAAGCCAAGAACCAGATTGTGGTGCCTTCTCCCTATGAACCCAATGATCTCCCAAACCAAATAGAACTCATTAAAACCAAATATTCATGGGGATTATGTAATGGAATCCTCACCATTAATAAAAAACTATCCCTTGGAAAATTCTTAGGAGGAAACTCTACAAGACCCGTGGTGGTTCTACCCACCATTAAGAACCAATGATAAATGAACAAACGAGAATTCAACATGAACTAGTAACAAGTCTCTCCCACATAGGCCCACTGAAAATCTCCCACAACAACCTACCAACCCAAGATAATAGTAAAAAAATATGATCATTTAAACCATGAACTCCCACATGGAGGGGACAAGAGTTGGGCCAATAATTTCTGCATAGATTAAAACTCCCCACCACAAGGGTGGAAGAACAAGACTATTCGAACTACTTAAACCTTTAAGATTCCTGACTATGTGATAGATTCACTCTATTAACTATGGCTAGAGAACTGAAGGATGAGGCATCTATGACCTTATAGTCAGGAACTAATAATCCCAAAACAGAACATACATCATACGATTAGATAAAAGAGAAATATTAGAAAATTATGGCATGTAAACAACACTTCCATTGAAAATAAGAGTTCATGGAAGATTCACAACATCCCTTACATCATAAAAACAAAAACAACATCAGAAAAACTACCACAACAAAAGATATATTCCCCTATAAAAAAACTTACCAAAATAAATTTTAAATAACTCTCCAACAAAACCTCACTTATGGGACTTACCTCCATGATGCTTTCTAGAAACACCTCAACAGAGTCACTTTAAGTGACCCAAGTGTCCAAAAGCATGGATGGTCTTAAAATTACTTAGACACGATGGCCTCTTATGACCTGACCTGGAACACTGATAACACACAATGACATCACACCGTGAAGAGGTTGATGAAGGATCCCAAGGCCTTTTGATTCCATGAACCGCTCCATCATCATTTAGTTACTTTATCATTTGCTTACGATAATATTCCCCACTTCTTCTAGGGATTGAAGTAGGGAGGACTACCTTGATCATGCCAACCATATTGGATTCAACATTGAAATAATGCCTCACCACATCAAAAAATGAAGTTAAGTTGAACTCTGACACCTTTGACTACAAATCAGTATGAAGACCAATTTCAAAACTCTAAGCCTTCATGTAATAATTTTCATCACACACTAAATCATAAGTTACTAGGTCCATAAAATGATGGAAATACTCTAAGAATGATCTATCACCTTGCTGTAGACAACCCATCTCCACCCCCTTTCTCACCATTTCTCTCTCTGAAAAATACTTATGAATGAAGAAAGGCTTGAAGAACTCCCATGTAAGATTTTCCTGGGGATTGTTATGAGACACCAACTTCCACCACTTCCATAATGACCCTTCAAGCATAAAAGTTGAAAACTTAACCTTCAACAACCCAGGAAACTCAATGATGTTAAAGTCACTTTCGATTTTACACATAAACTCCTTCACCTCAAGAGGATCTACTTGTCCATAATGGAGAGGTGGATTTAGTCTACAAAACTCAAGAATGAAATCCTTAGGTTGGTCAGTTGGAAATTATAGTAATGGGGAATCACCCACAACCACACTACAATCACCCATCAAAGCTTCTAGGGACACCTACTGAATAAGGAAAAACCAAGAACCAAATCACTACTAACTCAATAACAAAAATCCTCAAGAACAAAAACCACACATGTGAAAATATTTGAACATAAGAAAACAAGCCACTATAACTTCCAAAAATTCCCTTTGAAAATATATTTAATTTAAAAAAATTGGTTGGTTAAAATATCACCATTAGTATTCTTTAGAGTTTCACTCACATGCGTGTTTCCAGGCCAACTCGAGCACCCATCTTCCATGCCATATCGGGAATTAATCAACATTCCCATATAAAACCATGCATGCAAGAACCTATGAAAACACCAAAGGCTAAAACAAACAACCTCATTTTTCGAACCAAACAATTTAAACCACTTAGAAAATCATTTACCATTGAAAGGCACACTTACCACCAAGTAAAAAATTCATTTTCAAAAATTCATCAAGGTCTTATTTCAAAATTAGATATCCACAAAGAATAAAACCCTTTTCAGAAAAAGACCAACCCCTCAAAACCACTTTCCAAAATCAATTCATCAGATTCAAACACTTTTCAACAATCCTCAGTAGTAGATAATTGTTATTTATAGTCACCTTGTTTAGGCGATGGTAATCCAAAAAAAAACCACAAAATCTAATCCTCTATCTTATCAAAAAAGATTGGGGCTGCCCATGGTGAAACACTAGGTCACATAAATCCATTCTTCTACAAGTCCTCCAACTATTCCCTCATCCCATGAAGCTCTCCTAGAGTAATCTGATATGTTGGTATAGAAATAGAGGTTGTATTGGGGTGTATATCAATACATAAGTCTATCTGTTAGCATGGAGGTAAGACTGACATGTCCTCTGGAATGACATCCTTGTACTCCACTACAATTTATAAGAAACTGAAATCTCATAGCATCCACTACACCAAGATTCTTGCTATCCAATTGGTGTGTGATCAAATGCACCCTCCTATTCATGATCTCATCCTTCACTACATGAATTTAATTTCTAGAAAAAAAGGAAAACCTTATCTAATCACCATGGACCCATCCCATACTCTACTTGAAACAATCTATCTGGGAATGAAAAGTATATAACCATTCCATAACTGTGATAATGTAATAAGGCCTCATCACTTCAAAAAATATTTCCAAAATGAAACTCTCATGTAACATCCCACCCCACCCATTGGACTGGGAAGAGTTTGTGGGTGTTACTAGAACTTAGGTGATATCTCCAAGACACCAAATGCTTGCAATAAATGCCAAGGCCCTCCAGAACATTTGAGGGATGATTTCCCCTTTGAAAGATGAACATCCAAACCAAAAATTAAATAACCAAAAAAAACTCCATGTGATACATGGGTACAAAATATAACTCAAAATATATCCAAAATAAACAACTATATTAGAGTACAAATCAAAAAACAAGTGACAGAACCAAAGGATTCAAAAGAAAACACAACCTAAAGACACCGAAGACATTAAACCAGTAACTACCAACCTTCTCAAAGCACCAAATCAATAAGACATTCCCATGGTATCAAGAATAATAAATAAAGAACTGAGATAATATGCCTTTACCTGAGTCTCGATAGATAACGTCTAAAAATGCACAATAATGCCCAATCAAGGGGGGCGTCCAAACCCAGTAGGTTTTCCCCCAATGACTACCCTAATCACACCACTATGAAAAAAATTGTAAGAAATTTTATATAAAACATTTTAAACAAAATAAAAATATTTTAATTATAATCCAAAATAGTTTTTTAATGGAAACCAATCAAAACAAGCCTTGAAAACCTTTATCAAATCCATTTGGCATACCCATACCATGATTCGACACATCTACATATCCACACATCCATGCCTAGGTGAATGTTCCGTACTTATGAGAAGTCTCTCATAAATATACCAAGTCTTCATGAGGTAAAAAATACAAGGTTACCCAATGGAACACACCCCTTCTACAGGGTCATGTATAATGAAAATGAAATCACACCAACCATGCTGAAAACCAAGCCAAGACATTTCACATAAATCCATTATTTCATTAAAACATTTAAAAAACCATTTTCCATGTATCAAATAAAAACCATAATTTTAAAATTATCATAAAAAATGTATTGTCCACAAAACCATCCAATTTATATAATTTCCCAAAACCATAACTAAAGAGGTTTTCCATCAAGAATCACACATAAATTTCATAATCAATTAAAGAAAAACATTAATTTCAAACTAAGAATTCAAGTTCCAATCAAGTGAATTCCAGAGAGAATCCCCTACCACACAAATGTTGGTAAAAACAAAGAACAAAACAATTCTTCTCTTGATCCAATCACAAACCGACTTTCCTTCCTAAGATCTAACCACAACACATCACAATTCCCATCAAGGAACATTGATCTATCCACAAAAAATTAGATCTAAAGTTTTGTAAAAGAGAAGGAGAATAAATCAATAAATAATGTCCAAGAATGTAGACTTATTGGAAAATTGCAGCCTCTAACACCTTTTAAAACACCTAAAACCTACTCTCGGATCAAAGGGAATCACCTCTCAAGACTTGGGAGGAAAAAGAATTTATGATTAAAAAATATTAGGAAATTAAAAGGGGTTATATGAATTAAATTAAATTAGATTGATAATTTTAGAATCTAAAATTACATGGTGCACAGATAGTCAAATCATGGGATAATTGTGCATGAGAAAATGTCTAAATGATAGTAGGCTCACACAATTTCTCCTGAACACTTTAATAATTAGTAAATCCATGAAAGAGATATTTTCTCAATGGTAGTAAGATCATACAATTTCTCCTAAGAAACCAAATGGTTTTTCCAAACTATTTAGCAACTGTGTGCCTGCCCAATGCCCACTTTCTTTTCTTGCACGGTTTTCGGGAGATTTTGAATGGTTTATACTAACCATTTTTAAACCATGCACCTCGAGAAAAGCCTTCAAAATATTCAAAAACTTGTCTGAACCCCCCAAAACTTAACCTGATCACTATATATAGTTAAAATACACTCTCCCCACCATTGGTCTTTTTATCCCTAGAAATTAGAAAACTAGAGTTGTTCTGGAAGATTTTGGGCCATTTTTCCATTATTTACTTTTCATTATCCCATGTTTCTCCCTAAATCTAACCATGTTTCCACAATACCCACACTAGACCAATGATTTTCCCCTGAAATACTTTCTCTTTCTTATATATAATTCATACCATCACATGAAACAACATTTAATCTTATTCTAGGTCAATGTGATCCCATCAAATCAATTGGTTATTAATTGGTTGACACTTGTTCAACTAAGATACATGAACTAAATTATGCATTAAACTAAACCTTGGAAGAAAATCCAACCAATATGTTATCACCCTAAATTGTTAATGTGTCTTAAAGGGGCCTAAGTATCATGGATATAACTTTCACTTCTTACCAAAATGATGATACCCAAGCCTTGTAGAGACTCTCAAGAACACATGATCACCCACCTCAAATGTTAATGATTTTCAGTGATGATCTAAAAATGATTTCTGATGAAAAAGAGACATCTCCATTATCTTTTGGATTAACTGAATCATCTCTATTGTATCTTTCACAAGTTTTGGTCCAAATAGTTAATTCTAACCTATTTCCACCAAAAAAAGTGAAAAATGATAAGGATTTCCATACAATGCTTCAGAAGGATCCATATGTATAAAGGATTGGCAATTGTTGTTGTATGAGAACTCCATTAACAGTATGTGATCCTCCCATGATCCACCAAAATCCATTAAACAAGCCTTTATAACTTCCTCTGAAATTTTTATCATCCTCTTGTATTTTCTATCCGTTTGAGGATGATACAACATGTCATAGTCCACTGAGTTCCAAGGGAATGTTGTAAGGATTTCTATAAATGAGATGTAAACCTAGGGTCATGATCATATAAAATAAATACCGGAATGATGTTCCTCTTTAAAAATTCTCATATATAGATTTTGGACAATTCCTACACCATATGAGATTCACTAATAGGGATAAAATGAGTCGACATGGTGAGATGATCCCCAATTACCCATATGGCATCATATTACCTAACCATTCATTGTAAACTTGTCACAAAATCCATGGATATCTTCTCCCATTTCTACATGAGAATTGGTAAAGAATACAACATACCTGCTAGTCGCTGGTGTTCCACATTGACTGGATAAGTGATGTGGCATCTCAAACTATACTCTGCCACTACCCTTTTCATGCCAAACCATTAAAAATATGCTTCAATCACTCTATAAATTGAATGAATGGATGAAAAACAAATTTAAAATGGTGGTAAGCATTAAGAATATATTCTTGATAATCTAATGGTACAATGATATGATCTCTAAACCCCAAAATTGAACTACCATTCAGCTTCCATCCCTCAATGCCCTCCTCTCCATTGAGTTTTTTACTCATAGAAACACATTTGAGATCATATATATGAGTCTCTTTCTTATGAGTAACCAAATAAAGAACAAACAACACTAGGAATAAAGCTCCAACATCACCCTTGTCGATAAAATCCAGGTGCATGTCATCTATAACTAACATCAGCTACCACTAATTTGAATATTCTTTAGCCGACTGATTATATGAATTCCTTATTAATGACTATACCACTGAATCCACTTTACCAAGTTTATATATCAAGTCATAGTAAAACATTTGAAGGTATTCCTTCCATCTTATTTTCAATAGATAAAATTTTCTTTATGATAAAATGTGTTTCAATATCTTATGATCTGTAAACACCATAAATTTCTCACCAAAAATATAATGATGCCATGTACTCAAAGAATAGACTACAATAGCTAATTAAAAATTGTGTGTTGGGTAGTTCTTATAATGAAACAATAAATTCCATGATTTATAAGAAACAACATTATTTCTATGTATAAGAACACATCCCAACCTAGTTCCCAATACATAAAAATAGACTATATATCCCAATATAGACTCTAGAAATGTGATAATTGGTGCCGATGTAAGTCTAACCTTATGCTCTTGGAAGGATTTCTAACATTCATCATTCCATTGGAAAGTAACACCTTTCCTCATCAAATCTATCATATTTTATTCCAAACATGAAAATTTACATACAAAACATCTATAGTATCTCACTAAACTGAGGAAAATATGTATCTCAAAGTCATTCTTTAGCTGTTTCCAAGAGATAAAAGCTTCAATATTTTCTATATCAATAGAAATTTCTTTTTTAGAAATGATATGGCCAAGGAAACGTACCACTTGTATCCAAAAATCACACTTTTATAACTTGTAATAAACATGATTCTCCTGGACGATACCCAACACTATAGCCAAGTTTTTCTCATTATCCACATTTATCATAGAATACACCAGTATATCATCCACAAACACCACAAAAAATGAATACAAATACCTTTGAAATAACTTATTCATCAATGAAATAAATATGGTTGGAGAATTGATAAGACCAAAAGGCATAACAAAAACTGATAATGACCATATATTCTTTTGAAGTTTGTCTTTAGAATATCCTCTTTCTGAACCTATGGTTGGTGATACTCCAAACATAAGTCAGTTTTAGAGAACCAATGGTCTCCTATCAAAATATAAAATATATCATCAATTCATGTAAGAGGATACGTATTATTTATTATAAATTCGTTAAGATTTTGATAATCCACAAGAAGGCTAAGAGTTCTATCCACCTTATTCACAAAAAGAACCAATGCTTCCAATTGAGATATACTTGGTCAGATGAACCCTTTACTTTCTAACTCATCCCACTAATCCTTCAATTCCCTCAATTAATTTGGTTACATCTTATAAGATGAAATGGAAATAGGACTGGTCCTCAGTAAGAGATCAATCGTAAACACCACTTCTCTTTTGGGTGGAAACCCTAAGAAATATTTAGGAAAAACATCAAGGAACATGTACACTAGGATTATAAAATACCTACTCATATTCTCATCTACTGATTCCAAAGAAACTATTATTAATTAGTAAGGTATAGTTCCAAACACCTATATAAAGGGTTTTTCGCTTCTTACATCTAATACCCAATATCCTTTAAAGTGATTTATAAGATCATCAGAAGATTTGAATCTCACCTACCATGAATAACAATCGATATGCACCACAATGTTTTTTAAACAATCCATTCCCAAAATTAGTCATACACATCCATTTCTATCACATAGAAATCATATACCAACTTAGTCCCATTGATTGTTATCGAACATGATGCACATTTCAAGGATCAATACTCTTATTGTACAGAAGGTGTTTGGATTTTCAAAATAGAAGACATAATATCAACATGTAAACCCCCCAGATCAACCACATGAGAAGCAATAAATGAATGGGTTGCACCCATATCAAACAAATATTGCATAAGGGTATAATTTAAAGGAATCATACCTCTCACCATGAAATGTACCAAATGATCATCTGTGATCAATTTATCAACTCTATAAAATTCCTTTATTGATGAAATTTTCCCTTTGTTACCCTATTGAGATTACATAGGTTGAGGAGTCATGGTGTTCCTCTAATAACCATATATTTCCTAGTTCTGTTGATGAGATCTATTCTGCTTCACTTAACCTATCAAAGAATATGATGTCTGAGAAGCATAAAATGTGTCACTAAAACCTAAACATGGAGTACTATGACAATAGAATTGAACATTTCCCATATAGAGGAAATTATGACATGATATAGCTGGTTTCATACAATCTCACATCATATGGTCAAAATAACCACACTAAAAACATATAGGTTTATCTTCGTTCAATGAGGAAAGTTGACTGATCCCATAGTTTGATTCTAAGATACACCACTAGTAACACCCAAAAAATTTAAAAATAAGTTTAATATTGAATTCATGAAACATTGATTCTCCAAAAAACACCACTTTTTAATAAATTATCTAGTTAAAATAATTTTTCCATCTCTGTGATTTGAATTTCTAAAAACTAACATACACGGTTGTGTTCAGTAAGATATTTTGAGTCTAATAAGAAAAACATAATTTTTGGTGAATAGTAACATACCCTTATGAATATTAATGTGAATAGTAATATGAAACTTAAGAATAGTAAATCATATTATTATTTCATTGTCTTAAGGTTATAATATAATGAGATCTTGATTTTTTTTCTAGGCTATATAAAACAATTATAGTTTTAAAATTGTTATTTTTTGAATAAATTATGATTTTATTTAAAAATTAAATAAATCATATTTTTTTTTTAAATGTATTTCATTTTTGGATTCTACACATTGAAAAAAATTTAGGGTGAATTTTTTGGATTTTTCTGAAATACTCGAATGTTTGGTGAATAATGAAATTTGATAATATACGAAAAATACTAATTAAGTGAATTTCTGCATCATTCTTGAGTGAAGGATGATTTAAATGGCCATTGGTTCGAAATAAAATTCACTTATTACTATTATTGGTCATAATAATAAAAATGATTGGTTGTTTTAGCAAAATAACAAAATAATGAATAAGATAATCAAAAATCACGGCTCTCCACCATAATAAACCCCCCTCACTCCCTCTTCTATTCACTCTTCTAAATTGTTGTTACTTTTATAAATTATGACCAAATCTCCTTCCAAGATCCTACCCCACTTCAGTCATCCCTTTTTCTCATAAAAAGACCAAAATCACCTGCCAAAAGGGGCTCTCAAGGAAGATTACTTCAAGAGGTAAATTCCTCTTTTCATTTTTTTTATTTCAAGTTCCTTTCTTTTCTTTATCTTTCCTCGCCAAATTTTATCCAAATGTTATGATAACTCCAATAACATACATGTAATGGAATTTTTATTATTATAATATAATAATTCATTATGATCTCCCCTTTCCCCTTATTTTATGCTAGAAATGAAAACACCATCTGAGATGTGTTAATTTATCACATTCAAGGATGAAAAGTTTTCAATTTCAATTACCATCTTCAATTATGTTCATGAAACCATTTTTATGGTCGAAACATAACATATTATATGTATTATAACTTATTTGAGGTTCTGAAATCCGTTTTTACATATGATATTAATTTATAAATCAAAATGAGTTTGTTGTGATAAAAAACCGTCAATTAACCCAAACAATTGTCATTAAAGTTTTATATAAGGATTCATCTTCACTACAAATAAACAAATGAATTTTATAACCATGTAATATTTTTTTTGTTCAATAATAACCTAAAATTTCTATTCTGGACAAAAATTCTCATTCTATATGTTTATTCATACATGAATATAAGTAAAACGATCATGAAAACCAAGGAAGAAAATGCTCTCAAACAATGAAATTGAATATCTTAACTCATCAGAAATCCATGAATAAACCTAATAAGGTTATAATAAATAAATTAAATGTATATATGGTTCTATAATTATTAATCTATGAACCTAAATTTTATTATTCAGGTCATTAGGATCAATTGAGGAACACCTCCGAACTTAAGGTAAGGGTATTCTACTTGAACCTCCATTTTCATTTGGGTTAATTTTATTGTCTACTTATGTCAACAAAATTATTATGTATTAATATTTACTCTACATAAATTATTTCTGGGTGTTATATATATGTTTACCAACCCTAGACTTCTTTATTTTATGGGTATTTACACATTTTAAAATGAATATTCAAAATTATTTCCGAAATACAAGCCCAATTCAAAGGGAATTTACCAAATTCTTATCTATTTTCTAGGGAACTATATAATATATTCTTAGAAACCATTACCTTTATAAAATAACTCATTTTATTCTGAAAATACTATATTACTTCATTCATGGTTTTATACATATAATTTTCCAAAATAACTCTTCTTTTAAACGTAAAAGTGTATTTATCTCAATAATTACTTGATGATTTTATAAGAGTATCTTAATATATTTAAACACTATTTTTGATTCTTATATATTATTGGAATTAATATTTTATGATATCATATACCATATTTAATTGAATGGTTTATTATTAGTTTGATTGTGGATGTTCTACCATTAAACAATTCTCCAATTTACTCTGAATGGTTAGTGTTTATGTTTAATATTCGGGAAAAGTTATTTACATTTCATATTATAGTTTTAATATGAATGTATAAGTTTTTTAAGTTTATAACTATTCATATGAGGAATTCATTGGACTTATTATGTGATGGTTGGGGCCCTCTATAGCCCCTATATTCATCGATTGGTCTTATGAGATGAATAGATATGGACCTAGCCAAGGCCTAGACCATTTTTAGATATGGTTTTTCTGAGGCCTTAGTCATTTTTAGATGTCTTGGTCGAGGCCTTGATGGTATGTTTCAGAATATTTGGAATATGAATTTCCCTCATTATGAATCTATAAATTTATAGTTCATGTGGTTATTCAACTAGTAGAACACCGATGATTATGTTTTATTATGGAAATATTTACTCTGCTCATATTCCTGCAATAATGTGTTTATGTTTATTATTTTTAAAGGCATGTGTTTTAAATTATTCACCATGCCTAATGTTAATGTTTATGATATCTTCCACTATATTGATTATCCTTATTGATAAACTAATCTCACCTCTTTTTATGTTTCATTATTTCCCGGACATGAAGAGGTATATTATGTTTGAATTACAGGGATAATATTTGAGTGGTGGATGTTCCCATTGGAACTTTTATGTTTTTTTCCATTTGAAATTGTAATTTTTAACTTATATATGTATTTGGATTTCCAAATCTACCAAAATATCCATTCCTTCGGGATATGAATTTCTTGTAATCATGATAATGTAATGTAATAAGGTATTGGTTCTGGGAAATTGGGGCTGAGTCTTTACATTTGGTATCAGAGGAAGTTTAGTTAGAAACTTAGAAACTAGATTTAGAAAATGTAGATTTTTTTGGATCATTCTAGAAAATACATCAATGTCTAGATACTTTAAGTGGATGTGGTTCTAGAATAGATGTACCTAGGAGTGAAAACTCTGACAAGGAGTTTTGGGCTTGACTTGGGGTATCCTAGTACACAACAATGAGCCTTACTACACACATGGTTTTATACTCTCATCATATATTCTTAGGATAATTCAAATTTTCTTTGAAATCCATTATGAAGGATTTAAATATAAATTTTTCCTCAAAGAAACCATGTTTATGATTATGGGGTTATCCATGTAAAGGATTTCAATTTATGTTAAGTATTTTTTCTAAGTTGAGATTGTACATTATGATTTACAACAAATTCTAGTGTCGGAAATTATTTATAAATAGTTCCTAGTGGAAGGAATGAAAACCACATGAATGCACATATCCCATGTAGGAATTACCCTCCTATTCAAGATAATGATGTTGGATCTAGAGCTATGACTAGTGCAGAGAAAATTATAACTATACTAGGATATATTTCTCAAGTTATGAACAATAACCTTAACCATATGAAGCATCCAGATCCACAAAGTGGAGGAGATACGTTAGATCACATAATGTGACAACAACCTCCATCATTTAATGAGACTACAAACACATTTCTAGTAGAACAGTGGATAATTTCATTAGATAAGATATTTCTCACCTTGGGAAGTAATGATAGGGAGAAGTTTGTTATGGAAGTTTATCATCTATAAAGAGATGATGATAAATGGTGGTCACTAATTCAAAAAATAAAGGAGGAATAAGAAATAGAAAATATGGAATGGAGTGAATTTAAAGAACTTTTCTTAGAGAACTAATTTCCTCATGAACAAAAAGAAGATATGGAAAGGTAGTTTCTGAATTTGAGGCAAAAGGAAGATGAGAATTTTTCAAAGTATGAAGCTAACTACACAAGGTTAGAAAGGCATGATTTGGACTATATACATAATCCAAGGATCATGATTGATCAATTCTTTGATTTTCTAAATCCATTCCTCTGACGGGAACTATTATGCCAAACATTCTCATTATATGAAGACATAGTCTCATGTGTTATCAAGATGAAAAAGGAGTTCTCTGTGTCTTATAAATTTAAAGGAAAGAAAAAGAAGAAGAGGGCTACTAAAAATACTAGAAAATTAAATAATTAAATGGTCAAGAACAGAAGATTTGACTATCCACCCTGTGATAATAGTGGAAGGAAACACCCTGGTTCCTACTTAAAAGGAAAAGGGGTGTTCTACAAGTGTGGAAAGAAAGGCCATCATACTGGTGATTTCAAGGGGAATAAAGAATATATTAATGTTCAATGCTATAATTATAGGGATATGAGACACTATGCTAATTATTTTCCCAAGTTTCAAAGAAACAAGACATAAAAAAGGACAAGGGAGCATGGATAATCTTATGCGATCACAACTGCTGATATTAATGTTCTTAATGACATGGTGGAAAGTACTTTAATCATTTCCTAAAACATAGGAAATTATTTATTTGATTTTGGATCATCAAATTCTTTCATATCTTCCCAGTTTTATAAGAAAACTAGATCTTTCCTATTTGATTTAATAAGGGAGTTGTTAGTTAAAACTCCTAAGGGAAGTATCATTGCAAAAAAGACATGTCTTCTAATCCCCATTATAGCATATAAACATGCTTTATCTATTGATTTTATTATCATACCCATGATTTAATTTTATATAATCTTTGGTATTTATTGGATTCAAATCATGATTTGAAAATATATTGAAAGAATAAGGAGGTTACAATGTTTTAGAATGATGTAGAATCCCTTATCTTTAGAGTGGAAAAATGATCATTTGGATCTTATCTAGATCCACCCCAAGTAGCTCTACTTAATTCAATTCTAAATGAGGACGAGAATGAAATATCTATGGATGAGTAAAGAAATATTCAAATTGAGGAAGTACCTATTGTGAAAGAATATATTGATGTTTTTCTAGAGGATTTATCTTGACATCCTCCAGAGTGAGAAGATTAATTCTCTATTGATTTAATTACTAGTTCAAGGACTATATCAAATACTCCTTATAGAATGGCCACTGTGGAATTAGTAGAACTAGAGAAATGACTAGATGAATTAAATGATAAATGATTTATTTTACCTAGTTTTTCTCCATGGGTAGCCCCTGTTCTTTTCATTAAGAAGAAAGATGGATCTATGAGGTTTTGCATTGAATATAGGAAGATCAATGGTATAACAATAAATAAAAAGTATCCCCTACCTAAAATTGATGATTTATTTGATCAAATTTATAGAGACCAATATTTTTTGAAGACTGAACTTTGATCTGGATATCATCTGTTTCTAGTAAGGAAGAAAAATATTCCAAAGACTGCATTTCAAACCAGGAATAGGCACTATGAGTTTATAGTAATGCCTTTTGGACTGACTAATGAACCCTATATTTTCAAGGATATAATGAATATAATTTTCATGGAATATCTTGATGAATTTATGTTGGTATTTATTGATGATAAGTTGGTATACTCCAAAAGCTATGAATATCATGAAAATCACTTCTCCACTATTATGAAGACTCTTAGAAGAAATGAGTTATGAGGGATGTTTATCAAGTGTGAATTTTGGCTTCAATCAGTTTCCTTTCTTGGTCACATTGTCTCTGATGATGAAATATATGTTGATCCTATAAAGACAAAGGTTGTACAAGAATGGACTACTCCATTGAACATAACTAAGGTGTGTAGTTTTATTGGTTTAGTAGGTTATTATCGGCATTTCATTCAGAACTTTTCCCATTTAACCAACCCAATGACTAAGATTACATGTAAAGGGGTGAAGTTCATATGGAAAAAATAATGTGAGGAAATTTTTGAATAATTGAAGAGGAGATTAGTGAATACTATGATCCTGACTCTACCATTGTAGAATGGTGTATTTTTTATCTATAGTGATGCATCCAAGAAAGGAATTGGTTGTGTCCTTAGGCAGAATGATAAAGTTATTTCCTATACATCAAGGAAGTTAAAAATTTATGAAAAAAACTATCGTACTCATGATCTTGAGTTAGCAGCTGTAATATTTTCTCTAATGATATGGAAACATTATCTCTATGGTGAAATATGTGAGCTATATATAGATAATAAGAGATTGAAATATATCTTCTCACAAAAATAAATCAACATGAGGAAAAGGTGATGGATTGAACTACTCATGGATTATGAATTTTCCATACACTACCACATAGGAAAGGAAAATAAGGTAGATGATGCATCTAGAATGAAGGATCATGGAGTTCTGAACAAAATAAGGATTGAAAGGGATATTGTGTTTATAGATCTAGTAAATATGGATATGGGAATTATAAAATAAGGTGAAACATCACTACTTTTTTAATTTAGTTTCCCAAATATATCTATTTTAAATGATTAAAACTTCTTATTCTGATGATGATAATATTAAATATAAAATTAAAGGCTTGAATGGTGGGAAGTTGGTTTACATTGTGTGTGAAGATGGAATTCTGAAATTTGGGAAGAGGTTATGTGTTCCCACTATATCCGAGCTAAAAAGGGAGTTATTGGAAGATGATCATAGCTCTAATTTCTCTATACATCCTAGTAGCACTAAAATGTATATATATTTGAAGGAAAATTTCTAATAGAACAACATAAAGCGTGAAATTGCAGATTATGTAACGAGATGTCTCGTCTGTCAACATGTAAAGGCCAAAAGACAGTATCCAATAGGAGTAATGAAACATATACCTATTATTACATGTAAATGGGATGAAATCACCATGTATTGTGTCACTAGATTACCCAAAACTCCAAGGAAGAATGATGCGATATGGGTAATTGTTGAATAAATTAGGAAATCTTCACATTTCCTCGCTATGAAGGAGGATTTTCCACTAGAGAACCTAGCATGACTCTATATCAATTAAGTTGTGAGAATTCTTGGAGAACCAATCTCAATTATGTCTGATCATGATCCACAATTTACATTGAAATTATAGAAAAGTCTTCATAAATCTTTGGATACCGAGCATCTATTGAGTACTGCTTATCACCCTCAAACTAAAGGGAAATTAGAGAGGATGATCCAAACCTTAGAAGATATGTTGAGGTCATGTTTACTTGAATTAAAAGGTATGCGAGATCAATATTTACCTTTATTTTATTTTTACTACAAAAATAGTTTCATTCATGTATTCAAATGTCACCATATATAGCATTGTATGAAAAGAGATTTCATACGCCAACTAGTTGGGATGAAGTTGGAGAAAGGAAGCTTGTGGGCCCAGATCTTGTGGAGGAAAAAATATAAAAGGTAAATACTATTAAAACCCATATCAAATCATATCAAAGCAAGAAAAATATAAATTCTGATAATCAAAGTAAGGATTTATAATTTCAGGTAGGAGATCATGTTTTCCTGAAGGTATCTCCATGGAAGGGTGTTATAATATTTGGGAAGAAAGGGAAATTGAGCCCTATGTACATTGGACCTTTTGAAATCCAAGAGATAATTGGATCTATTTAATATCTATTGGATATTCTACCGAGTCTATATATAGTACACAATGTGTTCCATGTCTCATTGTTGAGAAAGTAGATGCCAGACACAACATGTGTCCTCACTTATGAAGGAATAAAATTGGAACCTGGCCTATCATACTGTGAAGAGACTATCTAAATTCTGGACACTGAATAACATGTTTTGAGGAATCTTACAAATCAAATGGTAAATGTAATTTATAAAAATCATAAAATTGAAGAGGCAACATGGCAGCCTGAGGAGCTTATGATGAATACCTACACAAATCCCATTATGCGATAACATTCTATGAATTTTGAGGACAATATTTTTGTGAGGGGAGAATGTAACACCCCAAGGATTTGAAAATAAATTTAATATTGAATGAATGAAACAATAAGTCTCTACAAAACACCTCTTTGTTATAACCAATCTAGTAAACATAATTTTCCACCATTGTGATTTTAATTTCGAAAAATTGATATACACGGTTGCGTACGGTAAGATATTTAGAGTCTGATAAGACAAACTTATTTTTTGGTGAATAGTAACAAACCCTTATGAATAGTAATATGAATAGTAATATGGCCCTTTTTAATGGTAAATCATATTATTATTTTATTATGTTAAAGTTATAAGATAATGAGATCTTGATTATTTTTTCAAGATGATATAAAACAAATTGTAGTCTTAAAATTTTTATTTTTCAAATAAATTATGATTTTATTTAAAAAAAAAATTATTCATATTCATAAAATTATTTTCAAAAAATGGAGTTCATTTTTGGATTTTATACATTAAAAAAAATTTAGGGTGATTTTTTGGTATTTTTCTAAAATACTCAAATTTTTGGTGAATAGAGAAATTTGATAATTTACGAAAAATGAAAAATAAGTGAATTTATGCATAATTCTTGAGACATGGATGATGTAAATGGAAATTGTTTCAAAATAACATGCACTTATTACTATTCTTGGTCACAAGAATCAATACTATTTCTTTTCTTGAGAAAAATAAAAAAATAATGAATAAGATAATCAAAATCACTCCTCTCCTCCATTATAACCCCCTCACTCCCTCTTCTCTTCACTCCTCTCAAGAATTGTAATTTTTCTAAATTCTGATCAAATATCATTAAAATCTCCTCCCCTAGGTCCAATGTCCCCTGTTCTCATAAAAAGATCAAAACCACTCCCCTAAAGAGGCTCTCAAGGAAGATTACTTCAAGAGGAAAAATCCTATTTTCATTTCATTTATTTCAAGTTCCTTTTTTATTTTTATTTCCTCACAAACATTCATCCAAATTTTATGATAAATTTATTACCTTAAATTTACTATAATTATTTTATGATAATGGAATAATTCATCATCATCTCTTATTTCCCCTTTTTTATGCCAGAAATGAAAACACTATCCGAGATGTGTTAATTTATCACATTCGGGGATGATGGGTTTTTAATTTATATTACCGTATTCAATTATGTTCATGAAACCATTTTTATAGTTTAAAAAAACTGTAATATATGTATTTTAACTTATTTAAGGTTTTTTAATCCTTTTTTACACATTATTTTAATTTATAAAATAAAAATGAGTTTGTTTTGATCAAAATCCGCCAATTAACCCAAACAATTGTCACAAAAGTTTTATATAATGATTCATCATCACTCCCAATAAAAAAAATTAATTTTATAAATATTTTTTCTTCTGTTTTTTAACTAATAACATAAAAAATCTATTCAGGACAACCATTTTCATTATACATTTTTATTTGTACATGAATATAAGTAAACTGATCATGAAAACCAAGGAAGAAAATGCTCCCAAACAATGAAATTGAATCACTTAACCCATTAGAAGGCCATGAATGAAACTAATAAGGTTATAATAAATCAATTAAATGTATATGAGATTATTTAATTATTAATTTATGAATCTAAATTTGATTATTCAGGTTATTAAGATCAATTGATGAACTCCTTTGAACTTAAGGTAAGGGTTTTACACTCAAACCTCCATTTTCATTTGGGTTACTTTTATTGTATAAATACCTCAATGAAATTATTATGTATTATTATTATATCCTCATAAATTATGTTTGAGTATTCTATATATGTTTACCAACTAGAGTATTTCTTTATTTTATGGGTAAGTACACATTTTAAAAGGAACTTTCAAAATTCTTTCCGAAATAAAAGCTCGATTCAAGGGAATTTCTCATATTCTTACCTATTTTCAAGGGAACTCTATAATATATTTTTAGAAACCATTATCTTTATAAAATCACTAATTTTATTATGAAAATACTATCTTACTTCATTTATGGTTTTATACAAATACTTTTCTAAAAGAACTATTTTTTTCAATGTAAAAGAGTATTTATCTCAAGAATTACTCGATGATTTTATAAGATTATATTCATCCATTTCAAAAATATTATTGATTATTTTTTATTTTTGGAATTAATATTTTATTATATCATCTACCATATTTAATTTATTGGTTTTTGATTATTTTTACTATGTATGTTCTATCTTAAAACCATTTACCAATTTACTCCAAATGGTTAGTGTTTATGCTTAATGTTCGGGGAAAGTTATTTACATTATTATGTTAGTTTAAATATAAATGTATATTTTATTTATGTTTATTTCTGTTTATATTAGGAATGAATTGGAATTACTATGTGATGGGTGGGTCCCTCTATATCTTTTAAATTCATTGATAAGTCTCATGAGATGAATAGATATGGACCTGACTGTGGCGTTGACCATTTTTAGATATGGTTTTGGTCGAGACCTTAATCATTTAAATGTCTTGGTTGAGGCCTTGAAGGCATATATTATAATGTCAAGAATATGAATTTTTCTCATTATGAATCTATAAATTTATAGTTCATGTGGTTATTTGACTAGTAGAACACCCATGATTTTGTTTTATTGTGGAAATATTTACTCAGATCATATTCCTTCCATAATGTGTTCAAGTTTATTATTTTTAAAGGCATGTGTTTTCAATTATTCACTATTATTAATACTTATGTTTATGATATCTTCTATTTTATTTATTACCCTTCCTGAGAAACTGATCTAACCCCTTCTTATGTTTCATTTTTCCCAAGACATGAAGAGGTATATTATGTTTGACTGGTAGGGATAATCATAAAGTGGTGGATGTTCCCAATGGAAATTTTATGTTGTTTTTCATTTCAAGTTGTAATATCGAACTTATGTACGTATTTGGATTTCCAAATCTACTAAACTATTCATTCTATCAGGGTAACATTTTCTTGTAATCATTTCAATGTAATTTAATAAGGCACCGAATACAAGAAACTAGGGTTGGGTCTTTACACCACCCCCTTAAGAATAAGTGTCCCTTTTTAGCTTATTTACCACATTGGAGTTCCCAACTATTAAAATATGAATAAACATATTCCCTCCAATAGTATTTCTCGATATGTTTCTTTTTTCCATTACCTCTCTATTTACCACTTCAGTATAATCTACAAAACAAATAATGATAATATTTGAGTGAATATCTGGTTTCAACCCTAACTAAAAAATTCATGCCTTCAAGGATTCACCTGTAGAAACTTCCAGTGAAAAGTGTGCTAAATTCATAAATTTATCTGAATAATATGTTACCAAGATATTCTTCTACTTTAAGATGAAGAAGTACATTATTCCAAAAATTATGAATGTGTAAGGAGAAAATTTTTTGCTAACTAATTATTTAATTTTTTTTGTTTTAGAATCCCCTCAAAAGGTTGGAAGGTTCTACATTTAGAACTAAACTTAATGATCCACTTGCCTTGGTTCATCCTTTTTGTTCCCTCTATCCATGGCCTAAAAATCCTGGACAATAATCTGGACCAACTGTTAGTTCACCTTTGGCTCAAGTGCAACAACATTCTTAGCAGCCACTTACAGATTATTTCTAGGGTACCTACCCAATTACATTTTCTATAATAAAAAAACTCCATTTAGTCTTAGTATCTAATGATTGAAGGCTTAGCTATTTCAAATTAGCATTTCAAGAAGTTCCACAATCCTCTTTTTCCATAATAAATTATTTTATCCATTTTCAAAATACGACCATCAAGCCTTTTCAAAATCTCATCTTTTGAAAACATTTTCAACACTTAAAAAAACCTTACATCTTACCATTTACATAAATCATTAACTAAATAATGAACAATGTAGTCCTAGTGGGAAGTCATACTATCAATTCATGTCATGAAACTCTCATCGTCTAAACCAATGATGATGAGGTGGAAAATCACATAAATGTGTCTAAAAACACTAATATACACGAACACCCTAGAAACATGAAGTTCAACATAAAGAGGTCAGATAAACCTTTTTATGCTCTATATTTCATGTTCTGAAAATCTTACTCCTTACTATTATCCTAAGAAACTGATGAACTTATCAGGAATGATATAATTTCCAACTCCAATATTGAACACCACTAATACCCAATGATTGAACAAACTTTTAACATTTGTACCAAAATATATTTGGACTGACCAAATCTGATACCATTTGTAATGTCTCGCCCCACACCCATTGTCTAGGGAAGATCTGGTGGGTGTTACCAGGAATTAGGTGACATCTCCATGACACCAAAGGCTAAAAATAAATGCCAAGGGCCTCAAGAACATTTGGGGAATGATTTTTCCATTAAAAGATAAACATCCAAACCAAAAATGAAATAACCAAAAAAAACCTCTATATAATGCATGAGTAAAAAATACAACTCAAAATATAACCAAAGTCAACAACTATATCAAAGTACAAATTGGAAACCAAGAGATACAACTAAAGGAGTAAATATATAAAAAATCCCAAAGACACCGAAGACATTAAAACAGTATCTCACAACCTTCTCCATGCTCCCACTCAACATGCCACACTGAAAATATCAAGATGAATCACTGAAGAAATGTGTTTTATTACCTTTAACTATGTCTTGATAGATAACATCTGTAAATTCACAATAGTTCCTAAGAAGGGGGTGAGCCTAAACTCATTAGGTTTTCCTCTAATGACTTCTCAACTCATTCCACTAGGAAAAACTTGTTATCATCTTTATATAAAATATATTAAACCAATTTAAAACACTTTAACTAATAGAAAAAATAGTTTTCCATGGAATAAAATCAAAACAATCCTTTAAAAGATTTCTCAAATCCATTTGTCCAACCCATCCCATGATTCCACACATCCACACATACATACCTAGGTGATAGTTCCATGCCCATGAGTGGTCTCTTGTTGATCAACCATGTCATCATAGGGAAACCAATATCAGGTACCCCTATAGAACACACACCTTCCATAGGTTCACGTCTAATAAAAATGACCTCACACTAACCATGTATTACAAAAACCATGCCAATCCATTTCACATAAATACATTTTTTCATTAAAAAAATTCAACAAACATTTTCCATGTATTAAATCAAAACCATAAATTTCAAGTCACCACTTTAAAATTAACATTAAAGAAGATTTTCCACAAAACCATCCAATTTAAATAATTTCCCAAAACCATCACTAAAGAGGTTCTCCATCAAGAATCACTCATAAATTTCACGATCAATTCAAGAAAAACATTTATTTCAAACTAAAACATCACGTTCTAATCAATTGGAGTCAAGAGAGAAGTTACCTACCTCATAAACGTTGAGAAAAAAAGAATAATGGCACAACAATTATTTAGATCTGATCATAAACCACCTTTCCTTCCCTATGTACAACCACAAAACTTTACAATTCCTATCAAGGAACATTAATATATCCACAAAAGATTATATCTAAGGTTTCGGGAAAGATAAGGACAATAAATCAATAAATAAAGACAAATAACGTAGACTTATTAGCAAATATGGATATCCAAAAACCATTTAAATGCCTAAAACAAGTACCTAAACTGAAGGGAATCACCTCTCAAGCCTTAGGGGGGAAATAAATTTGCGATTATGAATGATTAGGAAATTAAATGGTGTCCTGGGACTTAAACCAAATTAGATCCACAACTTTAGGATCTAAAACTGTATGATGCATAGTTAGGTTACACAATTAGTCAAATAGTTCCCTAACCATGCATGATCTGTTGTCTCAATGATAGTAGGCTCACATAATTTTTCCTAAGAACCTGTACATTTAGTCAAACCGTGCACTAACCGTGCATGATCTACTATCTTATTGGAAGTAGGATCACATGGTTTCCCCTAATCAATTACATGGTTTGGTCAAACTATTTGCCTATCCAGTTCCCATTGTCTTGCTTTGCACGATTTATTACAGATGCTACACGGTTTCTACTAACTGTACTCAAACCATGCACCTCCTAAAAAGGGTCCAAAACATGCCAAAACATCCCTAAACATACCAAAACATAATCTGATCCTTATATATACATAAAATACATAAATAATATGTCAATTATCTAAAAATTAGTGTGTATCATCTCACCTCCAAGGGTCATCTCACAACACTGACAGAAGTGTGTGATCACTGAGTCACCTCTAGTAAGAGTCTATAAGCACAAGTGTCAAGCCAAGGGCTCTACTAGAATCTCTAAGTCTCGAACTAGATAGGTGGTGTGAAAGGAGTGCCTCAGACTTGTGTATATCAATACTATATCTAATGTAGAGAAGAAATAAATCATTTCTTGTATCATCCATGGATTCCCTAGGTCATAAGTCATGACCACCTGCAGCTGCCTTCACCCCTAACAACCAGATCTTTGAGCCTAGTTGGGACTATCTGAGGGTGGTAGTGGTAATAATTCAAATCTTCTTCCACCTCCAACTACTCTCCTAGTTATTATTCCATGTCTTCTGCCCTTACAGACCTACCTACTCCTACAACTACACTTTCCTAGGTAGCCCATCCACTATCTCTCTACCAGCCACACGTTAGGTCAGGAAATCTCATGCAATATATCCCGATCAATACAAGAGTATAACCAGATCTCCCTAGTCTTAATAGTTCTATAATGTGAGACCCTAACCATTGAAAATATATCATAGGATCACCTCCTAAAATGTTTCACACATCCAGGTCCCTACGTCTATCACTGGATACCTACCGTCGTAGTCTCTACCCCTATGTGCCCACTGCCAACACCAACTGTCTACTTCTAATCATCCATGAAACTCTCAACAACAAAAGAAAAATCCATCACCCCAACTTAGGTAGGAATTCATATAGGTATCACGTTAGCTCATATGTATCTACGTAGACCTTTCTCGATGGTCTCAGCCTGAAAGAAAAAATCACACACCATATCCATCATGTACTGAGAGAGGTTGGTGAACCTCAATGAATAGTTAGCCACAATCATACTTCCTTAAAAAATCTATAGAATCTCATGATGTGAAAAACCCTCAAAATATCTATAAAAAAATACTCAATGAAAAGTTACTCAGAATCTATCCATGAAAGAGTTGATCTATCGTACGAATAAGTCAATAAGCCCCACCATCATCTTATAGAGCTCTGGAGAAGGATTGTGGTCAGGAACACCATCTTTTCTACAGGTTTACTAATAAGATGAAAGAATCACATCAATTATTCAAGACAATACTTAGTTTCTTGGTGTTCTGGGTCACCTCGAAACCTAAGGGTTCATTGTATCTGAAACTCATGAAGTGTTCTTAGCCTACAAACCTCATCCTTTGGTACTATCAGTACCATATACTACTTGACAGGTGGTGATAAGACTATTGAATCACTTAGAGTTAAAACCTGTTGAACAGGTCCCTGTATCAAAGCCTCATCACTTAGGGTATTATCCTTGTGATCCTACTATTAAATACAAGATAGAAAACATCATAGAGGCATACTGAAATAGAAAATATATACCCTGATCAATGATTATATCCAGATATATGGATCAAGGAGGAGATGGAAACCACAACTCATTCCTATATAATTCTGGTAAAAAAATTTCTCCAGCAACCATTGGCTATATGCACATAATTTAAAAGTAGGGGATCAAAGTACTGGTGAGTGGATACATTGGATGCCACACCAATAATAGAGTCTGTAACCTCAGAGGCAAAATCGAAATACTTAAATTTTTTCCCATAAAACCCAAACCATTATCACTTCTAGAGAAAACCTCCAAAAATCTAGTCCTAAGATGGAACTCTTCTATGATACCACTTTTTCATGACCCAACCCACTGAGGCTGCCCTGACTAAAGATTATTCGAGTGTGACTAACCAGATCCAGCCTCTAGTAAGACAGGGTCTAGAGACAAGAACTGAGTAGTCATAACACTCACATTATATGCCTTAAAATAAGGTACCTATACTCTCTCACACACATCTCCAAGACCATACAATGCTAAAATGTAAAATAAAACTAGTACCCAATGAATTCACATGTCCAAATCTCACAATTAGAGTTTAAAAAAATAATGGAAAGTGATAAGGTCCAAATACAGGCCCACCAAAAAAAAATAAAGAGGTACAACCTGATATAAAGAAGGGAATATAGTTAAATGTGACTAAAGGTATGAACCACAGTTTTTCTAGCCTGAATCTAATCTCTGTCTTCTCTTGGTCCATTGAGAACCTCGTTGAACGACCAATCATTTTCATAAGACATGACACATGCAAGAATAGAACATACAAGTGTGAGTATAACAATACACAGTAGGACACTCTAAAATCACCAAGAATAAAGCATCAAGATTAGTAGTCATCTCATCACATGGATATGTCAACAACATATATAATGAGAATATACAAATATACTCAAATCAGACACACGGTCTCAAGGTAAGGTTAAAAGCTAAATTTCCAGCCTAGGATTCCTGATCAAAGGTTCCATATAACACTATTCTGGGAGAACACACTCCACAAGTTAGATAGCATGCACTGGAATTCTGATAATATCAATGCACAGATGGGAATCACACCCAAGGAAATGGGGTATACCAATAACCCAATTTAGATTAACCCACTAAGTAGGGGATCAACATCCATGTATTATTGGTCATGATGATTCTGAGAACCCCATCTAGGTAAAATGATGATCATTGAAGATATCACTTTGATCCTCACAGAAGGATCTAAAAAACTCTATCCAAGATTGAAGTTCCTCAGAAGGAATCACTATACTATACATAGGATATGATTATATATGAAACCCTCAGGTAAGGATCAAGGGATCCCACCCTAATAAATATTTTACATGATAATGATGGAAATGGATTCAAGACATATTTGAAGTAAATGACCTGTAATGGTATTACACGACGTGTCCCTTCAATACCAGGTCTACCCATGTATCACGACATGTGACCATGTACACCTGACTGTATCCATGTACCTGACCATGTATGAGTACACACCTTATCCTGTGTCCATGTTCACCTATCCATGCCTATGTACTTGGCCATGTCCAAGTATATAGGTCTGCCTGTGTACTCCTGGCCTAGTCATGTGCTTGGTCCTGTGCCTGATTATATGCTCCCAGAGAACATGTTAGGTTCCTAGGTTGGATCACATGTCATGTGACATGTTTCACATATTGTGTGATACTTATCTATTCCATGTAAACCCTATAACCACAGCCAGGTCCCCATACAACATGCATTCCAAGATTACATGTCATGTATATCGGGAATCTCTAAAATCCATGGATCCATTTCATGCATCCTCATTGCTCCTATGTAATTTTTTATGGTAATGAATCACACCAAAAACCATGGATCTAGTCCAGAAAAGCCTCGATGTCACTACTCACTAGAATCCAGCCATCCGATTTTCATGGGAAAACCATCTGTCACATCTTTTAGTCACCACATGTCAAAACCATCATGAGGAACTCTGATTCGATCCCAATCCATCATCGTAGCTCGGCCCCATAATCAAATAAAACCTATATCTATGGTATCAATCCATTTCACCAAGAAATGTGTGCTCAACAATTGACTACCAGGTGTTGGTCGAACCACCAGACAAAGAGAAAGTTGGTGATAAAATAACGAAGAATGGGGAAGAAATGCATGAAACACTAACATGATAACTAGACCTCAACTAATGCTTGTGTTTTCCTTGATTTCTTTCCATTAGAATGATGAATGAAGAGATATAATATTCAACAATGAAATCCCCAATCTCGGATAAATCTAACATGTACCCACAATGTGCTCATTCTACAAATCAATTCATCAGTTGATTGTTTTGTGGTCATTGTTGGAAAATATAACAGAGATAATCCACATAAAAAAACATCCTACCTTGATATGGATCAATAATTGATGAATAATGAAACCATATTTTTTTTTTGTTTTTGAGATCCTTGATTTCTGTTGGCACATTGATCATCAAACCTCGATCTATTGCTGTTCAATAATGGATGATCATCCACTAACTCCTCTATCAAGTTCCAAGGTTATGATTCCAACCCTAAAATTTGGTCATAAATGAGTTTAAATAGGAGTTTATTAGGTCACTGCATCACCAAATGAAAAAAATCAAACAATCAATCAATCTATTGATTCATTCATTTTATGACCGCAATTTTTTTTTTAAATATTCCTGACATTGAAAAAGATTATACCAAGTCAAGGGTAAAACCTATGATTAGATATCAATGGCAGCCTTAGATTTCTAATCCAAGTTCCATCATGATAGTTATTCCACTTTTTTTAGGAATACTATGCACATGTGTAATTCAATATATTTCAAACATCAATTTCGGGCTCACTAGGCTTCAAAATTATGCGTCGTCTTAGAGCCTAGTCAAAAAAACATTACTAGATATGTTTAAATACATTACATGGAAAAAATAGGGAAGTAAAATTTTATCTCATTAGAAATTATAAAAAATAAAAATAGAATTTACGTGTTTATTTTTCTTTTTAGACTGCACATATGGATATTTCATCAAATCTCGGGAAATAACATGTTTAGAAATAAATAAAGTAGAATAACATTCAATCCATATAATTTATAGGGTAATAATACACGATTTCCATTTATATAAAAATAATTTTCAATTAAAATATTTTAGGAAGAACTAACACTGATATGTTTAATCCTAAATTCAATTCGTATAGAAAAATAGTAAAAACTAGAGTAAACATACATGATTTCAGTTGAGAATCTGAGTGACATTCAATTTCGAATATAAAATATCACGTATGCTATAAATTTATAGCATGTATGTGGTTCCACATAAGCCTACAAACATGATAATTAGTCCAAAATTATATATACCCTTCTACCACACTTTTTTCTTTCAGTGTGCAACTAGCATTAACAAACATTAAAAGTTTATGATATAAGGATACAACCTGGGTAAATATGGAACCCTTTTCTACTTTAAGGATGATTTTGATGATAGTTTTGAACCCTGAATCAACATCCCTTTACTTCTAACTCCTAATCAATCAATAGTAAAGGGATGATCATCACATTTTCTATTTTTTAAATGTTATCAGTATGTTATTCTTCCTCTATATTCTCAAAATTTCTACAATGCAAGACTAACTTGTGAGTCTAGTTCTAGGAAATAAATCTTGAAGCTACCTAAATATTCAAATATCAAAATGATCATTAACTTTTATTCACTCTTATCCAAGAGTGATTGTAAAGACCCGTAAATTTCAAGGAAATTTTTTTCTTAATTTTCTTTGAAATTTTACAAGAGCACAGTTTCTGACCACACCTGATTCCGAGGCCCGGTGTGCCCGGAATCATTTTTCGAAGATTGGCTCGGGTACGTTCAGTGAACGGACGAGCGGGTTTTTCTAACTTTTGAGCTGGTGACCGGAATCGAATTCTGAGGGCACCGATGAAATCGCAGCGCCGGTATTCGCTTAGAAATGCCCGTTTCGGAGTTGCGTTTGCTCGTGTGTGGTTTTTAATTTTCGGGCTTAAAGTTAAGAAATAAAATAATTTTGCAACAACTTTATTTTATTTCGCTTAAGCCACTTTCAAGCCACTTGAAGCCACTTAAAGTCGGCTTGAACTAAGTTGAACTGGATAGGATGCTATCCAGAAATATCCTACCCCCTTGGTAGGATATTTGTGAGGTGGGGCCCGCACGAGCCCCGTCGTTTCTTTCCGCTAAGAAACGCACCCGCGAAAACCCGTCTTTATGAAAGTCAACTGACGCGTTTCTTAAAAATCTTAACAGACCATTTAATTTGGCGGTTTATTTCGTGAATTAAATGGGCTGTTTCTTTCATTGAATTAATTCAAAAAATTAATTCAATCGTTTCTTAACCTGTTTTCGTGTGTTGGAATATTAATAAAATAAGACCAACCAAAACCTTTTGGGGGATTACTCGTTGAGACAGAATCCTTGTTTCTTCTTCCTCCTTCGAGAAGAACGCGAAGAACGCGAAGAACGTGAAGAACGCGAAGAACGCTGAACCCGGAAATCGACGACGCGATGCCGTGATCCGCAATGCCGACAACTTTCTTCTGTGACGTCTCTTCCTCCGCGACGGATCTTCGATCGACTGCTTGAGGTAAGAGTCTCGGACCTTCCCTTTTATCTCCTTCGTGATTCTTAACCAAAACACGGATTTAATTAATTTAAATTAAATCTGTTGTTTCATGATGCGTTGAGTTTTCCGACTCAACGCCGGATTCCGCGACGACGTGACACCTCCCCGCGACAACGCGACGATCCCTTTCTTCCGCGACGAGCTTTTCCGCAAAGAACGCCCACGCGCGACGATCATCGAGGTAGGGATTTATTATGGGAATTACCCCTTTTAATTATTCCCTTCAATGTTTCTTTAAAGAAATTAAAGAACCGGAATTGTGAACAATTTTAATCTTATTAAAATTGTTGTTTCCTGTGTGGAATAAAATTCTCCTGGTTGTTTATCTCTAACGCGGAGGGTGCGGGCCAAACGAACACGGCCCGACGAACCTCCGCCGTTCTTCGTTTTGTGCGGATTTGACGGGAGATGACGGAACATGCTGCAACGGATGTTTGACGATCCCGCAGTGAAGAACGAGTCCCGGGAGGAGAAATGGCGCAGACGGGAAGAGAATCGGACCACCGGAGCGATCCCGGGGGCCCGCGGAGCTCGCCAGCGGCGCGGGACGCCGGCGCGGCGGCGCCGGCAGCCGGGAGCGGCGGCGCCCGGCGCGCCGCCGGACAGGCCGCCGCAACTCAGCACAGCGGCGGCAGCACCCGCGGACCCGCGGCCGCGGGGGTCCGGTGCCCTCAGACGCGGCTGAAGACGCGTCCCGACTCAACGCGGCCCCACGCGGGGGGGCCACGACACCACCTGGCCGCGGGGGCGGCGCCCGCGTACCTCGGCCGTTCGGCCGATCAGCCGAACCGGGCCAGGCCGGTCCGACCGGCCGGGCCGCGCCCCGGCCGGACCGGACCGGTTCGGGTCGACCCGGTTCGGCCCGTAGCCCCCGTCTTCGGACGGTCTTCGTTCAAATGGCCGTATCTTGAGCTACGTGCCTCCAAACGACCCGCCGTTAGCGGCAACGCGATCCTTGGATCAAGACGGTCATTTTGGTATATCACACTCAAGGTTTCGCAATACTTTGAGTTCGGCCAGGTTGGTTCGTACACGAAACCAACCGGGCCTTCGGAGCGGAAACACTCATATCTTGAGCCACGGACGTCCGATTGACGTGCCGTCAGCTTTGTTGTTTTCCTCTAAGTGAGACGGATCTTTTGGCATACTCCGCCCGTGGTTTGGACGCAGGTGGAGTACGGTCGGGTTGGTTTTGCCTTAAAAACCAACCGGGCCCCTGGGACGAAAAACCCAATAACTCTCAGACCGGGCGTCCGATTGACGCGCCGTCGGCGACGTTGAGTTCCTGTTAGCGATACGGAACTTTTGAATACATCAACTTCGGACTTTGTGTCAGTTGATGTATCAGCCTCTCGGCTCGTGGAGCAGACCCTCCCGAACGAGCTTTCTGTGTGCGGGAACCCTAGTGCTGGCTGCGACTGCTACTTCGACAGCGACGACCGTGCGGAGATCCTTAGTGGACTGTGGCGACGACTGTGCAGAGATCCTCCGTGGATACCGACGACGACCGTACAGAGATCCTCAGTGGACTGCGGCGACGACTGTGCAGAGATCCTCAGTGGACTACGACGACTACTGCACTCAGCGATCATACGTGGATCAATGTTACAGGTCCTGCGTGGGCCCGGTCCTGTGTGGGCCCGATCCTGTGTGGGTCCGATCCTGTGTGGGTCAGCGCTCAGCAGTTCTGTGTGAGCCAGCGCCTACATGTCCTGCGTGGGCCCGGTCCTGTGTGGGCCCGATCCTGTGTGGGTCCGATCCTGTGTGGGTCATTGCGGGGGTTAGTTACCTATCGATCCTTCGTGGGTCCGACGACTTAGATGGATCAGTGATCATCTTTATCGTCATCCAAAGAAGTATACCTGTGTGAGCTGAATCTTGTGTTTACTCTCCTTTGTGGATTGTGTTGAGCTATCCTGTGTGGATTTACTGTTTAATCTCCTTTGTGGACTGTGTTGTGCAATCCTGTGTGGGTATACGTTTTGCTTTCCTCTGTGGACTGGGTTGTGCTTGGGATCGGGCGTTGGAGCCGAATGGGGAATTGAAGACTTAGGTATATGTATGGGCATATACCTAAGCCGTGTCTGATGTTACTTCGTGATTGTACCTTTCCTTTGTGGATTATCCTTTGTGGATTTCGGGAGACCTTCGGGGGTCTCGGGGTCCCTACTGAGTAGCTTATACTCACCCCTGCACGGGCTATGCCCGCACTACGTTGTGTTGGTTGCAGACGACGGACAACGCTGACCGTGGTGGAGGTGTGCGGAGCAGGACAGTACCTGGAGGTGGACCACTGGGCGGGACGTACTCGGAGCGGTCAGGTGGACCGAGGAGCTGTGGAGGCTATCTGTACCCACCCTTCAGGTTGGACTTCCAGATGACGGCTCGACGCTGCAGTTTTCCCTTTCAGTTGCTGTTTTTCCTTTCAGTTGTACTTTACTGTTGGGATTGTATTTCTGGCCCCTTTTACTTTCAGCACAGCTTGTACGGTTTTTACTTAGTGTTTACTTTTCCGCTTGCTTACTCTGTGGTGATTGTTTACTTTTCAAAGGCAATTCCTTCCCTTTTTGTTGGGATTTACGCCTTGGTGCTAGTCGTCAGCCCCTGGCCTATTGAAGGCGGGCTTGGGGTAGTCACGACACGGGCCCCGAGGGCGGGCCGTGACAAATTGGTATCAGAGGTGGTCGGTACTACCGCAGACTCTGATCTTTCTTCTATGTGAAGCAATAGTGTTTAGCGTATTAAGTGTGGTTATCAGTCCAGGGAGTCCAGTGTTGGTGCGGCGGCCGACGTATCCATACACCAGGACCCTGACTTCTGATTCCCGACTTAATGCACGAAAACATTGATTGCATGTGTGTTTCATGTTTTCTCTGTGATTACTTGTGTCAGCTCACCAGGTATACTGTTCTGACCGTGGCATACTTGTTTCCTTTTCAGGATGGCATGATGACAGCAGCCAGCTAGGGTTCCTAGAGTAGAGCGCGACGACAGCCCGCCGAGCGACGAGGCCTCGGTACAGGGCCCGTTGACATTAGAGGCACCAGCGGTACCTTTACCCGCTGAGCCCTCGATGCTTCCAGCACTGGCAGCTGACGACGCATGACGCCTCGGAGCTCTGCACGAGTTCCAGCGCCAGCGACCACCCAGGATCCGTGGGGAGTCGGACCCCCAGGCAGACGAGGACTGGCTGGAGGCGGTCGTCCGAGTTTTCAGGCTAGTGAGGACACCAGCAGACCTCATGGTGATCCTCGCGGCGAGCCTACTGCACGCAGCAGCAGGGCGATGGTGGAGCCTGATGCTCCAGGTACACGATGAGGCCTCCCTCATCTGGGCGGACTTCGAGAGCCTCTTCCGCTCAGAGTTCGTCCCGGCCACCCTCTGTGCGGTGCGCATCCAGGAGCTTCTTCAGCTGCGGCAGGGCAGCTTGATGGTCGCCCAGTACGCTGCGAGGTTCACCGACCTATCTCGCTACTCGACAGATATGGTACGGGACCCCTTCTTCCGGTCCCGGACCTTCGAGCAGGGATTGAGACACGAGATTAGGGCATCACTGATCTCCCTCAGCATCCCGACCCAGGAAGGAGTACTGGAGCGAGCCCTCCTGATCGAGAGCTTCCTGGCTGAGTCCACAGCGAGACCTACCGCAGGGCGGCAGATAGCGGAGTCTTCGGCAGCAGGTAGCCGACGGATGACTCAGGGTTCCAGGCAGACCAGGCCTTCCGGCAGACGACCCCGGGACACTGGATCAGCGTTGCGGGGCACACAGCGCGGAGCCAGCCTTCCGAGAGGCAGACAGTGCTACGAGTGCGGCGGGCAGGGCCACATGGCTCGTGATTGCCCGACCCGTCGTACCGAGGGGCAGCAGACGGTGGAGGGACCACCCAGGCAGAGGCAGAGGGTCGACCGTGGTGGTCCGCAGGGAGGAGGCGGACGAGGCAGAGGAGCTGGCCGAGCAGCAGGTGGTGGGCGACGCTTTGAGGCTCTGCCACCACCACCACCAGGAGGCCCGCCCCGACCACAGGGAGCTGGCGGGCAGAGACAGGCTCAGCTCCAGGCAGCGGAGGCCTACGACCACGGCGCGCCAGAGATGATTCGAGGTACGATCTGTGTCTATTCCACCCTTGCTGCAGTTCTGATAGACACAAGAGTGAGTCACTCTTTCATAGCCACTGCCCTTGTTCGGAGCTCGGAGATTCCGACAGAGCCGTTGGATCGATCCTTGCGGCTAGAGACTCCTACGGGAGCACACTCGATGATTACGCACTCGTTCCGGCAGTGCGAGCTTACTCTAGGAGGCGAGAGCTTCGGCTGGGATCTTCTTGTAGCAGCGTCGAGGCCTTACGACGTCATCTTGGGCATGGATTGGTTATCTACGGTCCATGCTCAGATTGACTGCATTAGGCGCAAGGTGCGATGTGTGCGCACCGACGGGAGCAGGTTCACCATCACCGGCGAGAAGGGAGCCTTAGCAGCACAGGATGGACTCACGCAGAGGAGAGGTCAGCCCATCACTCATCAGTTGGCTAGCCTCATCCTGGGAGCAGTTGACGTGCGGAGTCCCAGTTTTCATGCAGTGTTGGATCAGTACACAGACGTCTTTCCCGACGACGTTCCAGGACTACCTCCTCGCAGAGAGGTAGACTTTTACATTTACCTGTACCCCGGGACAACCCCGATATCCACTCCAGCATATCGGATGGCCCCCACTGAGCTTCGAGAGCTGTGGGTACAGTTGGAGGACTTGCAGGGCAAGGGGTTCATCCGACCCAGTGTTTCACCCTGGGCTTCCCCGATTTTGTTCGCCAAGAAGGCGGACGGGAGCTTGTGACTGTGTGTCGATTATCGTCGCCTGAACCAGGTGACAGTGAGGAACAAGTATCCGCTACCCAGGATTGATGACCTCTTCGATCAGCTCAAGGGAGCACAGTGGTTCTCGAAGATAGACCTCAGGTCAGGCTATCATCAGCTCAGAGTTCGAGACGAGGATGTGCAGAAGACGGCCTTCAGATGTCGGTATGGCCACTATGAGTTCTTGGTTATGCCTTTCGGCGTGACCAACGCTCCAGAAGTGTTCATGAGCCTCATGAACAGGATCTTCCAGCCATTCCTCGATCGATTTGTCATAGTCTTCATCGATGACATCTTGGTGTACTCGACCACGGAGGAGGAGCACGCCTACCACTTGCGTGTTGTACTAGACACACTCTGAGAGCACCAGCTTTATGGAAAGATCTCGAAGTGTCAGTTCTGGTTATGTGAGGTCCACTTCTTGGGGCACTTCATTTCTGAGGCGGGAGTTGCAGTGGATCCCGCGAAGATTGAGGCAGTGCTAGCTTGGGAGCCACCCAAGACCGTGACAGAGGTGCGGAGTTTCTTGGGCCTAGCCGGATACTATCGGAGATTTGTGCCGGACTTCTCCAGAGTTGCGGCCCCACTCTCAGCGTTGACGAAGAAGGGGAAACCCTTAGTGTTGTCAGACAGATGTCAGCAGAGCTTCCAGGAGCTGAGGCAGAGGTTGACCAGCGCACCTATCTTGAGGTTGCCTGAGGAGGGAGTTGGATATGTAGTCTACTGCGATGCATCAGGGACCGGAATCGAGTGTGTCCTGATGTAGGAGCGGGCCGTGATTGCCTACGGATCACGTCAGTTGAGGCCGCATGATCAGAACTACGCTACCCATGACTTGGAGTTGGCAGCAGTGGTCTTCGCCCTGAAGACATGGCGGCACTATCTGATGGGCGAGCGCTTCACGGTCTTTTCTGACCACCAGAGTCTCAGGTACATCTTCTCTCAGAAGGACCTGAACCTGATACAGTGTCGATGGCTTGAGTTCCTCCAGGACTATGACTTTGAGATAGTTTATACTCCTGGGAAGGGGAACGTGGTAGCCGATGCCCTCAGCAGGAGGACGGGCATCCAGCTACTTGAGGAGGCGACAGAGCAGCTAGCCGTCTTGCAGATATCCTTCGTGGATAGAGACGAGGCAACCTTCCTTCAGTCTCTCACAGTCTCTCCTACACTTCTACAGAGGGTCAGAGAGGCACACCGTGGGGACGCTGACTGTGAGACACGGCGTGCACAGATATCCTCGGGACAGGCACCTGATGGTTTCTCCCTTGGAGCAGAGCAGGACGTCCTTTTCAGAGGATGTACCTTGGTACCAGTCGCTTTACGAGAGGAGGTGCTGATAGAGTTTCACAATTCTCCTCTGGCGGTACATCCTGGAGTGGCGAAGATGTACCAGGATCTCAGGAGACAGAACTGGTGGCCGGGCATGAAGAAGGCTGTGGCAGAGTTCGTTTCACGGTGCCTCACCTGCCAGCAGGTGAAGGCAGAGCATCAGGTACCAGCAGGCTTGGTACAACCCTTGGAGGTCCCGGAGTGGAAGTGGGATGGGATATCTATGGACTTCGTGACTGGACTTCCACGCAATTCCAGAGGTTACGACTCCATTTGGGTGATTGTTGACCGACTCACCAAGTCGGCACACTTCTTACCCATCCGAGAGCAGGGATCAATGGAGAGCTTGGGGCATCTCTACGTTCAGGAGATTGTACGACTTCACGGTGTGCCATCAACTATCGTCTCCGATCGGGACACTCGCTTTACTTCCCGGCTTTGGAAGGGGTTGCAGGAGGCGTTCAGGACGCGACTACGTCTGAGCACCACCTTTCACCCTCAGACGGATGGTCAGACGGAGAGGACCATTCAGACTCTCGAGGACATGCTCCGCGCATGTGTCCTCGACTTTGGTCGCAGCTGGGAGGACCACCTACCCTTGGTGGAGTTCGTGTACAACAACAACTACCACTCCACCATCGGGATGGCACCATACGAGGTGTTGTACGGCAGGCCTTGCAGATCTCCTTTGTGCTGGACAGACCCTAGAGAGTCAGCACTTGTGGGACCAGAGATGGTCCGGGCCACGACAGAGAAGGTCCAGGTCATCCAGGAGAGGATGAGGACAGCTCAGAGCCGGCAGAAGTCATATGCTGACAGGAGGCGGATGCCAATAGAGTTCGAGGATGGCGACCACATCTTCTTGCGTGTCTCACCTCGACGTGGTTTGAGGAGATTTGGCCGAGGCGGCAAGTTGTCTCCACGCTTCATCGGACCCTTCCAGGTCCTTAGCAGGATTGGTGAGGTGGATTATCTCCTGGCTCTACCACCTCAGTTGCACCGGGTGCACGACGTCTTCCACATATCTCAGCTGAGGAGATACGTGCACGACCCGACGCACATCATTGACTATGGGGAGCTAGACGTGGATGATGGGGCGAATTTTGCGGAGGTCCCAGTGGAGATAGAGGATCGACAGGAGCGGGTCCTACATGGGCGATCGATTCCTCTTGTGCGCATCAGATGGCAGTACGGGAACCTCCAGGAGAGCACATGGGAGCGGGAGGCTCAGATGCGTGCTCAGTACCCACATTTGTTTCCCTAGTTTATGATGTATCTTTACGGGGACGTAAAGCCCTGAGGTGGGAGTAATATAAAGACCCGTAAATTTCAAGGAAATTTTTTTCTTAATTTTATTTGGAATTTTACAAGAGCGCAGTTTCTGACGGCACCTGATTCCGAGGCCTGGTGTGCCCGGAATCATTTTTCGAAGATTGGCTCGGGTACGTTCAGTGAACGGACGAGCGGGTTTTTCTAACTTTTGAGCCGGTGCCCAGAATCGAATTCTGAGGGCACCGATGAAATCGCAGCGCCGGTATTCGCTTAGAAACGCCCCTTCCGGAGTTGCGTTTGCTCGTGTGTGGTTTTTAATTTTCGGGCTTAAAGTTAAGAAATAAAATAATTTTGCGACAACTTTATTTTATTTCGCTTAAGCCACTTGGAAGCCACTTGAAGCCACATAAAGGCGGCTTGAACTGAGTTGAACTGGATAGGATGCTATCCAGAAATATCCTACCCCCTTGGTAGGATATTTGTGAGGTGGGGCCCGCACGAGCCCCTCCATTTCTTTCCGCTAAGAAACGCACCCGCGAAAACCCGTCTTTATGAAAGTCAACTGACGCGTTTCTTAAAAATCTTAACAGACCATTTAATTGGGCGGTTTATTTCGTGAATTAAATGGGCTGTTTCTTTCGTTGAATTAATTAAACGAATTAATTCAATCGTTTCTTAACCTGTTTTCGTGTGTTGGCATATTAATAAAATAAGACCAACCAAAACCTTTTGGGGGATTACTTGTTGAGACAAAATCCTTGTTTCTTCTTCCTCCTTCGCGAAAAACGCGAAGAACGCGAAAAATACGAAGAACGCGAAGAACGCGAAGAACGCGAAGAACGCGAAGAACGCCGAACCCGGAAATCGACGATGCGATGCCGTGATCCGAAACGCCGACAACGTTCTTCTGCGACGTCTCTTCCTCCGTGACAGATCTTCGATCGGCTGCTTGAGGTAAGAGTCTCGGATCTTCCCTTTTATCTTCTTCGTGATTCTTAACCAAAACACGGATTTAATTAATTTAAATTAAATCTGCTGTTTCATGGTGCGTTGAGTTCTCGACTCAACGCCGGATTCCGCGACGACGTGACACCTCCCCGCGACGACGCGACGATCCCTCTCTTCCGCGACGAGCTTTTCCGCGAAGAACGCCCGCGCGCGACGATCATCGAGGTAGGGATTTATTATGGGAATTTCCCCTTTTAATTATTCCCGTCATTGTTTCTTTAAAGAAATTAAAGAACCGAATTGTGAACAATTTTAATCTTATTAAAATTGTTGTTTCCTGTGTGGAATAAAATTCTCCCGGTTGTTTATCTCTGACGCGGAGGGTGCGGGCCAAATGAACACGGCCCGACGACCCTCCGTCGTTCTTCGTTTTGTGCGGATTTGACGGGCGACGACGGAACGTGCCGCAACGGATGTTTGACGATCCCGCAGTGAATAATGAGTCCCGGGAGGAGCAATGGTGCAGACGGGAAGAGAATCGGACCACCAGAGCGATCCCGGTGGCCCGCGGAGCTCGCCGGCGGCGTCGGCAGCCTGGAGCGGCGGCGCCCCAGCGCGCCGCCGGACAGGCCGCCGCGACTTAGCGCGGCGGCGGCGGCACCCGCAGACCCACGGCCGCGCGGGTCCGGTGCCCTCGAACGCGGCTGAAGCCGCGTCCCGACTCAACGCTGCCCCACGCGCGGGGGGGGGGGGGCACCACCTGGCCGCGGGGGCGGCGCCCGCGTGCCTCGGCTGTTCGGCCGCTCGGCCGAACCGGGCCAGGCCGGACCAGACCGGGTCGGGTCGACCCGGTTCGGGTCGACCCGGTTCGACCGACTCCCGGGGGGGGGGGGGGGTCGGGCCGGTTTGGCCTGGGCTCGTACCCCCCGTCTTCGGACGATCTTCGTTCAAATGGCCGTATCTTGAGATACGGGCCTCCAAATGACCTGTTGTCAGCGGAAACACGATCCTTGGATCGATACGGTCGTTTCGGTATATCGCACTCAAGGTTTCGGAATACTTTGTGTTCGGCCGGGTTGGTTCGTACACGAAACCAACCGGGCCTTCGGAGCGGAAACACTCATATCTTGAGCCAAAGACGTCCGATTGACGTGCCGTCAGCTTTATTGTTTTCCTCTAAGTGAGACGGATCTTTTGGCATACTCCACCCGAGGTTTCGACGTAGGTGGAGTACGGTCGGGTTGGTTTTTCCTTAAAAACCAACCAGGCCCCTGGGACGAAAAAGCCAATAACTCTCAGACCGGGCATCCGATTGACGCGCCGTCGGCGACGTTGAGTTCCTGTTAGCGACACGGAACTTTTGAATACATCAACTTCGGAATTTGTGTCAGTTGATGTATCAGCCTCTCGGCTCGTGGAGCGGACCCTCCCGAACGAGCTTGCTGTGTGCGGGAACCCTAGTGCTGGCTGCGACTGCTACTTCGACAGCGACGACCGTGCGGAGATCCTCAGTGGACTGCGGCGACGACTGTGTAGAGATCCTCCGTGGACTCCGTTGACGACCGTGCAGAGATCCTCTGTGGACTGCGGCGACGACTGTGCAGAGATCCTCAATGGACTGCGATGACTACTGCACTCAGCGATCCTACGTGGATCAGTGCTACAGGTCCTGCGTGGGCCCGATCCTGTGTGGCCCCGATCCTGTGTGGGTCCGATCCTGTGTGGGTCAGCGCTCAGCAGTTCTGTGTGAGCCAGCGCCTACAGGTCCTGCGTGGGCCCGGTCCTGTGTGGGCCCGATCCTATGTGGGTCCAATCCTGTGTGGGTCATTGCGGGGGTTAGTTACCTATCGATCCTTCGTGGGTCTGACGACTTAGATGGATCAGTGATCATCTTTATCGTCATCCGAAGAAGTATACCTGTGTGAGCTGAATCTTGTGTTTACTCTCCTTTGTGGATTGTGTTGAGCTATCCTGTGTGAATTTACTGTTTACTCTCCTTTGTGGACTGTGTTGTGCTATCCTGTGTGGGTATACGTTTTTCTTTCCTATGTGGACTGGGTTGTGCTTGGGCTCGAACGTTGGAGCTGAACGGGGAATTGAAGACTTAGGTATATGTATGGGAATATACCTAAGCCGTGTCTGATGTTACTTCGTGATTGTACCTTTCCTTTGTGGATTATCCTTTGTGGATTTCGGGAGACCTTCGGGGGTCTCGGGGTCCCTACTGAGTAGCTTATACTCACCCCTGCACGGGCTATGCCCGCACTACGTTGTGTTGGTTGCAGATGACGGACAACACTGACCGTGGTGGAGGCGTGCAGAGCAGGATAGTACCTGGAGGTGGACCACTGGGCGGGACGTACTCGGAGCGGTCAGGTGGACCAAGGAGCTGTGGAGGCTATCTGTACCCACCCTTCAGGTGGGACTTCCAGAGGACGGCTCAACGCTGCAGTTTTCCCTTTTAGTTGCTGTTTTTCCTTTTAGTTGTACTTTACTGTTGGGCTTGTATTTCCGGACCCTTTTACTTTCAGCACAGCTTGCACGGTTTTTACTTAGTGTTTACTTTTCCGCTTGCTTACTCTGTGGTGCTTGTTTACTTTTCAAAGGAAATGCCTTCCCTTTTTGTTGGGATTTACGCCTTGGTGCTAGTCGCCAGCCCCTGGCCTATGGAAGGCGGGCTTGGGGTAGTCACGGCACGGGCCCCGAGGGCGGGTCGTGATAGTGATAATGAAGTAGAGAGATGTAGCAACACGTTAAATCAATGAAATTATTTTATACTCATTTGACCTTGATATTTTTCTACTTATTCTGTTATTATACTTGATTGAGTGTCTTAGGATAGGTTTTTTGATTGATGATCTCATGAAAATTACTTATAAATTGAAGATATTATTGATTGAGGTGGTTTCATTGGGTGTTTCATTTCATTATAGGTATATTTTTCATATATTGGAATATGTTCTATGCATGTCTGCTCAGTTTTTTAGGTGAGAGGTCTGTGTGAGTCGATGAATCATCTATTCAGCATGTGAGGTTGAGAGTTGATGATTTAATACTTCAGTAGAACCATGATAGATAGTTTAAGAGTGAATCAAACAAGAATTGGCCTTGTTTCTCATTGATTTTCTTTTCCTTTTTCATGATATTATTTCCTTTGTGTTTCTTTTTTTTCATTTCATTTCCCATCAACTTATGTTTCCACATATGTTTTCACATTTCTTTTACTACTTTTGAAATAGATAAAGAACAAAAATATTTTAGAAATTTTACTCAGATAAACACATCGACTCCTTGAGAAGACCCCGTGGTTATCCATACTAGTATATCTAGAGAGTTTTATAAAATTATTTCTTAATGGGATTATGATGGATCACATCAAAATTAAATTTATATAACTCCCTAGATAAATTAAAATGGATAACCTTAGGGTTGTCTTAAGGAAACACTATGTTTATCCAAGTAAAAACTTCTAAAATATTTTTATGTGTTTTTTATATTTTTAAAGTAGTGAAAGAAACATAAAAAATAGAGATAAAAACTACAACTGAAAGAAAATGAAATGAAAGCAAGAAACACGAAAGAAACTTTAGAAAGATAAAAGGAAAGAAATTCTGTAAGAAACAAGGTTAGTCCTAGGTTGATTCACTCTTTAATTTCTTATCCTGGATCTACTGAAAGATTAAATCATCAACTCTCATCCTATCTCGGTGCATGGTTGATGATGCAACTCACACACCTATGTCACCCAAAACAATTAAGAACTCATTCACATAATGACTTCCATCACATGAAAACTATCCCTATAGTTTAAAGAAACACCCAATAGAACCATCTTAGTCAAGAATATCTTCCAGGACAAAGTAACCTTCAAAAGATCATCAATCACACAACCTTTCCTAAGACACTAATTCGAGTGAACTAAAATAATAAGGGGGAAACGATCAACAGAAAAATATTAGAAAATAATTCCTATGAGTGAACATGTATCCACATCTCTTCACTTCACCATCATTATCGACTAATAGTGAAGAAAATATGATGATCATATTGATATTCAAATATCTATAGGTTGAGTAAAGGGAAGTTGATGGAGAGTGAATAAAAGGTTATTATTATGCTTAATTCCACCTTGCAATTCTCTTATCCTTGAATTAACTTCCCTGTACTCAACCTATGGTTATATTTTTGGGATGAAGTGGAGATATAGGGCAAAACATTCCCTAACGAGAATTGTTTGATGCACCTTTTCATCAACTTACCTAATAATACCATTGAAGGAACACATGTTGATTAATGATATTACCAAAGTCAAGGTCAGAGAATTGATATCAAATTTAGATCTAAAGTTACTAATGCTTTTTGAATGGTACTGAGAAATATAGTTGTATCTAATCAATCAATCAAGGGGAGTTTGAGCTCGATTTCAACGAACTCACTCAAAAATATCAATTTATATTTTAACTACTCAGTAGATAGTGGTGAGAAGGGTCAAACCACATGGAAGGCAGGTGACTATCGAAGGGGTTTATTCTATCATATTCTACTGAAAACTGCAAAAAACATTGATGAAAACAGAAATGGAATATATGAAAGAGGTGCAATAAAGGAGAGAAAATGGTGTTAAGATGTTATAAGAGTTATAACCTAAAACTAAGAGTTATGGAAAGAGAGAGGGGAAAAATACTTAGAGGGAATGCAAATGAAATAGTTCATTTAAATGATATAGTTTAAGGGAATGAGATCAATAGGACTAGCTATTGGAATTCATCCACAAAGTAATTTATCATTTAACCTTGGATGCCCATTCAACAATTCCTTATAGTCAATCTAAAGATTTACTGTGTGGGTAAAATAGTCAAAATAGTCCTTTAATATATTTTCTTCTATCGATGCGTCATTCAAAAACAAGAATTAATTGAGAGAAAATCCCTTGATGAATGAAAATAACCTCAAAGAAAAAGATCATGAATAAGAATGAACTAACAATTTCTATTAAATTCATTCCCCTAAAAAGAACTCTAGTTCCATTTCATGTTTGTAGAAAGGTAAACATAATAAAAATGATACAAATTTATCATAAAATGAAATAAGGGTGTTAGGAATATTCTTTGTCGAAGGTAAATTGCCACAATCGACATCCATCTCCAGCCTTCATCTTCCTTGAAACACAACTCTCTGCCACCGGATCTTACCATCAACTCTCGATGTTAGTCATTATCCCATAATGTGTTAGTCGATGGTAGTCTATGAGTCAGTGGTGGATAGAATGGTCATCGAATGAATTCCCTATGGTCCTCAAGATAGCCTCCCTTTAAAATAATTATCCACTAAGTGAAGTTGTAATTTACAATGCCTTTGTTTTGTCACAAGACAATGGGAGTGTACTTTTTTAACCTTTTTTAACTGTTGTTATTATCAAAGTAGAACTTCCCAACTAATTATAACACACCAAGATGATAAAATATTAAATGACTAAATGATATGACTCATATCAATAAGATGCATATTTCTTTTCAGAAGCCTGTCTGGTTAGAACTCCACAGTTAAGCATGATTGGAATGGAGTATTGATTAGGATGTGTGACCTTCTGAGACGTTTTATAGGGTGTGTGCGAGTGAGGACAACGAATATTGGAAAGAACATGTGTTTATTTTTTGAGACTATCATTAGTCAGATGACCCGTTTAGGCACATGGGTGAGTCTCAGGTAGGGGACTACGTGTCTACGGGGCAACTGGTGGTATCTGGAAGATCAGGACCTGACGATCATGTTTAGGTGAGGTTTTTGTGGTGTCAGTAAGTCCCTGTTGTTATACTAATTACCAGGTACCTGCACAGACACTTTATTTATCTAGCTATAATTTATCTCATTATGAAATCATCTTCTTTAATTTGGATTCATAATCCAAAACTCACAAACCAGTATTCGGCAACTTGAACCCATTTTTAACTTTGGGCTTTATCATCAACCTACTAAAAAACACACAGTAGAGAGTCCCTGGGCTCAGTATCATTTGACTTTAATTTATTTCAAATCAAGTACTCTTAATCTCAACATTGAACTCAGGAAAAACCATCAGCTTTGAATCACATTCCCTGTCTCTATTCGGTTCAGTCTCCAATTTATCAATTGAACCCATCCTCGACCTCACCATACTTCATAGAACCTTTGTTCATGGGCCAATTCTTCCTCAGTAGTCGTTTGGGCTCGGGCGTCCAGTTCCTAAAACTGGTGTCCTCAAGATTTAAACAGTAAGTTCTTCCCTCATCTTATCATTTGTCTTCAATAGAGAATATCACTGAACAACATGTGCATGCGTCAACCTTCATAATCACAACCGGTGCATTGGAAAATAGTGTAGCCCCATCGTCATCATCGAATGATCCTATATAGGGAACAAACCCAGTGATTGAATTCTCAGCAGATTAGATTCACCTCATCTGACAATGGAAACACACTCGGCATCTTGTCGTGGCTAAGATGTCTTATCAAGATCATCCTGGACCTTGCTCGGTCATAGTGCTTCTTCGTGAATTCATCGAACATGGATCGACCTGCAGTGACATACAAAATTTTTCATCGCTTCATTAAACCCATGGTTTGGGCTTCCTCATCCAGTAAAGATATGATTCTCAAATGACTAGATTCAATGAAAACTTCGCCACAGATCTTCTGTGTGAACGCCTTCATCAGTTCCAGTATCCTCATGAACAAACTCAGTGATTCTATATTTCTAAATCAATCCTCCAACTCAATGATGCAAGTTCTTCAAATCTCTGATATTTTTTAGGTATCTCCAATTCACAATTAAAGTTCATAAATATCGTATTGTGCGTCAACTTCCTTTTCACAAGTTTTGAGTGCCCTCGGTTGCTTCACCCTTCATGTAGAATTACTTTGTGTGAGCTCAGGCTGCATCCCTTTGAGACCGATTCCCTGCATCGGGTGAAGATTTGGTGTCACCCAAAGATGCAAATGAGATTATATTAAGGGAGAGCCAAAATTTGGTTACACAGAGGTGAAAAATATCTGACACAGGGGTGGCTCATATCATCTTACAACTTTTTTCTACACTGTTGGGATTTCAGTTGTCTTATTAGGTTGTGAGACTGAAACTCTCCTACACCATGGCCACTGTTAAATGTCTTACGAGTTGGAAAAAATGTCTTACATATCCTGACATGAAAAATTATCTTATGCCTAGACTTAAAAATTCATATGAAAATTATCTGCAAGAAAAAAATAAAAAACAAAAAAAATCCTAGAAATGAAATTAAATGGATTCTTAGCCAAAAAGAAAACGTGGGAACAATATCAATCATGAATTTTAAAACATCAACAAAAATGGTTAAAAATACCGTTTTTTCCAAAATATTTTTAAAATTAAAATCATGGAACACTAGACATTTAAATTTATAAACCTATAAACACTTCAAGTAAAAATATATTTCTATTAATATCTATTATAAAAAATTAAAGTAATTATCCTAAAACAATAGGAAGTAAAAGAAAGAACATATATTCACTTTATCATTGAAAAATAAACTTTTTAGTAAAAATATTCAATGAGTTATAATTTTAACATAGTATGAACAAGAATCAAAATTCCATCTGTTAAATCTCAATTTATCATCAACAATACAATAATTCCCAAAATAGATGTGGAAAATATATATCAAATTAGATCCACACCAGTTAGAACATGAAAGTACTCAGTGATATCGTACTTCTAATAAATTTAAAATCCACATGAAATCATTTTTTACAGAAAAATTTGTGTGAGAATAACCATGTAAAGAAATGTCAGAAACGAGAATAAGGATAAGAATCAATCATAGGTGAAGGAAAATCAACCACTAATTCCAACTACATCCCTTGTCCTAATGGCCCGAATACCTTCTTTTTTATTGATTTTTTGATAATCCTCCGTTCAAGGGATGAAGGGAACTCTTACAAGCCCCGTAGGATTAGTGGATTACATGACCCGAATATCTTACAAGAATTCATCACAAAAATGACTACTTGAAAATGCCCCTCCCCAGCGTCTAGATTGTGAAGTAATCTTCCCACCATCACATTGCTTGTTCTTCTAGCACTACCTATGCAGAGGTGTACCGACCTGGTCCTGATGGAAACTGACATAACCTCTCAGTCATTCAAATCCGGATAGCTTTGTTCAGGTGACTCCACATACTCTGAGTCCTCATTTGGAGCAGTTCCTTTGGTCTTTCTAGTTTCATCACACTTCATCTTCATGAGGTGGCCCATAGGCCTTGAGGTGTCCTAAAGGTATTAAGGTGGTCTGAAAGCCTTAACTGGCCCGAAGGCCTTAAGGACTCCAGGCCCAAACCGACGACCTGAAGGTGAATGGTTCTGGCAGCTACAGTACCGAACCGTGTTTTCTATAGTACTATTACAGTACCCCAGAAATATGCCTCTACTCAGATTCGAACCTGGGTCTCTTGGATGCATTTGAAGAGTCCTCACCAACCGGGCTGAGGCTAATGTGCCCAACTATATCACCTGTAACCAGCATATTACATGGATATTCCATTGTCATAAATAAAAAAGAGTGATGTTTGATTTCTAGAATCATGAACCGGAAACATATCACCACTCTTCCAACCATCATAACTGAACAAAAAAATCCCTAGAAATCATCTCTTGTGTCAAAAAAATCATAAAAAATAATCCTCGATGGAAATATTGTCATTAATATAATATGTGAAGGTTGCCCAAAAAATATGCCATCGCTCTAATCTGTCAGTTCAGAGGTTGTTCCAACTCAAACACATAGATACCTGGTTATAAAACACCTCACTAACCAACTAATAAATTAAGAATGAACATCAATCATAACAACACATCATTTAACCAACCATCATATCATCATTACTAAATCCATATCACCATAGCCACAAACATGAAGTTGATTTCCCCTAAATACTTTATACATGTGATATATTTTTCCTCATATAATTGGGTATGATATAAAATGTCATATGGTATGAAAATTAGAAATCAATGTTTGGTTTGAGAATATCGTTTTTTACAATATGGCTACATCATAATTCATGGTTGTTGCGACCATCTAAGCTATTCGAATGATATGACTTACTATATTGTAAAGCTTGGAATGCGATGCTATGACCTATGATTGAAGTAGAATTTGAACATTAAGAGTTAACATTTGGGTGAAGTCTTCTGTGATCATCTATCATTAAATACCCCTTACATAATATATAACACAAAAGAGTAGATGCAATCACCCAAGGGGTATCATTAATCACCCAAGGCATTTACTCATGTGTTATAACACATGAGTAAATGTGTAAGCACTCAAGGAGTATCTTCAAGGGATATATATATACTACTAAAAAACTAGGTTTATCTAGCACAAGGGCTTTACCAAATATAGCTAAAATTATTGTTAAATACCCCATTTGTCAGTGTGTAACATCCCAAACCCAAACAACCACCCGAACAGTGTTAACCAGGTCAGGTGTTACTACCTTAGGCGCACCTACCTGAACGCCAAAGGATTCCGACTAGCAGTGTGGATCTAAATAGGTATAGTGGGGAGGCTATACCCTCTCAGAGGAAAATATGGTTCTGGTAAGAGTATAAAGATAAAACTTTTAGTGGTAATAAAGAATCAGTAGACTCGAACTAGATCTTCATAGCAGAAGCACATCCAAAATCAGATAAACAACAGAAGAAAAATACAAACAAGAGAAAAGGAAGACAAACAGAACAACATGATGAAGACCACTTATAAAAACTACTAAAACAACCAAAACATTCATCCACAATAGTTCATACATGTCAATAAATAATGGCACCCATGGCTTACCAAAAGTAGCTACAAAATAAAGTAAGCATGCTGATATATGAAAGAAATAAAAACAAATTAAACTCTAGAAAGGATTAACCTCATGGTCCATGCCAAATCTCCATGCAACTGCTAATATGATCCAGCTCCTGAAGCTGATCTCTTTCCTTCACGTAAATCCATAAAGTCTACACGTGTAACGAAGGGCCTTTGTAGGATGTGAGACAAATCTCAGTAGGATACCACCCAACGGTGCAAATGTAGTATATGTGTTTAAGCAGACAAACATCTATAAGGAAAGAAGATAGTATGATTCACAATGTAAACAAAACTTCCACTGGTTCTCAACAGCCACCATGGAGTGTCACCTGTTTCGGCCAACACCAAAATCTCAGTAACTTAACCCGACATTATGTGCCTCCTAACACCACATGTCTCAAGTATCGATGTCCCGAACCCATTACCATGTAATAGTAACCCGACACCATGTGCCTCCTGACACATCATGTTTCAAGTACCAATGTCCCGTTTGCATGCCCATGTTGTAGTAACCCAACACCTTGTGCCTCCTGATAGCTCGTGTCTCAAGTATTGACATCCCATAGGCACACCCAAGCAGTAGTAACCCGAAACCTTGTGCCTCCTAACACCTCTTGTCTCAAATACCGACATCCCATTGGCATGCCCAAACAATATGAAGGTTCCTAACCTTCCACATGGCTTCATACGACAAACACCTCCAAACCAATAATACCTAAACCACACCTATTGGGGGCCTCTACCCACACGAGTGGTCAAAATCACATTATCACATAGTCTACTTGTGTGCGCATGACCCAAATCATGGGTAAGTGGTAATCACCAAATTTAGAACCCGTGCCACAACCTCTCTAGCACCTCATGCCCTTGTGACCATGTTCCTCAAAATTCGATGGCATTTCCATAAAAGTAGGCAATACCATGCCCATCCTAACAGTCACACTACCTCAATACGATGTCCACGACGACCAATCCCATTGTCAAAAAAACCCAAAGTAATCCATGTTAAGACCAACCTATGATCAACATCACTCAAGAATATATAGGCCACACCCAACACAACCCAAAGGTTCCATCATGTGTAATATCAAGCATCACATATATGTAATCAAAAGAAACACTTTAAACAAGATTTTTTTTAAAACTATTGAATTGCACTGGGCCTGTACTGTCTCATACCATCACTGAGGTCTTGAAAGCCTCTATTAAACTTAATCATGCTTAAACAGTTTAAACTTTTAATTTTAATCAAAACAATTCCATTATAACCATTTTGGAACCCTCGACCAAAATGCTTCAAATGAGCAATGACCTCTAACCCAGCCTCGCTCAAGCATAAAAAGGTAAGGGAAATTCCCAATGACATCCCATAAGGCATAAAATCTATAAAATATAAAGAAACATGGGTCGTTCTCAATACCCGATGTTTCACTAAAAATATGCAACCCCAAATGACCACAAAAACAAAAAACACAGTATGAAACACATACCTTAGACTCATAGATGCAGGAACATCCGATATCGAGATCCAATTCGAAACCATTTTTGTAGATATATGTTTTTGTCAAATCCCGATAATTATACATAGATGGAACTACGACGTGTGAGGAAAAGGGACAAGAACATAATAGGGTGAACAGATTAAACCTTCCTGATGTGACCCCACAACCACCAATGGATTGAAGAATAAATATTGGATAAAGAATCTTGGAGAAGAAGTGTTCTCGGCCTCCTGGAGCGTCACAGTTTGAAAATGGGGAAGAAGAAGAAGTTTTTGGAAACAATATGAGATTATCTCCCATAATAATGAATAAAAATAAAAGTAAATGACATGTATTAAAGATTACATGTCCTGTAGTAGCTTATCTGTACTTCGAATTACAAGGGTTGCCCGGTCATCACATTTCTTAGATGCATCACAAGGGTCAACACATGGTAACACACGACTATGACTCATCCAGTACACAACAAGTAAAATTCATAGAGTGTAAAGGAAAAAATACACACTATGCATTTGATTAATTTTAAACGGTCACCACACATCATGTACTTAGTCATCATGCAATCAGTTCACACCTAACATAAAAACGTTGTATACTATGGAGTACATGGAATGTAACCTGTAAATTTGTAGAACTGCCCAATTTTCCACCTTTTTCTCAAAAAAAATGTAAAAAGTAAACAAAAAATAAGACCCGTACCAAAAAGGAAGAATCGGGTTCTTAAAGACTTCCCCCCTTAAAGAAATTCATCCCCGAATTTCCCTTACAAGCATGGTGAATAAATATTCCAGAATGACTCTGGCCCAAAACTCAAATCAATCAAAGGTTTACAGACCTGTTTCCAGAATCATGGTCCCCCCCGTGATGCATCGTCACTCCTACACCTCATAAAGTTCTTCCATTTCTCTTTCGAAACCCATTCATGTGCCACACCACATCGGTGTTCACCTCAATGAGGTCCTACATCCCATGGATGCTTAAAACAAAACCTGATTCCTTGCACCTCAAGTAACCCACATCCTTGATTCCCAAATACTCACAACACCTCAAGTATTCCACATCCTCAATTCTCTTGATGTCATGCATCTCATATATATATATATATATATATCACACACCTGAATTGGTTCCAATTCCACTTATTAGCATATAATCTGTCCATATAAATATTATGCACCTCGTGCACTCAAAACAGACTTTCCTCACCAAGCCATGCAAAAAAAAAAGAAAAAGAAAATCACAGCCACACCCGTGGCATACATCTGACCGTCATCATCTCACTAGCCTACTCATCCTCTGGCAGCTCCATGACATACACCTAGCCTGATGTAGGTCTGCCTGATGCCTGACATCCCTGTGGTGCTGCTCTAGTCACCGGCCACTGACCCCTCAGTTGGGTCCTACTGTCTCTGCCACATCCTCCGCGTACAGGTGAGCCTCGACTATCCTCACCTAGTACCAATCCTGAATCGACCCTAGATGTCACCTTCTATCTTGGTCCCTACCTACCAACTATCTGAGAAGGCAGTCTGCAGAACCTCACCCGATGTTCGACCTATCCACATGCCCGACACCCCTTTAGAGGCCTATCACACTAAGTTCATACATTCCCTAACTGCCCACACTAAAATCAAACCACTCATGAACCGCTATGAGGTGGTCTAGCTAAGTCCATGGCCTGACTGACCTGCTGGAACTCATCCCGACCTCACTTCATTCTATCTAAACCATCACCTGAAGCCACCGAACAGCTCAAACGGGACCTGTCTGCTTAGTTTCCCACAGTTATGAGTGCCTAATTCACCGCCTCTGAGAATGAGGCCTGTAATGACCCAATGTTTTAACAATGGAATTCCCTTATTATAATTATGCCTTTTAGTATAATCACATTAGGAAACACAATTCCACAACATTCTTAAATGAACTACTTTGTGACCTTTAAACATAAATTTACCACTTTTGTGTTTTGAACTTCAAAAATCAGACATACACAGTTGCGATCAGTAAGATGTTTGGAGTCCGATAGGGAAAACATAATTTTTGGTGAATAATAACCTACTCTTATGAATAGTTACCTACCATTATGAATAGTAATATGATTCTTATGAATATAAAATCCCCCAAAACATTAGTAACCTTTCCCATGAATGATTAAATAAAACCTAGGCATCTTATAAGTGACAGTTTGACCATAGTTAAAGAATTGGTATTTTTGTATGTTATAAATAATTAATTTTAATTAATTAATCAATTTAAAAGAAAATTAATTTACCTAAAATGTTTTCATAAAGTAAAAAAATCTATTTCTTCTAGTTTTAATATTATTTTATAAGACCTTATGTAATTTTTTAAAGGATTATGAAATTAGTTTTAAATTTAAAAACTGTATTTTTCAGGTGAATTATGATTTTAATTAAAAATTAAATTAATCAAATTTAGAAAAATATTTTCAAAAAATGGATTTCATTTTTGGATTATACACATCAAAAAATGTTTAGGGTGAATATTTGGTATTTTTTTGAAATACTTGAATTTTTTATGAATAGTGGAGTACAATAATTTACAAAATAAGTTAAATTTATGGAATATGAAGTCATGGGTGATGTTCTACTCATGTAAGAACATATGGTTCGGATTAAAATTATATAATTAATTTAATTTTTCAGGGAAGACTCACTATTACTTTTCTTGTGAAGAAATAATAAATTAATGAATATTATATTGAGAAAACCCCTCTCCTCTTCACTATAAATACCACCATTCACACCCTCATTTTCTCACACCTCTGAAGCTTCAAGCCTTTTCTAAACTCTCCACAAAAATCTTTCCTATCCCCTCCCCCACGTCCAAGAGGTTTTGGTCTCATCAAAATACCAATCCTAGGTTCCTTAAGGAGGATCTGAAGAGGAGGATTCATGAGGTAATTCTTCTCTATCTCTCTCTTTTCCATTAATTTCCTTTCAATTTCATGTTATTTTATTAATATATCCCCATATATCCTCATAAAAATGGTATGGTAACTCCCATACCATATATATACTGGAATTATATGATAATAATGGGATTATATATCATCCAATACCCTTCTCCTATTTTTTTATTTTATAAAGGAAAATGTTGTCCATGAGGTGTTAATTTATCACCTTTAAGAATGATATGTTTTCATTTTCCTTTACCACCTTCAGATAGGGTCATGAAATTTTTTTTATGGTTTAAAAAGATTATTTTATATGTATTATATCCTATTAAATGTTCTGGATCTAACTTATGTTCATATTACTAAATGATTAAACAAAATAAGTTCGTTGTGTTCGAACAACCTCCCGAATTAAACCAAACGATCATCATTAAATTCTTATCTAATGATTCATTATCATGGTATATAAACAAATTATAATATAATTTAAAGATATATAAAATCATAAATAAAATAAAATTACTATTTTGTATATTTATCCATGTTTTAAATGAACTTCCATTCATGAATACAAGTGAACAGTTCAAGAGAACTATAAAAACAAACATTCCATAACAATGAATTTAAGCTTTTTAAATCATCAAAAGGCCCATAAAATAACTTAATGAAACCATAATAAACCATATTAATGAAAACAAGGTTCTATATTTTTTAATTAATGAGTATAATGTCATTATACATGAAATTAAAGTGAAGAAAGTGTTCAGGTACATGGTAAGGGGAAATTCTCAAACCCAACTTTCTTTCTTTGGGTTCTCCCTCTTTCACTCCATGTTCAGTATGGGTTCTCCTTAAAAAAAATTTATTCAAAATTGTCTTACCTTTTCTGGGATATACATGTTCTATATTTGATTTTATGAAAATCCAAATATTTCCAAAAGAACTATTCTTTCAAACAAACACACCCTTTTTTTCTTGAATATTTTTTCACTCTTCACTCACGGTTAATGGTTCTATGTCAAGAATGATATTACCTATTTATTATGGGGAACAAATGTTTATTAAAATATGATTTATTATGTGAAACACATTTATTTTCATTGGTTATTTTTAGTTCAAGTTGTATATATTTTTAATGTGGCATGCATGATAATGTAAATATTTTGATGTGATGGGGGTGCCCTGAATTATATTTCACAATATGAATGTTTGAATGTGAAGGGTGCACCTAGAATTATACAGCACTCCAATGCATTGGTTAAAGTGATGAATCTCATTATTTAAAGTTAAATTATGTAAAAAAACGATTATATATTTTTTCACAACTATGTGTGGTAGATGACCACCAAGACATGATGTTTCATTTTTATGAATTTCCACATTTTAAGTCTTTTATTAATGGTTCCTCTCATGATTTTGATGATGAAGTTATGATTATGATAACTCCATGTTATACTATTCTTTTATATCCTTTTACTGGGATTTTAGATCACCAATTTTTGATGTATATACTCAGGTGAATACATTCACTAAGGAGAGGTCAAGTGACAATAAAAATCTAGAGAAGAAGGAATTAAATAAGTGTTTATGCTTGATATTGTACATGTTATGTTTGTTCCTAGTTTTCCCAAGAAACTAAACCTCTAGATCCTTAGGGTGTAATACTATTTTTTTATCTTTTTAATGATGTAATAATAATGTAAGAAATGGAAGGTTTGCTATAGTTGGTATAAGAGGCAAGGTTTAGTTAATTTGGGAATTAGGATTAGTTAAACCTAGAGAAAACCTCTAGCATGAGACTAAGTACAAATATGAACAAATGAATATTTACATAGGGATCCCATAAGTTATGATTTTAGTGTAAATAATAAAAATGAATATGTTATTCATGACTTGTTGAATTATGTTTTGTTTTAACATTTTCTATTTTAGAAAATGGTGGGAACCAAGAGAAACCATTCCAACAACTCATGCGAGGGCCAATGAAACTATTTCCCGAACGAAATACCCAATGATTTGGGAGGTGGATTTCAAAACATCATGGTGATTTTTACCCAACTATCATAGGTTATGAATAATAACCAGAATAATGGGGAATGTCCTCCTTCACCAAAGAGGGAGTAACTGGATATCAAGTGTTTTATATGGTAGCAACCACTGATGTTTAGTGGGTCTTCTGATCTAGTAGTTTCCGAATAGTGGGTCAAATCCATGGATAATATCTTTTCAGTGCTTCACTATTCTGAGATGGAGAAGGTGACATTATCTATTTATCGTCTAGATGGATATGCCTATCAATGGCGATCTTTGATTAAGAATACTAAGACAAGATATTAAATCGAAGAGACAGAATGGGATGACATTAAGATCATGTTTCTTAAAAAGTATTTCCTATGAAGTCTTCGTACAAAGTTGGATAGATAATTCATTGAGTTCAAGTAAAAAGAAGAAGAATCTGTCACAACCTATGAAGAAAATTTCACAGGGATTGTATGTTATGCTTTGGGTTTTGTTATAAACAACGTTAGAAAAATTTAAAGATTCTTTAGTGGATTAAAACCAAACCTTCTAAAGGATCTTGAAATTCGAGACTTTGGGAGTTATGAAGAAGTTGTTCGATGTCCTCTCAAAGTGGAGATGGAGTTCAGAGAATGGTCCCATGTCTATGTTGATAAGAAACGAAAGATGGAGTTTCAAGATGGGGGATCTAAGGATAAAGGTGGGAAGAAAACTCAATGACCCAAAAGCCAAAAATGTTGGAAGTTGCATCATGGAAACTTCCTCCAAGGGATGGGGAAATTATTTAATTGTGGGAAAGAAGGACACCATGCTCAAGAGTGTCTAAAATACATCATAAGGAAGGTGAATGTAGTGGAAAAAAGGGGAGAACCACCCATAGTCCAATGGTATAACTTTAGGGTTCAAGGGAACTATATAAGAAAATGCACTAAAACTCAAGTCCTCGAGGGTAATCAATGTCAGCAGCCACCAAAGCCAAAAGAACAAGGGAAGGCTTTTTTACATCACTATTGTGGAAGTGGAGAAAGAGAATGAAGCTGTATAAGGTACACATCCTATTCAATCAAGAATGGAAAAATTATTATTTGATTCTGGTTATACACATTTCTTTATATCTTGAAAGTATTCTATAACTATAGAATCAGAGCCCCAAAACCATGAAGTAGAGATATCTATAAAAACACCAAGTGGTGCAATCATTACAACCCAAACTCTTCTCCTATTGGCATATGTGGGAAGATTCTTCCAGTGAATCTTGTAATACTTCTCGTCATGGAATTTGATGCTATAATGGTAATGAATTTTCTCTCATTATATAGAGAACATATCAACTATCGAGAAAAGGAAATATCTTTTCATATTCTAAACCATCCCATGCTCCTCTACAAATGAAAAAAAAATCATGAATTTCCTTTGAAAAATCCTTCAACGGTGTGGGTGTTTATAACCTATAAAGAATCATACCTCACCCAAATAGTTGAATCTAAGGAAAGTTCCAAACTTATAGAAATTACCGTGGTGGGGGAATACAGTGACATATTTTCTGAAGAGTTACCCAGAATTTACCCAGATCGTGAGGTAGAGTTCTCTATAGAACTCATACCTGGAGATACTCCTATCTCAAAGTGTCCCTATAGGACGATTCCTATTGAACTGGAGGAGTTAAAGAATTAGCTAAAAGAGAATTTGGAAAAAGGGTTCATAGACCCTACCTTGGGGTGCACCGGTACTCTTTGCGAAGAAGAAGCATTGAAAAATGCGACTGTGTATCAATTATCGGGAACTCAACAAGATCACCATAAATAAAAAGTATCCTCTTCGAAGGATTTAAGACGTGTTTGATCAGTTAATTGGAGCTCAATACTTCTTAAAGGTGGATATTTTTTCTGGATATCATCAGTTAAATGTGAAGAAGGAATATATTTAGAAGACTGCCTTCCATACATGGTATGAGCACTATGAGTTTCTAGTGATTCCCTTCATACTTACTAATAACCCTGAAATGTTCATGGATTTGATGAATAGAGTCTTTAGACATTACTTCGAAAATTTGTGGTAGTATTTACTGATGATATTCTCATATACTCAAAGAGAAAGGAGGAACATGAAGAACATATTAGACTTGTGTTGTCAAAATTGAGAAAGGAGAATTTGTACGCCAAGTTAAGAAAGTGTGACTTTTTGATGAAGCAAGTCATGTTCTTGGGACATGTTATCACAAGAGATGGAATTTCTGTGGACCCTTAAAAAACAAAGGCAATTGAGGAATGGTCCAGACCCTCTAGTGTCACAGAAATCCATAGTTTTCTTGGATTAGTTGGGTACAACCAAAGTTTTGTGAGAAATTTCTCATGATTGTCACACCCAATAACTAAGTTAACAAGGAAAGGGGTAAAGTATTTCTGGACAGAAGAATGTGATGGAAGATTCAAAGTGACAAAGATAACGCTGATCACTACACCTGTGCTCACACTACCGAAAAGTGGAGAAAGATTTATGACATACAAATATTCTTCAAATAAAGGCTTGGGGTGATTACTCATGAAAAATGATAATGTGATTGCCTACGTATCATGATAGTTTAAGATCCATGAGAAGAACTAACCGACGCATGATATAGAGTTGGTAGCTGTGATTTTTTCTTTGAAAATATGGAGGCACTACCTTTAGGGTGAGAAGTGTGACATATACACCGACCAAAAGAGATTAAATTATATATTCACACAAAAAGTTATCAACATGTGTCAAAGGAGATAGTTAGATCTAATCAAGGACTACAATTTCTCTATTCACTATCATCCTAGAATGGTGAATAAGGTAGCTGATGCTCTAAGATGAAATGGACCTGATAATCTATCCATGATAATGATTGAGTAAGACTCTATCTTCTCAGATATGAAAAAGGACAGATTTGGAAATCATAAGGGCAGGGGATACATCCTAACTTTCCCAAATGATCGTGCAACCTTCTATCCAAGATAATATTAAGGAGGCACAAATGGATGATCTGGAGTTACAAAATAAGGTGAATGAAGTAAAGGAAGGGAAGCTACAAGAGTTACATATTGACTATGATAGAGTGATTTGGTTTGGAATGAAGCTTTGTGTGCCTTCATCACCCAAGATAAAGAAGGAGCTATTGGAAAATGTACACATCTCAACTTTCTCTATCCATCCCCATAGCACCAAGATGTACCGAGATCTCTGAGAACACATCTGGTGGGAATACATGAAGAAGGAGATTGCAAAATATATATCAAGGTGATTGGTATGTCATCATGTTAAAGTAGATAGAAGGAAGTCCAAAGGGATGATGAAAGCATTAACTATAACCATGTGGAAATTAGAGAATGTCACTATGGACTTTGTCACGGGTCTCTTGAAGACATCCATGGGAAATAATGCGATATGGGTAGTGGTTGACCAACTCACCAAGACTTCCCATTTTATCACTATTTGGGAAGATCTCTCTCTTGAAAAACTTGAAAAGATATATGTGAAGGAAATGGTGATACTGCCTGGTGTTCCACTATCGATTGTCTCTAATCATGATCCAAGGTTCATATCTAAATTTTGGAGTATCCTTCAACATGATTTGAGTAATGAATTAAATTTCCGCATGACCTATCACACCCAAAATGATGGTCAATCTGAAAGGACTATTCATATACTTAAAGACATTCTATGAGCATACTATTTATAATTCAAAGGTGGTTGGGATCAACATCCCTCATTGGTTGAGTTCTCATATAGCAATAACTTCCACTCAAGTATTCAGATGGTTCCATATGAAGCTTTGTATGGAAAGCGATGTAGTACTCCAACCTATTGGGATAAAGTTGGAGAAAAAAACTACTTGGACCTGATCTTATGAAAGAGATGATAGATAAGGTTCAAGTCATCCAGAAACATATCAATGCTACTCAAAGTTGATAAAAGATCTATGATGAAAACCGTTGAAGGGACTCGGAGTTCGACATTAGAGATAAAATCTTCCTTCGAATATCACCATGGAAGAGAGTCATGCAGTTTGGAAATAAAGTTAAGCTAAGTCGAAGGTACATTGGCCCCTTTGAGATCATTAACCATATAGGATCTATGGAATATCAACTTTCACTTCCACCGAATATGGCTCAAGTTCATGATGTGATTCATGTATCAGTCTTGAGGATGTCTATACCATATCCCTCACATGTACTGAACTCTGAGGTGGTATAATTGGAAGATGCTCACTCTTATGAGGAGTATCCAGTAAAGAGTCTAGATCAGAGAGATAAGGTTCTACGCAACAAGACAAACAACCTTGTAAAAGTGTTTTAGAGGAACCATAAGTTTGAAGAAGCAACTTGGGAATCAGAGGAGGTGATGAAGGAGAAATACCCTCACCTGTTTATATAAAATGAAATTTCAAGGAAAAATTTTCATAAGGGGGGAAGAATGTAACAACCCAATGTTTTATCAATGGAATTCCATTCTTATAATTATTCCTTATAGTATAATCACATTAGGAAACACAATTCCACATCATTCTTAAATGAAGTACTATGTGACCTTTGAACACAAATTTGCCACTTTTGTGTTTTGAACTTTGAAAATCCAATATACATGGTTGCGATCAGTAAGATGTTTGGAGTCCAATAGAAGAAACACAATTCTAGTGAATATTAACCTACCCTTTTGAATAGTAAAATACCCTTATGAATATTAATATAACCCTTATGAATAGAAAATCCTCCAAAATATTAGTAACCTTACCGATGAATGATTAAATAAAATATAGGCATATTATAAGTGACATTTTGACCATAGTAAAAAATTGGTATTTTTGTAAGTCATAAATAGATAATTAATTAATTTAAAATAAAATTTATTTTCCTAAAATATTTGCATAAATTAACAGTTTTATGTCTTTTAGTTTTATGATAATTTTATAAGACCTTTTGTAATTTTTGAAAGTATTATGGAATCAATTTTAATTTTAAAAACCGTATTTTTCATGTGAATTATATTTTAAATTTAAAAATTAAATTAATAATATTTAGAAAATTATTTCTAAAAAATGTAGTACATTTTTATATTCTACACATCTAAAAATGGTCAGGGTTATGTTTTTGTATTTTTCTGAAATACTTGTATTTTTGATGAAGAATGAAATACGATAATTTGCAAAATAAGTTAAATTAATGAATTATGAAGTTATGGATGATGTTATACTGATGTAATAACATATGGTTCAGATTCAAATGATATAATTACTTTAATTAGTCATGTAGTAATCACTATTACTTGCCTTTTGTAGAAATAATAAATTAATGAATATTATATTGAGAAAACCCCTCTCATCTCCACTATAAATACCACCATTCATACCCTCATTTCCTTACACATATCAAGATTCAAGCCTTGTCTAAAATCTTCCCAAACATCTTTTCTAGACCCTCCCCCACATCCTAGATCTTCTAGTATCATCAAAAGACCAATCCTATGTTCCTTAAGGAGGATCTCATGTGGATGATTCAAGAGGTAATTCCTCTCTCTCTCTCTCTCTCTATTTTCCATTAATTTCCTTTCAATTTCAAGTTATTTTCTTAATCTATCCCCACCTATCCTCATCCAAATGGTATGGAAACTCATGTACCATATATATATGGTAATTTTATGATACTAATGGGATTATATATCATCCAATCCCCTTCTCTTCTTATTTTTATTTTAGAAAGGAAAACGTTGTTCGTGAGGTGTTAATTTATAACCTTCAAGAACGTCATGTTTTCATTTTTATTTACTGCCTTAATATCTGGTCATGAAAAAAATTTTATGGTTGAAAAATATTTTGTTATATGTATTATACCCTATTTAATGTTCTGGATCTAACTTATTTAAATATTACTAAATTATTAAACAAAACAATTTTCTTGTGGTTGAAAAACTGCCTAAATCATCCCAAATGATCATCATTAAATTATTAGCTAACAATTCATTATCACGGTATATAAAAAAATTATAAGAACAATTAATGAACTATAACATAATCAATAAAATATAATTAAAATTTTGGATGTTTATCCACATTTTAAATGAACTTCCATTCATGAATACAAGTGAACCGTTCAATAAAACTATAAAAACAAACATTCCTGGACAATGAATTTATGATTTATAACTCATCCAAAGGCCCATAAAATAACATAATGAAACCATAATAAATCATATTAATTTAAAAATGGTTCTATAATTGTTAATTAATGAGTATAATGTCATTATACAAGATATTAAATTGAATAATGTGTTCGGATACAAGGTAAGGGGAAATTCTCGAACCCAACATTCTTTCTTTCGATTCTACCTCTTACACTCCATGTTTAGTATGGGTTCTCCATAAAAATAATTTATTCATAATTTTCTTACCTTTTATGGGATATAAATTTTCACTAATTTGTTTTATGAAAAAACCAATGTTTTCCAAAAGAAATATTCTTTCAAATAAACACTCCCTTTTTACTTCTTGAATATTGTTTCACTCTTCACTCATGGTTAATGGTTCTATATCAAGAATGACATTTCCTATTTATTTTGGGGACCAAATGTTTGTAAAATTATGATTTATTATGTGAAACCCATTTCTTTCCATGGTTTATGTTGAGTTCAATTTTTTACATATTTGTAATGTGGCATGTATGGTAATGTAAATATTATGATGTGACGGGTTCACCTGGAATTATATAGCGCAATATAAATGTTTGAATGTGATGGGTGCTCCCAAAATTATACAACACTCGAATTCATTGGGTAAAGTGATTATACTCATGAGTTAAATTGAAATTATGTGTGAACATGATGATATATTTGTTCACAATTATGTGTGGTAGAGGACCACTAAGACATGATGTTTCATTTTTATGCATTGCCACATTTCAAGTATTTTATTAATAGTCCCTCTTATGATTTTGATGATGATGTTATGATTATGATCACCACATGAAATATTGTTCTTATCTATCCTCTTACTGGGATTTTATCTCACCCCTTCTTGATGTATATCCTTAGGTGACTACATGTACTAAGGAGAGGTCAAGTTACAATAAGAAGATAGAGAATAAGGAATTAAATAAATGTTTATGTGTTGTAAGTGTTATGTTTTGTCGAAGTTTTCCCAAGAAACTAAACCTCTGTATCCTTGTGGTGTAATACTATTATGTTTTTTATCTTTTTAATGATGTAATAGTAATGTAAGAAAAGGAAGGGTTGCTATAATGACAACTTGAAGATGTTTACCTACACCTTAATGGCGTTTTGTAATCCATCTTAGAAGTGACTCACCCTCGAGGTGTAATTGCTTACCATACCTAGTGCAAAGAGATACAACTCGGTGAAGGTAGTTGCATAGTCCATGATAGACATGTCACCCTACTATAGGATCAAGAACTCCTGAGCTATCTCTACCCTTAGTGTCTCTAGAAAAAAGTACTCAAAAAAACTATCCTTGAAGTACTTCCATACCAGTCCTTCATGTTTCTGAGCATGAACCTACAAATCCTACAAAAACATTACCAGTCCTCTCAGTATAAATGTCTCAAGTTTGACCCTCCTCCCTGGAGGTGTCTCAAGCTGCTCGAAGATCATCTACATGATCTCTATCCAGTTTTTAGCTTCCTATGGGCCACCCTCACCCAGAAAAAGAAGCGGGTGCTGTGACTGGTACTCCCGCATCAAGTATGCCATAGAGGAATCTGCACCCTACACACCTCTATCAATCCCCTATAATACATGTACCAGACTAGATCAGAGATGTTTGTTGAGCCACGAACCCAACGCTAAAAAAACCAGAAGCTGCTCTGCCTGGACTAGATCCTGAACCCGATCCCATCCCTGAGCCTATACTTGTGGCTCATGCTTTGCCTGTCCCTTAGGTGTCTGAACCTGATTATGTTCCTACGACACTGTTCCATCACCCGCTTGATGTTCCATCGAGACGTCTAGGAGGAACCCATTGAATAACATAAATGGTCAGAAAACACACACACACACACACATAGATATATATATATATAATATAGATAAGGAAAGCAGTAAAGAGGCAACACATAAAAACTGCCCTTACTCTCCCCCACTGCAACCTTGACCCACAATATCCTGGCATTATGGCCTCCTCACCCACCCTCAACATAGCCAAGTATCAAAGGTACCTTAGGCCATGCTCATCCTGACAACCATCACTGCCTCAAACGGATGACTGAGTCGCCCAATCCTGACAGCCACACTACCTCAAAATGATGTCCAGGATGCCCAATCCTGGTGATCAACATCACCTCAGTCCTAGTACCCACCTACTCATATACGATCCATGACAAAATCTCATGCCACATTCAATTTTACATAATTTAAATCATGTCATATTACATTTCAATAAACATGAAATTATATCTAGAATTTCACCTTTCACATTTCAAAAGCATCTATAGCATGGAAATTGATATTATTCACATGGCATTATCACTTCCTAAAGCATTCATGCAGATGTAAAATTGAGATACCTTAATAATGTGCTTATAAAAAGACAAGAAAACATGACTTTCCATACCTAGAAAAGGTCCAATTCTCCCTTACTGCATGGGGTGAAGGATCACACATCACAACCAATAATATCACACACCAAGTAAGCCACCAAGGGGGAAATCATATAAAAAGTAATCTAAAAAAAAGAAAAACAACAATTCCCACCCAAGTCAACTTTTTCCATACATCATACCTGGGGATGCAAGAACCTAAGAACAAGCTAGAAAACTAGTTCCAATAACAATCTATCTCCATTCAACCATATCCCAAATAGTAATCCAGTAGAAATAAAAGGCAGTCTCAATCTCATTAGTAGTCCGTCGAAAGCTACTACAAAATTCCTGTCAAGAAAAACCCCTCTGATACCACTTTGTAACATCCCATAACTGAATAGACACATGAATAGTGCTAATAGGTTTGAGTGTTACTACCATTGGAACACCTCCCTAAACGCCAAAGGCTACCGACTTGTAGCGAGGGTGTAAATAGGTATAGTGGGGAGGCTATACCCTCTTAGAGGAAAATATGGTACTAGTCTAAGTATAAAAATAAAACCTGCAGTGGTAATAAAGACTCAGAAAACTCGAACCAAACCCAAATAGCTGAAGCACATCCAAAATCAGATAAAAAATGAAGGAAAAATACGAATAAGAGAAATAGAAGATAAAAAAACAACATTCTGAACACCACATGTAATAACTACTAAAACAACCAAAAAATGAATCCACAATAGGTTATACATGTTAATAAATAATAGAGCCCATGGCTAACCAACAGTAGTAAAAAAATAAAGTATGCATGCTGATACAAGAAAGAAATAAAAAAAAGTAAACTCTAGATAGTCATGACCTCAGGGTCCATGCCAAATCTCCATGCAATAGCTAATACGATCCATCTCCAGAAGCTAATCTCTTTCTTGCATGCAAATCCATAAATTCTACACGCATCCCGAAAGGTTCATGTAGGGTGTGAGATGAATCTTAGTATGATACCTTCCATTGGTGAATACCTAGTATAGGTGTTTAAGTAGGAGAAAATCTATAAGGAAAGTAGACAGTATGATGCACAATGTAAACACAACTTCCACTAGTTCTTAGCAGCCACCATGGAGTGTCACTTGATTTATCCAACGTTGGAATCTTAGTCATGTTACCTGACACCATGTACCTCCTGACACCACGTGTCTCAAGTACCAACGTCCCGAAGCCATGCACATGTAATAGTAACCTGACACCATTTCCCTCCTGGAACCTCGTGTATCAAGTACCAACATCCTATAGGAATTCCCAAACAGTAGTAACCCGACACCTTGTGCCTCCTGACACCTCGGGTCTCCAGTATTGACGTCCCGTAGACATTCCCAAGTAGTACTAACCTAACACCATGTGCCTCCTAACACCACATGTCTCATGTAACAATGTCCTATAGGCATTACCAAACAATATGAAGGCTCCTCAACTTCCACATGGCTTCATACAACAAGTTCCCCTAGACCAATAATACCTAAACAACAACTATCATGGGACTCTACCCACATGAGCAGTCAAAACCACCTCATCAAGGAGTCTACCTATGTGCACACGACCCAAATCATAGGTGAGGGGTAATCACCAAATTTAGAACCCAAGCCACAACCTCCCTAGAACCTTATGCCCCTACGACCATGCCGCTCAAAATAAAATGGCATTTCCATCAAAGTAACCTGGTCCGTGCCCATCCTGATAGTCACGCTGCCTCAATCCAATGTCCATGATGTCCAATCCCAGGGTCAAAACCACACAATGTAATCTGGGATAAGCCCAACCTGTGATCAACATCACTCAACAATAACCGGGCCATTCCCAACATAACCCAAAGGTTCTAGTATATTCAATATCAAGCATCACATATATGTAATCAAAAGAAACACTTTAAATAGGAAAATCAATTTAAAATAGTTGAATTGCACTAGACCTGTGTTGTCCCATACTAGTAGTGAGGTCTTGAAAGCCTCTAATAAACTTAATCATGCTTAAACAGTTTAAAATCAGTAGTTTAATAAAAACAATTCAATTATAAAAAATTTGGCACCCCTGACCAAAATGTTCCAAATGAGAAATGACCTCTAACCCTGCCTCACTCAAGAAAAACAAGGTAAGGGAAATTCCCAATGACATCCCATAAGGGATATGATCAATTAAATATAAAGAAACATGGGTCTTGCTCAATACCCTCCATTGCACTAAAAATATGAGACCCCCAAATGACCATGAAAACAAAAACCAGGGTATTCACCATCTACCTTAGACTTGTAGTCATAGAAACGTCCGATATCGAGCTCCAATTCAAATCTTATATTTGAAAATCTATGTTTTTGTCAAATCCTGAAATTCTACTTGGATGGAAACTGTGGCATGTTAGGCAAAGGGACAATAATGGAATAGGGTGCGCAGGTTTATCCTTCTTGATGTGATTCTGCAGCCACCAATGGATTGAAGAACATATGTTCGATGAATAATCTAGTAGAAGAGGCGTTCTTGGCCTCTAGGAGCATCATAGTCCAAAAAAGGACAAGAAGAAGACGGTTTCAGAAACAATAAGTGACGCTCTCCGATAAAAAAGAATAAAAATAAAAGTACATGGTGTGTATTAAGGACTACACGCCATGTAGTAGTTTGTCCGTACTCCGACTTATGCAGGTTTCTAGGTGATCACATGGCTTAGACACATCACATGGGCCAATACACAGTAACACATGGCTAGTACTCATCTGGTTTGCAGAAAGTAAAATACACGACATGTTAAGGAAAACCACATGCCCTGTAGTTGAATAATTTTACATGGTTACCACACGACATGTAATTTTTCAACACACGGTTAGTACACACATAACATACACATGGCGTGTACTATGAAGTACATGGCGTGAAACCTAGAAATTTCCATAACTGCCTAGTTTTCCCCCTTCTTCTAAAAAACAATGTAAAATGTAAATGAAAAAGAAGACCCGTACCTCAAAGGAAGAACCAAGTGTTTAAAAACTTCCCCCTTAAAGAAATTTGTCCCCATATTTACCTTCCAAGGGTGGTGAGGAAATATTATAGAATGACTCTATCCCAAAACTCAAATCAATCAAAGGTTCACTGACCTGTTTCTGGACTCATGGTCCCCCCATGATGCATCATCACTCTTGCACCTTGTAAGGTGCTCCCGTGTCACTTCCGACGCCCATTCATGTTGCACACCACATCGATGTCCACCTCAATGAGGTCCTGCATCCCATGGATGCTGAAAACAAAATCTAGTGCCTTGAACCTCAAGTAACCTGCATCCTCGATGCCCCGATGCTCACGACACCTTAAGTATTTCGCATCCTCGATGATCCTGATTCCACACATCTCATATATGTATATAAATATATATCATGCACCTGAAATGGTTCCAATCCCATTGACTAGAATCTGGGCAGTCCACATAAATCCTATGCACCTCATGCACTCAAAATAGACATTCCTCAATAGGCCATGCCAAAAAGAAAACAAGAAAATCACGTCCTTTCCCGCAGCGTACCTCTGACCATCATCAGCTCACCAGCCTTCTCAGCCTTTGGAAACTCCATGGTGTGCACCTGACCTAATGTATGACTTCCTGATGCCTGAACTACCTACGGTGATGCTCTAATCACTAGCCACTGACCCCTCAGTTGGTTCCTGCTATCTCTACCACATCCTCTGTGTGCAGCTGAGCTTCAACTACCCTCACCTGGTACCAATCCTGAATTGACCCCAGATTCAACCGTCTGTCATGATCCCTTCCTACCGGCTATTTGAGAGGGCTCCTTATAGAACCTATCTAGATGTACGACCTGCCCACATGCCCGAAACTCCTTTATAGGCCTATCACACGGATTTTAGACATACCCTAGATGCCCACACTAAAATCAAACCACAAATGAAATGCCATGTGGTGGTCTAGATGATTCCTTGGCCTGAATGACCTATTGGAACTCATTCCAACCTCACTTCCTTCTATCTGAACAATCATATAAAACCACCTACTGGCTCAAATGGGACTTGTTTGTTAGGTTTCCCTCGGCTATGAGTGCCTAATTCACTGCCTCTAAGAACAAGGCCAACTTAAAGATGTTTACCTACACCTTAATGGTGTTCCGTAAGCCATATTAGAAGTGCCTCACCCTCGAGGTGTCATCACTTACCTTACCTAGTGCAAATAGATAAATATCAGTGAAGGTAGTTGCATAGTCCCTGACGGACATGTCACCCAGATGGAGGCTCAAGAACTCTTGAGCTATCTCTTCCCTCACCATCTCTGGGAATAATTTTATGAAAAACTTTTCCTTGAAGTCCTTCCATGACATCCTTTGTGTATACGATCATAAACCTGAAAATCCCACCAACGCTTCACCAGTCCTCTCGATATGTACGTCACCAGCTTGACCCTCCACCCTGGTGGAATCTCGAGCTGCTCGAAGATCATATGCATGCTCTCTATCTAGTTTTAAGCTACCAGTGGACCACCCTCACCCAGAAAAAGTAGAATGTGGTATGACTAGAACTCCCACATCAGGTATTCCATAAAGGGATTTTCACCATGTGCGCCTCTGTCAATCCCCTGGAAGACACGTACTAGAATAAATCAGAGTTTCTCATCAAGCCATACACTGAATGCTGTGAAACCTGGCTACTACTATGCCTGCACTGAATCCTAAACCTGATCCTGTCCCTAAGCCTATACCTAAGGCTCATGCTCTACATTTCCCTTAGGTTTCTAAACCTAATCATTCTCATGTGGCATTCTACCGTCACCTGCTTGATGTTCCATCGAGCCATCAAGGAGGAACCCACTAAATGCCATAAACAGTCAGAAAACCCACATATATAACAATATATATATATATATATATAATGTAGATAAGGAAAGAAATAAAGAGGAAGTGCATAACAACTACCCTTATGCTCCCCCACCACAACCTATCCCCATGACATCCTGGCTCATAGCCTCCTCAACAACCCTCAAAAGAGCTAAGTATCAAAGCTACATTGGGCCATTCCCATCCTGACAACCATCATTGCCTCAAACTGATGACTGAGTCGCCTAATCCTGATAGCCACACTACCTCAAAATGACATCCAAGATGCCCAATCCTGGTGATCAACATCACCTCAGTCATATTACCTGCCTGCTCATATACGATCTAATCTCAAATCTCATGCCACATGTGATTTTACATAATTTAATTCTTGGAATATTACCTTGCAATAAACAAGAAATTCCATCAGGAATTTCACCATTCACATTTCAAAAGCATCTATAGCATGAAAATTGATATTATTCACATGGTATTATCACTTCACAAATCATACACATAGATATGAAATTGAGATACCCTAACAATGTTCTTATTAAAATCCAAGCAAACACACCTTGCCATACTAGGACAAGGTCCGATTATCCCTTACCACACTGGGTCAAGGATCAAAAATAACAACCAATAATATCACAAACCAATTAAGCCACCAAGGTGGAAGTCATATAAACAGTAATCTGAGAAAAATAGAAATAGCAATTCCAACCCCAGGTAACTTGGTCTATTTCACATACCTGGGGCTACAGGCACCCATGCATAAGCTAGAAAACCAATTCCAATAACAACATATCTCCAGTCTACCATATCCAAAATAATAATCTAGTAGAAATAAAAGGTGTTATTGATCTCATTAGTAGTCATTCAAAAGCAGCTACTAAATCCCTATCATGAAAAACTCCTCTGATACCACTTTGTATCATACAAAATATGAACAACCACCCAAATAGTGCTAACCGGGTCGGGTGTTACAAATTTAGGCACACCTCCCTGACTTCCATAGGCTACCGAATAGTAGCGAGGGTTTAAATAGTTATTGTGGGGAGGCTGTACCCTCTTGGAGGAAAATATGGTACTGTTCTGAGTAAAAAAATAAAACCTACTACAGTAATAAATGTTGGTTCTGGGTGCAGCGGAAGCACGTTGGTGGATTTGACCAACTTTGATTTTAGCGTTAAAAAACATTAAAACTGAGACCCGTCATGATATAAAACGCTGAATCTTCAGAATAGAACTAAGAACGAAAAACAAAAAAGGGAATCCAAGAACCATAGAGATAGGATCACCATATGTTGGTTATAATTAATTTAATTAATTCACAAGAATTACCTTGGTGGAATTATTTCTTCGTTGATGTCTCCAGTCACGATCCTGTGATCCGTCGTTGCATCGTAGAATCCAAGTGTAGGATTCCTCTAGCGGTGATCCACATGTGTGCCACGTATCTCTGGACTTCACCGAAGGGATCTCTGAGTGCTAGCACAGAAGAACATTCGCTTGCGATGTCCACCTTCGATTGCCTTGGTCTCTCTGTCTTGAGAGCGTTCTTGGAGGAAGGAGTTCTTCCGGCCTTGAAATAATTCTCTAGAATTATTGTGCACAACGATTGATGAAAAGTGTTGGGGTTTTGAGGATATTTACAATCAGGTTTGAGGTTTATAGAGTTATCACAATAAATAAACGCGTTACACATTTTATTTATTTCATTAACTATTATTGAAACCCCCGTGTAGAATTATTAATTCCTTGACATGCGCCCACACTGATTATAATTAATATCATTTAATAAAACAATATTATATCCTCAAAATCCGGATTGGAAAACTACATGCCATGTAATCATTAATACACGGAGTGTACTTTTATTTTTCACTTTTCTTTATTTCCTCCACCACATTTATTAAACCTTGAGTAATGGCTATTTATTTCTTAAATAAATATAACTGCATCACTCGCTAATAAATATTATTTTGTCCACAATATATTCTCTTGAATAACTAGTGTCGAAATAAATGCGTTCATGCATCCTTAAATAATTATTAAACCACAGTCAGGAATAATCTTTATTTAACATGTTAAATTAATATTTAACTGAGATACATGGACACACATAGTGTGTGACCCTCTAGGCCTCTTTCTCAGTGGCCTTAGGTGGAGATGGCCTAAATTCCAAGGTTAGCGTCTAGCAACATGCCAAGGAAACCATAGTTAAAGAAGTTAACGCCGTAATGATGTGTCACCTCATACGAACACTTACTGTGTAATATAATCCCTTTGTCACGATATCTCGCATCAAGCGGGTTTCATGCTAGTGGCATCAACCCACGTTCTCGATTATTCTTTCTTTTAATTTCTAGAATTGAACTCGCCCATACCTTACCATGGCCATGGATTTATTTAGGCTATATCAATTCCATCAAAGGGACTGAGTTTCTACTTCCGTTATGGAACAGAAGGGACAAATCCTTTCTCGCATTATCTATTAATGCAGTATTACTCGTGACGAACCCAACATATTCTACCTCACTGAAAACAGTGTGTCATAACAATTTTTGTCAATAAATCTAAGTGCGCGAGTTGTAATACCAATTAATAATAATAATAAAGTCTAAGGACCAATACACACATTTGTAGATAGGAACATCCAATGACACTATAAAATGTGGATTTCCTACTGGCGGGTCTCATTCTCATAATATCCTCCTAGATATTAACAAGGGCACACACCATGAGAAGGTGACTCAATGTTTTATGAGTCCTCACCCCTAATGGCCTATATTATTTGTGTCCCTCAAATAACATCATCCGGCCATAGAACATATATTCAAGAACAGTGTTATGGAACTTCCGGGTTCTCATCATAGCAGGGATCCTCTATGACCCTTTAATGCAACAACTGTACTTAGGATATTATCACATGCATTGTCATGCAGAAGAACAATCAAGATGTGATAATGATTTTATTAATGAATAAAGTACAAAGTAGTTGGTTCTAGGCCACCAACTCCAACAGACTGCCACTTGGACTAGAGCCAACTTCTAACAACTTTTAACCCTCTAGCTCTCACATGATATTCATGCTTCTGCTGAGATAGGCCTTTAGTCACGGGGTCCTCCATGTTCTCTTCTGTGGAAACTCTTCTCACTACAACATCACCCCTTTGATAGAAATCCCTCAAGAGGTGATACTTCTGAAGTATGTAATTTGTCCTTTGATGTGAACTTGGTTCTTTTGTAAGATCCATCTCTGTAGTATTATCACAATACAATGTAATGAGATCTTTACTGCTAGGCACCACATCAAGCTCTTGGACAAAGTTACAAATCCAGACGGCCTCCTTGGCTGCCTCAGAAGCCGCTATATTTTCAGATTATTCTATAGAATCGGTGACAACTGGCTTCTTTGAACTCTTCCAGCTCATAGCTCCTTCATTGAGACAGAAAACATATCCAGATTGTGACTTCAGATCATTCTGATATGTCTAAAAACTAGCATCAGCATACCCTCTAATGACAATCTCCTTGTCTCCTCCATACACTAGGAACATATCCTTAGTTATTCTCATATAATTAAGGATAGTCCTAATAGCAGTCCAATGCTATTCTCTTGGATCTTCTTGATATCTTCCAACCATTATCAGTGCATAGGCAACATAAAGCTTGGTACATTACATGGAATACACGATGGATCCTATAGCCAAAGCGTAGGGGATATTACTAATTCTATCTTTCTCTTATTGTGTCTGAGGACACATTTTCTTAGAAATATTTAGGCCATGTGACAGTGGAACCAATCCCCTCTTGGATTGTTCCATACTAAATCTATTTAGTATCTGGTCAATGTATGTACTCGGACTTACTCCAAGTAGCCTCTTGGATCTATCACGAATGATCTTGATCCCTAGAATGTAGGCTGATTCACCCAAGTCGTTCATAGAGAAACACTTGTTCAACCATTCCTTAACTGACTGTAATACTGGTACATCGTTTCCAATAAGCAATATGTCATCAACATATAATACTAGGATAATGATCACAATCCCATTAAACCAATTATAAACACATGGCTCACATTAATTTGTAATGAACCCAAATTCCTTTATGGCTTCATCAAATCGAATGCTCCATGACCTTAATGCTTGATTTAATCCACAAATGGATTTCTACAACTTGAAAACCTGTTTGGCTTCACCTGGTGTCACAAACCCTTCTGGTTGTGTCATATAGACATCTTCCTGAAGGTTCCCTTTAAGGAATGCTGTTTTGAAATCCATTTTCCAAATCTCATAGTCATGGTAATATTCTATGGAAAGTATGATTATTAGGGATTTAAACATGGAAAATGGCAAGAAGGTTTCATCATAGTCAATTCCTTGACGCTGTCTGATTCCTTTATCCACTAGCCTTGCTTTATAGGTTCTAACTTGACCTTCCATGTCCATATTTCTCTTGAATACCCATTTGCATCCAACATGATTTACATCAACTATCTCATTGACCAGAACCCAAACTTGGTTCTGATACATGGAATCCATCTCAGAATTCATAGCTTCTAGCCATCTTGAAGCTTATGAGCTTTCTACTACTTCCTTGTAGGATAGAGGTTCATCATTGTCCAACAATAATGATTCACCGTCCTCAGTGACTAGGAAACTAAATCTCTCTGGTTCCCTTACCTCTCTTGAGCTCCTACGCAGTACTTGTGTTTCTGGAACCTCTTCCACTAGGACTTGTGGAAATTGTTCTTGTACCAACTCTCTTGTATCTTGAGCATCAACTTTGTCGAAGTCAATATTGCTCCCACTATCCTTATTGAGTATGTGATCCCTCTCAAGATATACAGCTTGTCTGGCGACATTCACTTTCTTGTCTGAAGGGTTATATAAGTAATATACTTTCGTTTCCTTGGGATATCCAATAAAGATACACCTCGTTCCCCAGAGTGCTAGTTTTTTGCCTAAGGAGGAATTAAAAAATGCCTCGCATCCCCATACACGTGTGTGCTGCAAAATGGGTTTTTTCCATTCCATAACTCGGAGGGAATTCCATTTTCCGCCTTAGTTGGTACTCATTTTAATGTATATGCCGCAGTTTGTAATGCATATAACCAAAAGGATAATGGATGATCCGCATGACTCATCATTGACCTCAACATATGCAACAAGGTTCGGTTCCTCCTTTCATTAACACCATTCCACTGTGGTGTATAAGGAGGAGTGAACTGAGATAGAATCCCAGACTCCCATAGAAGATCGATGAACTCTTGGTTCAGATATTCTCCACCTCGATCTGATCGAAGTTTCTTTATCTTCTTACCAAGTAGATTCTCTACTTCATTCTTCAATTCCTTAAATTTATCTAAGGACTCTGACTTATACCTCATTAAGTAGACATAGCCATATCTACTCAAATCACCAGTAAAAGTAATGAAGTAAGAATATCCACCTCTAGCTTCTACTAGAAATGGTTCACACATATCTGTGTGTACCAATCCTAGAAGCTCTGTAGCCCTTTCACCCTATCCACCAAAAGGCGGCTTGGTCATTTTTCCTTGTAAACAAGCGTGACATCTATCAAGTGGTTTTAGCTCAGTAGAGTCTAAATAGACATCTTGGCAGAGCGTTGTCAAGTGCTTCTTGTTTACATGACCGAGACGGTGATGCCACAACTGGGTGATGCATGAGTCATGTGAGTTTGTTTTGTTATCGATTTCCAACACTTGGTTTTTGTAATTTATTACCTACAAACCATTATTTAAATGTGCCATACGATAGCATATGTTATTCTTATAAAAGAGACAACCCTTATTTACAAATTTGAAAACAAATCCATCCATATCCAAACAAGATACATAAATTATGTTCTTGGTAACACTAGGCACATAATAATAATTATGTAAAACTAGAATCATCCCAGTCTGCAGTGAGAGGTGGTAATCGCCAATAGCCAACGTGCCAGCCTTGTGCCATTGGCAGATTGAAGATCCACATCTCCTCTGGAAATCTTTCTAAATCTACTTGGTTCCTGCATTTGAATAGAGATGTGAGCCCCACAAGCGGTATCTAATACCCAATGTGTATAAAGAGAAAGATTACACTCAATAATGAATGCACCTTTAGCATCCCCACGCTTCTGGGTGCAGTTTCTCTTCCAGTGGCCTTTCTTGACACATGCAAAACATACCGCATCCCATTCCTTGCCCTGCCTCTAGATCCTCCCCTTCTTGGAGGAATGATGCTCAAGGGAATCAGACCGTTTATAAGTATTTGACCCCTTTGTCTTGTCCTTACTTTTACTATTCACTATAAGTACTATGGGTTTGTCACGCCCCATGTCCTTATCTACCTGAAGAATCAGGGTTAGAAGTTCCAATAGACAATTCTCATTGTTGCTCATGTTGTAGTTGACAATAAATCTAGAGAAGATCTTGGGCAGTGATGATAGGATGAGATCTATATGCAACTCATCTGAGAATTTAATCCCTAAGATGTCCTGGTGTTCTATGTTTTCATGTTGCTTCAAGAGATCATTGGAAATATCCAATAGCATGAAACACTGGACATCTATGGCATCATCCTTGTGTAGTTGACAATAAATCTAGAGAAGGTCTTGGACAATAAATCTACCTTGCCCTGCCTATGTTTTCATGTAACTTCAAGAGATCATTGGACATGGCCGATAGCATGAAACACTGTACATCTATGGAATCATCAATGTGTTTCATATAGAGAGGTAATTCATCATCACTGGACTCTTTCCCAGGCCCAACTGGAATAGGCTCTTCTAGCACATACAATTTCCTTTCGTGGCGAAGGATAACGCATAAACGCCTCTTCCACTCTTGGAAATTGGTGCCGGTGAGAAGGTTTTCCTTCTCGAGTATGGTTTGCAATGATATGTTTGAAGTCATTTTATTGTCGTTTCTAAAAATTAAGATGAGCAAAGGTTTATTACTTTATTAGAAAATTGAGAAAAATAAATAAATTAATACTTATTAGTCTGCCACTATTTTGTCAAAATCCAATAGCCCTCACCATTGACTTCAGAATATTCTGTTTCTTGAATATTCTAGTGGAAAGGATCCATATTTTCCTTCGCATTACCCAACTAGGATTGGTCAAGAAACTTGAAGGGTTTTAGGTAGGCATTCCAAATTCCAACTACATTAACTCGCAGCTCCTTGATCCAATGAGTGGACTCCCCAATCCTGCAGTCCTTTTATTTTGGATTTCCCTAACATTTTCCTCTTAGTCACACTAAGTCCTGATATAGCAGTCAACCCTTGATGAAAACCAAGTCAATTCAACCCAAAACCTTGAATTATAATTCCCCTATAATTGAAAGCACCCCAACTAGGGTTGGTCAAGCACTTTGAACTACGGTTCGATTCTAACCAAGATTATGGAAGGCTATACCGACTTAATATTTATTTTGAGGGATTTTATCCTTATACGTATATTGAAATTTTATTATATTTGATTACATGCTTTTTAATATTAAGTGGGATATACATAAGTGATTAACCATGTCTAAGATAATATTTACACATAAGCTGGTTTTTATTTTAGTTCCATATTGCATGCCTGTTTAATTCATTAATTGTGTGATCATGACAACACACCCACAATAAATAAACCATGAAACTGACAGAAATAATATAAATGATATGATCATGAGATTTTCTATTGGTTAGTTTATCTAGCGGTTGATAAACTATCCCAAGACCTAGGGGAGAAACACCTTGAACCATTCGGGATCATGTTTACAACTTTCCACCTATCCACCTTTGTATCTCCTTGGATTGGTTTAACCTTGGCTCCTGAATTGAGCCTCCTCCACTATATTGGGATCTCCATCCATTACATATTCATTTATCTCACATGAAAGTGAGGGGTAAAAAGGGGTTTTTACATAAAAGAATCCTTGGTCGCGCATGACCTACATATTAATAAGGAGATGACTCACACGCCAACAAATTTAATTTAAATAAATAAATTAAAAGAAACCATTCACATACAAAGGTCTTGGTCTAGATCATGATTATCCATACATGCAATGATATTTACGCATAAATAAAACTAGCATTAAATTCTTTAATCGTTCTTGTTTAAGATAAATCACGCTTGAATCAATTAATTATCTTTAACTAATAAATCCTTTTATCTTAAACCATTTTCTGAACTTCTTTGAGATTCTCATCCATCATAAATTTAAACAAATAAAATCAATTAAAATTTCCTAGTACGTAACTTGTACCTTGGAGGAAACCTGGTGAATTCCCATTTATTCTGCAGATGTTAAATTAAACACATATATATAAAACACCCATAATGTGTTGTGCCTGAGAATTACGCCTGCACTATGGTACACGTCTCAAGGGTTTGTATAATATAATAATAAATTTTAATAAATCTTCGTAATTTGGGTCAGTGCATGACGTGTAGTTCCGACTACACCGTGTGTACTTTTCTTCACCATCCATCCAAAGTACATGCCTGGGGACAGGGCGTGTTAATGTACTTCAGAATTTTTTGGAGTACACAACGTGTATAGTGGGACACACACCGTGTAGTTTCCACATTACACGGTTTACAGCCGGGAAGGATGTGTACGGGGTACACGGTCCAACGCGAACCCAAAGAGACTACACACCGTGTTTAGTTGGACTACACGACGTGTAATATGGAAACCATGTGCCACTTGTTCCTGGTCAACACACGGTGTCATAAATGACATAGGTATACTCCAATACACGACCTGATTTGGAAGATCAGTCAATGCATTGAACCTATAATACATGGTGTGTACTTCCGAATACACACCTTGTATTCTGGTGTTGTACGGCCAGAAACATTTGGCTCCTCTGGATGAGTTCCTCTATTTTATTTTAATAAAAATAAAAATAAAAATTCATTTCTGTGAGGTGAACGAGAAACAAGGTAGGAGGAACAGATCTCGAGATTCATATTTTCAGAACGATTAAACTTGAATTGAAACCACTAAATAATTAAATGCGTAAAACATCAACGAAAAAATAAATAATTATAATCAACGATATGATCACTCCGATACCTCTTGCAGGTTCTGGGCGCAGAGGAGATGCATTGGTGGGTTTTCCTAACTTTGATTTTAGCGTTAAACAATGTTCAAACCGAGATCCATCACGATATAAAACGCCGAATCTTTGGAATAGAACGAAGAATGAAAAACAAAAGAGGGAGTCCTAGAACCATAGATATAGGATCATCATATGTTGGTTATAATTAATTTAATTAATTCAAAAGAATTACCTTGGTTGAATTCTTTCTTCATTGATGTCTCCGGTCATGATCCTGTGATCCATCGTTGCGTCATAGAATCCAAGTGTATGATTCCTCTAGCGGTGATCCACACGTGTTCCACGTATCTCCGGATGTCTCCAAAGGGATCTCCGGGTGCTAGTGCAGAAGAACCTTCGATTGCGATGTCTGCCTTCAATCGACTTGGTCTCTCGGTCTTGAGAGCGTTCTTGGAGGAAAGAGTTCTTTCGGCCTTGAAATAATTCTCTAGAATTGTTGTGTACAAAAATTGATGAAAAGTGTTGGGGTTGTGAGGATATTTATAATCAGGTTTGGGGTTTACAGAGTTATGAAAATAAAAAAATGTGTTATACGTTTTATTTAATTTATTTACTCTTATTGAAACCCCCATGTAGAATTATTAATTCCTTGACATGAACCCACACTGATTATAATTAATATCATTTTATAAAACAATATTATATCCTCAAAATCCTGACTGGAAAACTACATGCCATGTAATCATTAATACACGGCGTGTACTAGTTTTCCATAAAACTACATGGTGTGTATATTAAATATACACGACGTGTACTTTTATTTTTCACTTTTCTTTATTTCCTCCACCATATTTACTAGACCTTGAGTAATGGATATTTATTTCTTAAATAAATATAACTGCATCACTCAATAATAAATATTATTTTGTCCACAATATATTCTCTTGAATAACTAGTCTCGAAATAAATGCGATCAGACATCCTTAAATAATTATTAAACCACAGTCAGGAATAATCTTTATTTAACTTGTTAAATTTATATTTAACTGAGATACATGGACACACTTAGTGTGTGACCCTCTTGGCCTCTTTCTCAGTGGAATTAGGCGGAGCCTGCCTAAAATCCAAGGTTAGCATCTAGCAACACGACAAGGAACACTTAGAGAAATAAGTTAACACTGCAATGACGTGTCACCTCATACAAACGCTTTCCGTCTAATATAATCCCTTTTTCACGATATCTTGAATCAAGCGGGTTGCATGCTAGTGTCATCAACCCACGTGCTCGATTATTCTTTCTTTGAATTTCCATAATCGAACTTGCCCATACCTTACCATGGACATGGATTTATTTAGGTTATATCAATTCCATAAAAGGGCTTGAGATATCAACTTCCCCTATGGAACATAAGGGAAAAATCCTTTCTCACATTATCTATTAGTGCAGTATTACTCGTGACGTACCCAACGTATCCTACCTCGCTGCGAACAATGTGTTGTTACAATTTTCGTCAATACATCTAAGTGCGCGAGTTTTAATACCCATTAATAATAATCTTAAAGTCTAAGGACCAATACACATGTTCGTAGATAGGAACATCCAATGACACTATGAAATGTGGATTTCCTAATTGCGGGTTTAGTTCTCATAATATCATCCTAGATATTACCAAGGTCGCACACCATGAGAAGGTGCCTCAAAGTTTTATGAGTCCTCACCCCTAATGGCCTGTATTATTTGTTTCCATCAAGTAACATCATCCGTCCATATAATATATATTCAATAATAGTTTTATGGAACTTCCAGGTTCTCATCATAGCAGGGATCCACTATGACCCTTTAATGCAACAACTTTCCTTAGGACATTATCACATGCATTTTCACACAGAAGAACAATCAAGATGATACAATGCTTTTATTAATGAATAAAGTACAAAGTAGTTGGTTCTAGGCCACCAAATCCAACAATAAAGACCCAGAAGACTTGAACCAGACCCACATAGAGAAAGAAAATCCAAAATTAGGTAAAAAATGGAAGAAAAATACAAACAAGAGAAACAAAAGATAAATAGAACAACATGATGAGCACCACTTGTAATAACTACTAAAACCACTAAAACATGCATCCAAAATTGGCCATACATTTCAATAAAATAATGGAGACCATGGATAGCCAACAGTAGTTAAAAAATGAATTAATCATGCGGATATAGGAAAAAAGAAAAAAAGTAAACTCTAGCTAGGTATGAACTCAGGTTCCATGCCAAACATCTAAGAAACAGCTAATACAATCCAACTCTGGAAGCTGATCTCTATCCTGTATATAAATCCATAAAGTTTACACACATCCTGAAGGGTCATTGTAGGGTGTGAGATGAATATTAGTAAGATACCACCCAATGGTGCATTCCTAGTATAGGTGTTAAAATTGAAATACATCTATAAAGAAAGTATACAGTACAATTCAAAATGTAAACACAACTTCTACTAGTGCTCAGCAGCCACCACAGAGTGTCACCTACTCTGGCCAATGCTAGAATCTTAGTCATGTAACCCGATACCATGTGCCTCCTATGTAACGCCCGATACTTTTATGAGAAATATTTTGTTTTTATGTTATAGAAATCATCAAATGAATATTTCACTACACACAACACTAGCTTGGCTTGTTTTACACGCAACCGTGGCCTTCCTCAATATCTTGCGTCGAGTTTCACTAAACAATGATATGCTATTAAAATATTATTAAAACTAGCCGTTATGAATAGTAATAACCACTTTTTGAAATTTTATAAATTTTATTTTTCAAAATGGACTTCATTTTTGGATTCTGAATATCAAAATTAGCTTAGGGTGAAATTTTGGAACTTTTCGGATAACTTTCATATTCTGATGAATAGTGAAAATTATTAAATTTTAATTAAAAACAACTTTTTTAATCCAAATAATTAATAGTGATAAATTATTAAATTGAGTGGTTTTAAATTATATTTATAATATATTTTTACAATTTAATACAATGTTGTTCATTGGATGGAATTTCACATTTAAACCAGACATAAACAAGTGTCAATCTTTTGATAGTTATTATCTTTTAAAAACACGCTATTTGTTTTGACAATGGGAATTAATTTTTAAATTAGTTAATGTAACTGATATGTATTGAATTTGGTAAAATAAAAATCATTTTTGAATTCATAATATCAAATATTGCATAGGCCTAATTTTTGGTATTTTTCTGGAGACTTTCATTTTTTTGATGAATAGTGAAACCACTAAGTGGTAGTTAAAAAAACTGAATTTTTCATAAAACTTAATTTTACCGCTTCTGTCAGTAGAATTTCGAAATTCGAGAGACACAGTTAATATCAAGGACTAAAATTTGGTTCAATGAGATGAAAATAATTTTTGGTGAATAATAACTTTTTACTTTTATTACCACAGTTAAAAGTAAATAGGGTAATTAAGGGTAAAAATGATATTATTATTACCCTAACACATGTCCTAATTCTATTGGATAAGTGTAATTAGACCAAAAACAACCTTAGGAATAAAATATGACCATTTAGGCCCACTTGGATTAGATTAGGACATTAATTATTAATTTATTTAAAGAAGGGTTAAAATAGTTAAAATCAAAGTTTAATAAGTAAATCATTTTTAATATGGGGTTATACATAATATAAATTAGAATATAAATATTAATTATAAATCTAAACAAATTTCCTACATAATGGTATTTTATTTGTAATTTTGAGACATTAAATAATTTAATTTATTTATGACACAACGATGATGTAGTAATTATCTTATTAATGAAATATTGACATAATTGATGTTATAAATACCCAAATAAATGTAATTTGAGACTTTTTATGAATTACACTAATTTTCTAGGTTAATATGACAAGTTATTATTGATTTAATTAACTTTTTTTGAACTAATTATTCTATTATGAATTTCACAAAAATCAATTACTAAATAGTGTCAAAATTGACATAAAATAGTTTTTAAAACAAATATTATATTATTAATTGTTATTTTATTACTAAAAATCTAAGGCTTAGAAAAATGACTTAGATAAGGTTATATATATTAATAATAAACGACTTTGTGTTCTTTTGGCTTGTTATAGTATGTTTATTAACCTTATAGTGTAAGAACACAAGAAGACACGGTAAAAATAAAATTATTTAACTTAATGTTAAATATAAATGATAAGGTTAAAATAGGAACCTAAACTTGTCTAAATTATATTGGATGAGGGGCTTTCGACCCATCCCCACCTTAGCTTTGAAATAAATCAATTTGGAGCTATTAAAAACCGAATTTTACTTTATAATAAAATAATATTTTTAGTTTTTTCAAAGGTGCCCCTCTCCTCCATTATAAAAGGGCACCTCCTCCCCCTCTTCCTCACACCACATTGAGCCTTAAAGATTAGCCAACCCCTACCAATTTCTTCTCTCCACTTCCCTAGAGACATCCTAGAGGTCCTGGTATTCTTCAAAGACCAATTTTAGTGCCCTAAAAGGAGGTCTCAAATAAGCGCTTCAAAGAAGAGGAGGTTCAGACACTTACGAAGCAAATCAGACCTAAGGTAGGGGAAAAATATCACAATCTCATTTTTATCCGAGATTGTTTATACTTTGGTATTTACTAGGGTTTATTTTATCATCCACATCCATGCTTCCTCAATATGTAATATTATTTCTATCCACCTACAATTGTTTAAATCCAATTTTACCCTTCGGTGAGATTTTAGTAAAAGATATGAAATGAATCTTTTGTCGTTTTTCGTATGAGGTACTTTTTGACTTTTCCAACAAAAGTATGAGAAGAATGTTTTTTAACTTATACAGAATGAATGGATTTTTAAAACACTATTTCCAAGAAGTTTCCTTTACAAGTTTTCAAGTTTATTTTTAATCAACTTCTTTTAGTTTAAAATTGTATGACATGTTAAGAAAGGAAAATGTTTTTGAAGTAGAAAGTATATTTTCCTCAAGAATGGAGTTCAAGTGTTTTATCAAAATTATTTTCCATATAAGATAATATAGGGTTTTTTATGTCCCTATTATTAAATTTATTTGATTATGTTGTGATGGAATTATTTTTATGAATTCCTTTATCTTATATGAATTGTTTTATGATGACATTTTGTTTAAGAATCCCATTTTTATTACATGGGTTATGCAATGATGTATGATTTATGATTTTGTGGCACACATAAGAATGGGATCATTATGAGATGGGTGGGACCTATATCTCCCTAAAATGCATTGGGTAATGATTTTATATCTAATGAGATAGACATGGCTGGAACGGCAGGTTAAACCAGTTCAGTGAAACAGGATTGAAACGAGGAATGAACTCGGTTCAGAAATGGACTTTGTCCACTAAGATAGTCTTGGAAATGAGTCTTGACTAATAAGAAATGATTCTCTATGATTATGTGTGTCTGCCACAAAGATTCATGTTTTAAGTTATGATTATTGTGATTACATTTCACTACTATGATTTATCCCATGTTATGAAATTATGATCTCTTTTGCAGGTTAAGATTTCCAAAAGTTATGTTCTTATGTATATGATGTGATTGATATTTCTTTTGTTTACCCTTACTGAGCATTTGAGCTCACTCTTTTATATGTTTTATTTCCCCAGGTCAGGAAGAAGGTTATTAAGTAAGATATGCCAAAAGGGACTATAGATATGATGAAATAAATGGGAGACAGTGTAGACACTTTATGAACCAGTTGTTTATGTTTCCCAGTTTCTAAAGACACTATACCTATATGGTCCTTTCCTGGTTTTGTTATATATTGTAATAAGTGTGATTCAATTTTGAAGTATTAACCATTTATGTAAATTATGGGTTGTTATAGTTGGTATCAGAGGAAAAGGAGGTAGGAATGTATTCGATCCTTGGGAACTTTCACCTGTGAGCATTGGAAGAAGCATGGCTCTCCGCCCAAGGGCTTCATGAGGAAATGGCTGCCACTGGGGATGGTGGTGTGTCCCGCCCAGGGGGTGTAGCCGCCCATGGAGTGCCCTGATAGGTATCAATTATATTCCACTGTAATTAATTCCAGATGGTTATAGTTGGTATCAGAGGAAAGGTATAGTCAACCTTTGGAAACTAAGATGTGAAAGCCTTAGTAAGAACCCTAAGGATAAGTATAAGCATAGAACACAATCTTAGTGTTTTAGAAAAGTCAATGAATAACCAAGGATAGGACCTTCAGTGTGAAATTTGTTTCTTGATTATGTGGTTTTCCTATTATAATTAGTGTTTCTCACACTATTCTTCTTGGTTTTACTCAATGGATAGAACCTGAAGGAACCGTGTTAATGCGGAATGCGACGGACAATGCAATGATTGTCCCCCCTGAGAAACCAAACGTTATGGGAGCTGGAATGCAAAATCTTGTAGCCATGCTCACACAACTTTCTCAAGCTATGAATCATGCAGGACTTCCAAACGAGCAAAGGAAGGAGAAAAATTATGTTGAATCCTTCATGAGGAAGCGTCCACCTTCATTCAGCGGGTCTTCTGATCCATTAGTGGCGGAACAATGGATTAGTACTACTGAAAATATATTTTTAGTTCTTCAATGTTCTGAACATGATAAAGTCTTCTTAGCTGTGTATCATTTGGAAGGTGATGTTGATCAATGGTGGAATCTTATTAATAATACAAGGCAAAGGGATGAGATTGAGTCCATGGAATTGGATGAGTTCAAGAACTTATTCATCAATAAGTACTTCCCTCGTATTCTCCGAACAAAGATGGAGAAAGAGTTTCTTGAACTAAAGAAAAAGGATAATGAATCTGTTGGTACCTATGAAGCAAATTTTACAAGAATTTCAAGGTACGATTCTGGTATTATTATCCAACTTGATAGTAAGATCGATCGATTCTTTAGTGGCTTAAAACCAAGTCTCCAAAGGGCCTTATCCATAAGGGACTTCAATAGCTATGAGGAAATCGTTCTATGTGCTCTCAAAGTTGAGATGGAGATTGGAGTAACCCATCAGTCATATGGGTTTGATAAGAAGAGGAAAATTGAATTCAAAGGAAAATCTAAAGAGCACACTGAAAAGAAGATGAGCTTTCCCTTATGGTCAAAGTGTGGAAAGAAACATGGAGGGAGGTATCTTAAAGGTACAAGTAAATGTTTCAAATGTGGAAAGGAAGATCATCGGGCATTTGAATGTCACAATGATGGGAAGAAGATGTCTAATGATGCAAACAAAGGAATGGATATACAGAATGAACCTACTACACTTCAATGTTTCAAGTGAAAGGAGATGGGGCATTATGCCAATCAATGCCCAAATCCAAGGGTTGATGATGATGGTCGACGTCAAAAAACTCTTAAGGCTAAAGACAAAGGAAAGTCACATGCAATTTCTATCAGCGATGTGGAGTACGATAACGATGTGGTGAAAGGTACACTTACCATCCACTCTAAAGTAGCAAATGTTTTATTTGATTTTGGATCCACCCACTCTTTTATTTATGAAGATTTTTCTAAGGTTATCACCGTATTACCTCAACAATTAGATGTTGAGTTAGCTGTGACAACCCCTAATGGCACAACAGTCGCATAAAAAATTTATAATTCTTCTTCGTTTGAAGTTTGTGGGAAAGTGCTTCCTGAAAATCTTGTGATCCTTCCTATAGTGGAATTTGATGTGATTCTTGGAATGGATTGGCTTTATTTATATGGAGCTCATATCAATTGCAAAAGAAGGGAAGTCACATTTCATATTCCAGATCAATCTATGATCGTCTATCGATGCAAGGATGAACATAACCTTCCAGTGGAAATTTCTTCCATATTATGGGTCTTGATTCCACTAAATGAAGGTTATTTATCTCAAATGGTTGGTGGGAAACTCACGATTAATAATATGCCCATTGTACGGGAGTTTGACGATGTTTTTCTAGAGGAATTGCCGGGTCTTCCACCAAATCGTGAAGTAGAGTTTTTAATAGAACTCATACCGGGTGCTTTGCCTATTTCAAAGACACCTTATAGAATGAACCCAATTGAGTTGCAGGAATTTAAGAAGCAACTCCAAGAGAATTTTGATAAGGGATTCATACGCCCTAGTGCGTCACCTTGGGGAGAAACAGTTCTGTTTGTTAAGAAGAAATATGGATCAATGAGACTCTGCATTGATTATCAAGAACTTAACAAGATAACTATCAAGAACAAATATCCTCTCCCACGCATTGATGACTTATTTGACCAACTACGTGGAGATCAATACTTTTCCAAGATTGATCTTCATTCAGGGTATCATCAATTAAGGGTCAAAAGGGAGGATATACCAAAGACAGCTTTCCGTACAAGGTATGGACACTATGAATTTATAGTGATGCCATTTGGTCTTACTAATGACCCTGCTATATTCATGGATCTGATGAATATATTCTTTAGAGACTATCTTAATCAATTAGTGGTAGTCTTTATAGACGATATTCTTGTCTATTCAAAGAGCAAGGAAGAACATGAAGATCACTTGAGAATTATATTGAAGTCCCTAAGAAAGTAGAAGCTTTATGCCAAATTTATCAAGTGTGAATTTTGGCTTCAAAAAGTTTCTTTTTTGGGTCACATAATCTCAAAGGAGGGGATATATACAGATCCAGCAAAAACAGAGGTTATTGAAAGATGGTCGAGACCAACAACAGTAACTGAGATCCGAAGTTTTCTTGGTTTGGCTGGATATTATCGACGTTTTGTGAAAGATTTTTCACGATTATCTAATCCACTCACCAAGTTGACTCGAAAAGGAGTTATGTTTGTTTGGATGGAAGAATGTGAAGAGAATTTCAAGGAGTTGAAAAGAAGGTTATCCAGTGCACCTGTGCTCACACTGCCTTGTAGTGGAGAAAGGTTTGTGATATATAGTGATGAATCCAAGAAGGGATTGGGGTGTGTTCTTATGCAAAATGATATGGTGATAGCATATGACTCACGACAGTTGAAAATCCATGAGAAAAATTACCCAACTCATGATTTGGAGTTAGCTGCGGTAATATTTTCATTAAAGATTTGGAGGCATTACCTTTATGGTGAAAGGTGTGATATTTATACTGATCATAAAAGTTTAAAGTTTATTTTCACACAAAAAGGAGCTGAATATGCACCAAAGAAGATGGTTGGAGATGATTAAGGATTACGACTACTCAATCCATTACCACCCTGGGAAAGAAAACAAGGTGGAAGATGCATTAAGTCGACAAGACTATGTCATTTTATCCATGATTAGGATCACAAAAGATCCAATATTTATGGATTTAGAAAGGATGGATCTTGGAATTATAATGGAAGGGGGAAAATCATATCTTTCTAAAATGAATGTTCAACCATCTATATATGTGTAGATTAAAGAGGAACAGAAAGAAGATGTTGAGTTACAAAAGAAGGTGAGAAATATTCCTGAATTCAACCTTGATTGTGATGGGATAATAAAGTTCAGGAATCAGGTTTGTGTTCCTCCCATCCCCGAATTAAAGAAGGAGCTGCTGGATGAGGCTCATAGTTCTTCATTCTCTATTCATCCTGGAAGCACGAAGATGTATAGGGACCTAAAAGAGTACTTCTGGTGGGATTTCATGAAAAGAGATGTTGCTGAATATGTCTCTAGATGCTTGGTATTTCAGAAAGTTAAAGCTTAGAGACAGAAGTCTAAGGGGATGTTACAACCATTACCCATACCCGAATGGAAATGGGAAAACATCACTATGGACTTTGTCACAGGACTTCCTAAAACATCCAAAGGAAATAATGCTATCTGGGTCATAGTTGATCATCTTACAAAGTCTGTACACTTCATTGATATTAGAGAGGATTTATCTCTGGATCAGCTTGCCAGGATATATGTGAAGGAAGTGGTAAGATTGCATGGAGTACCACTTTCTATTATATCTGATCAGGATCTGAGGTTTACCTCAAAGTTCTGGCGAAGTCTTCAGCATACTCTGGATATAGAGTTGAGTTTCAGCACTGCTTATCATCCTCAGACAGACGGTCAGTCTGAGAGAACAATTCAAACTCTAGAAGATATGTTGAGAGCTTTCTCTATGGATTTCAAAGGTGGTTGGGATCAACACCTAACTTTGGTGGAATTTTTTTTATAATAATAGCTTTCACTACAGTATTCAGATGGCTCCTTATGAAGCTCTCTATGGAAAGAAATGCAGGACTCCAACTTGCTGGGATGATGTTGGGGAAAGAAAGCTATTAGGACCTGATCTTGTTGATGAGATGGCAGAAAAAGTCCGATCTATTCAACAACACATAAGAGAAGCTCAGAGTCGACAGAAAAGTTATGGAAACAAACAAAGAAAATACCTAGAGTTTGAAGTGGGTGATAAAGTGTTCTTACGAATATCTCCCTGAAAGAGGGTCATGAGATTTGTAAAGAAGGGGAAGTTGAGCCCTAGATATATCGGTCCTTTCAAAATACTGGATCGTGTTGGAACGGTAGCTTGACGATTGGTGCTGCCACCGAATCTCTCTCAAGTTCACGATGTGTTCCATGTATCTCTCCTGAGAAAATACATACCTGATCCTTCACACGTACTCAGCTCAGAAGTTGTACCACTGGAACAAGATCTTTCTTATGAAGAACAACCGATAGAGATTCTGGATCGTAGCGAAAAAGTCCTACGAAAAAAGACCACTCGATTGGTGAAAGTTTTATGGAGGAACCAAAAATTAGAAGAAGCTACATGGGAGCTTGAGGATATGATATGGGAGAGGTATCCTCATCTTTTTGTTCCAAAGTGACGAATTTTGAGGGCGAAATTAATTTTAAGGGGGTAGAATGTAACGCCCGAGACTTTTATGAGAAATATTTTGTTTTTATGTTATATAAATACTCAAAGGAATCTTTCACTACACACAACACTAGCTTGGATTTCTTTACACGCAACCGCGGCCTTCCTCAATAGCTTGCGTCGAGTTTCACTAAACAATGATATGCTATTAAAATATTATTAAAAATAGCCGTTATGAATAGTAATAACCACTTTTTGAAATTTTATAAATTTTATTTTTCAAAATGGACATCATTTTTGGATTCAGAATATCGAAATTAGTTTAGTGTGAAATTTTGTAACTTTTCGGATAACTTTCATATTCTAATGAATAGTGAAAATTATTAAATATTAATTAAAAAAAACATTTTTAATCGAAATAATTAATAGTGATAAATTATTAAATTGAGTGGTTTTAAAGTATATTTAGAATATATTTTTACAATTTAATAGAATATTGTTCATTGGATGTAATTTCACATTTAAACCAGACATAAACAAGTGTCAATCTTTTGATAGTTATTATCTTTTAAAAACACGCTATTTGTTTTGACGACGGGAATTAATTTTTAAATTAGTTAATGTAACTGATATGTATTGAATTTGTTAAAATAAAAATCATTTTTGAATTCATAATATCAGATATAGATTAGGCCTAATTTTTGGTATTTTGCTGGAGACTTTCATTTTTTTGATGAATAGTGAAACCACTAAGTGGTGGTTAAAAAAACTGAATTTTTCATAAAACTTAATTTTACCGCTTCTGTGAGTAGAATTTAGAAAATCCGAGAGACACGGTTAATATCAAGGACTAAAATGTGGTTCAATGAGATGAAAATAATTTTTGGTGAATAGTAACTTTTTACTTTATTTACCACGGTTAAATGTAAATAGAGTAATTAAGGGTAAAAATGATATTATTATTACCCTAATACATGTCCTAATTCTATTGGATAAGTGTAATTAGACCAAAAACAACCTTAGGAATAAAATATGACCATTTAGGACCACTTGGATTAGATTAGGACATTTATTATTAATTTATTTAAAGAAGGGTTAAAATAGTTAAAATCAAAGTTTAATAAGTAAATCATTTTTAATATGGGGTTAAACATAAGATAAATTAGACTATAAATATTCATTAGAAAGCTAAAAAATTTCATACATAATGGTATTTTATTTGTAATTTTTAGACATTAAATAATTTAATTTATTTATGACACAACAATGATGCAGTAATTATCTTATTAATGAAATATTGACATAATTGATGTTATAAATACCCAAATAAATGTAATTTGAGACTTTTTTATGAATTACACTAATTTTATAGGTTAATATGACATGATAGTATTGATTTAATTAACTTTTTTCGAACTAATCATTCTGTTATGATTTTCACAAAAATCAATTAATAAATAGTGTCAAAATTGACATGAAATAGTGTTTTAAAAAATATTATATTATTAATTGTTATTTTATTCCTAAAAATCTTTGTTTCGGAAAAATGACTTAGATAAGGTTATATATATTAATAATAAACAACTTGGGGTTCTTTTGGCTTGTTATAGTAAGTTTATTAACCTTATAGTGTAAGAACACAAGAAGACACGGTAAAAATAAAATTATTTAACTTAATGTTAAATCTAAATGATAAGGTTAAAATATGAACCTAAACTTGTCTAAATTATATTGGATGAGAGGATTTCGACCCATCACCACATTATCTTCGAAATAAATCAATTTGGAGCTATTAAAAACCGAATTTGACTTTATAATAAAATAATATTTTTTTTCCAAAGGTGCCCCTCTCCTCCCTTATAAAAGGGCACCTCCCCCCTCTACCTCACACCACTTTGAGCCTTCAAGCTCGGCCAACCCCTGCCAATTTCTTCTCTCCACTTCCCTACAGTCATCTTAGAGGTCCTGATCTTCTTCAAAGACCAATTTTAGTGCCCTAAAAGGAGGTCTCAAAGAAATGCTTCAAAGAAGAGGAGGTTCGAACACTTACGAAGCAAATCAGACCTAAGGTAAGGGAAAATATCACAATCTCATTTTTATCCAAGATTGTTTATACTTTGGTATTTACTGGGGTGTATTTTATCATCCACATCCATGCTTCCTTAATATGTAATATTATTTCTATCCACCTATAATTCTTTAAATCCAATTTTACCCTTCAGTGAGATTTTAGTAAAAGATATGAAAGGAATCTTTTGTCGTTTTTCGTACAAGGTACTTTTTGACTTTTCTGAAAAAAGTACGAGAATAATGTTTTTTTAACATATACGACATGAATGGATTTTTAAAACATTAATTCCAAGAAGTTTCCTTTACAAGTTTTCAAGTTTATTTTTAATCAACTTCTTTTAGTTTAAAATTGTATGACATGTTAAGAAAGGAAAATGTTTTTGAAGTAGAAAGAATATTTTCCTCAAGAATGGAGTTTAAGTGTTTTATCAAAATTATTTTCCATATAATATAATATAGGGTTCTGTTTATATCCCTATTATTACATTGATTTTATTATGTTGTGATGGAATTATTTTTATGAATTCCTTTATCTTATATGAATTGTTTTATGATGACATTTTGTTTAAGAATCCCATTTTTATTACATGGGTTATGTAATGATGTATGATTTATGATTTTGTGGCACACATAAGAATGGTATCATTATGAGATGTGTGGGACCTATATCTCCCTCCAATGCATTGGGTAAATATTTTATATCTCATGAGATAGACATGGCTGGAACAGTAGGTTAAACTGGTTCAGTGAAACAGGACTGAAACGAGGAATGAACTTGGTTTAGAAATGGACTTTTTCCACTAAGATAGTCTTGGAAATGAGTCTTGACTAATAAGAAATGATTATATATGATTATGTGTGTATTCCACAAAGCTTCATGTTTTAAGTTATGATTATTGTGATTACATTTCACTATTATGATTTATCCCATGTTATGAAATTATGATCTCTTTTGCAGGTTAAGATTTCCAAAAGTTATGTTCTTATGTATATGATGTGATTGATATTTCTTTTGTTTACCCTTAATGAGCATTTTAGCTCACTCTTTTGTATGTTTTATTTCCCCAGGTCAGGAAGAAGGTTATTAAGTAAGATATTCCAAAAGGGACTATAGATATGATGAAATAAATGGGAGACAGTGTAGATGCTTTATGAACCAGTTGTTTATGTTTCCCAGTTTCTAAAGACACTATACCTATACGGACCTTTCTTGGTTTTGTTATATGTTGTAATAAGTGTGCTTCAATTTTGAAGTATTAACCATGTATGTAAAGTATGGTTTGTTATATCCTAAAACTGCATGTCTAAAGTATCGACATCCTGAAGCCATTCCTAAGTAATAGTAACCTGGAACCATGTGCCTCCTGACACCTCATGTCTCAAGTACCAAAATCCCATAGGCATGTCCAGGTAGTGGTAATCCGGCACCTTGTGCCTCTTGACACCTCATGTATCAAGTACCAGTGTCCTATAAGCATGCCCAAGCAGTAGTAACCTAACAACTTTTACCACATGACACCTCATGTCTCAAGTACTGATGCCTCGTAAGCATCCCCAAACATTCTGAAGGCTTCTCACCTTCCACTAGGCTTCATATGGAAATCACCCCCAAACCAATAGTACCTAAACCACAACTATTGGGGGACTCTACCCACATGAGTGGTCAAAACCCCCTTATCATGGATTCTACCTATTTACACACAACCCAAATCATGGGTGAGTGATAATCATCAAAATTAGAACTCAAGACACAACCTCCCTCTCACCTCGTTCCCCTGTGACCATGTCACTCAAAATCAGATTGCATTTCCATCAAAGTAACCCAGGCCATGCCCATCAGGGCAGTCACACTACCTCAATCTGAAGTCCACGACACCCAATCCCATTGTCAAAACCACCCAAAGTAATTCGGAATAATCCCAACCTATGATCAACATCACTCAATAATATCCAGACCACGCCCAACACAACCCAAAGGTTCCAACATATGCAATATCAACCATCACATATATGTAATCAAAAGAAACATTTTTTGATAGGGAAAACAATTTAAAATAGTTTAATTTCACTAGACCTATGATGTCCCATAGCAGAATTGAGTTCTTGAAAGTCTTTAATAAACTTAATCATTCTTAAATAGTTTAATCTTAGTAGTTTAATAAAACAATCAATTATAACCATTTTGGCACCCATGTACAAAATGCTCCAAATTATCAACGACCTCTAACCCGACCTTGCTCAAGAATAACAAGGTAATGTAAATTCCCAAAGACATTCCATAAGGAATATGATCAATTAAATATAAATAAACATGAGTCTCGCTCAATACCCGATGTTGCGCTAAAAATACATAACCCCCAAATGACCACGAAAACACAAAACATGGTATGTACCACCGACGATAAACTCGTAGACATAGGAACATCCGATATCAAGCTCCAATTCGAATCCAATATTTGTAGATCTGTGTTTTTGTCAAATCCATGAAATTTTAATTAGATGTAAACTACAACATGTGAGGCAAAGGGACATGAATAGAATAGGGTGTGCAGGTTTAGCCTTTGGGATGCGATCCCGTAGCCACCAAAGAATTTAAGAACAGATGTAGGATGAAGAATATATGAGAATAAGTGTTCATGGCCTCCTGGAGTGTCATATTCTGAAAATGGGGAAGAAGAATATGTTTTTGGAAATGAGACACGATGCTCCCCCATACAAACAAATAAAAATAAAAATACACAACATGTATTATGGACTACACGTCATGTAGTATCTTCTATGTACTCCGACTTACACAGGTTTCTAGGTCATCATACGAATTAGATTCATCACACTAGTTAACACACGACAACATAGAGCTAGGACTCAGCCGGTACGTGGAAAGTAAAATACAAAACTTTTTAAGAAAAACTACACGCCGTGTAGTTGATTAATTTTACACGGTCGCCACACCACATGTACTTCTTCAACACGTGGTCAGTACACACCTAACGTACACATGGCGTGTACTATGGAGTACATGGCGTGTAACCTAGAAATTTCCAGAACTACCCAGTTTTCCCCCTTCTTCTAAAAAACAATGTAAAAATTAAATGAAAAAGAAGTCCTGTACCTCAAAGGAAGAACCGGGTTCTTACACAGTGCTAGAAAAAGCGTTGGTAAAGGGGGGCCTTTATCAGTGCCTGTAAAAAGCACTGATAAAGACCCCATTTTTCAATACTATAAATAAAGTGCTGATAAAGGGTGAATCTTTATCAGTTCTTTTATAAAATAATTGATGGGGGGGGGGCTTTATCCGTGCTAGAAAAAAAAGCACTGATAAAGGCCACCCTTTATCATCTTTTTTTTTCTAGCATTGATAAAGTGTATACTTCAGAAAAAAAAAATATTTCATTAAAAATAATATATTAAAATATAAATATAAATATATTGATATAAATATAATATATATATTTTTAAATATGTTTTAGATGATTCTAAATAGGAATTTACACTTAATATATAAGATATTTAGTGAAAATGACTTATAAAATAATTAAAAAATATTATTAATTAAAAATTAGATAATTATTATTAATTAATATCCATTTAATAATAGTTTGATGACATAAAAATTAAATGAATTAATTAATGATCTAAGATAAGTTAAAAAAATGACATGAAACCATACCCAAGACCTTAAATGATAAATGAGTTAGTGTCTATTTGATAAGAATGTGTGACAACATGAAACCATACCCAATACCTTAAATGATACTCCCTCATCCTGAATGTCTCTTCATTATTCATATTTTACCCACTGAGGTGCTAGCATACCATAAATGAAGGATTATCTCAATCATGTGATGAGTGATTTAGTTTCAACTTTTGGATATTTCATAGAGAGGGGAGTCCATTGAATTCCATTTGTAACTATTCACAAAAAATGGATAAATTATGATATAATGACCATCTTCAATATACAACACACACACACACACACACACACACTATCTTCTAGTTTCTTCATTTCCAATTTTGCGATATTTCATTTATTTTAGCATGGTTTGATATTGGATTGGTCTTTTATTTTCTTTTGGTGCATCAAATAAGTGTTATTAGTTCTTTTTGAATAATAACAGTGGTATCAGATCATACCATATGTTTAGATTCTTTAAATCATGTGGGAAAATGATGTTCGTCAAAATTGTATTATATATCATATGCTAATCATAAAATATGATTCATGATTTTGTTCTGTCCGGTTTAGTTAGGGCTTACGATATGGGATATCATAATTGGAGACTAGTATAAATATCACATAATTGTATTAGTCCTATTATATGACTCCCAGAATATCTTATTTTATAATATGTATGCCATGTTTTTCAGAAATATAACATCAAATTGCCTTTTAGATATTTATGTCTATCGTTGAATGTGATTGAGCTATCATAGGTCACAATAGATCTATTTGTCATAAAATACGACTAATAGCAAGCACTGCCAACTTATTCATCAAAGTATACAATATCCCCATAATCATGATATAATAATTTTATCATATTTCACTATTAGATTTAAATTGTAAAATGAAATTGATTAATTAATTATTTTTTTCTTTATTTTAATTATGTATTAAATCTTATTATTTATAAATTGTTTATAAATAACGATAAATTTATTTTAGGGATATTTTTCAAATTTATAAATTGTTTATAAATTAATTATTTATAAATATTTTATCACCAATTAATAAATTTTAGTAGAATATTTATCAATAAATATTCGACAACATTAATTATTAATATCTTAAATAAATTTTTACCAAATTATATGGCATGCCTTGTGACCTAGAAAAAAAGTGATTGTTTAGAAATTATAACGTTAATTTAAAAAGTGTTTAAAAATTATAAAACTAGGAAAAATATAAAGTTCATATATTTAAATTATGAATTGTTCATAATTAATTAATTTGAATTTTTAAAATTATATAATTATTTGTGGAAATTAATTAAACCTCAAAAAATGAGTTTTTAATGATTGATTTGATCATGGTTAAATAATATTAATTATGTTTTATATAGAAATATAAAAATTTTTACATAATAGAAAATGGGTTATAAAGTGTTTATAATTAATGAAATATCATATATTTAGAGAAAAATTACATATAATGAATATATATTGTCTATATTCAATATTATTGAATATCTATAATGAATACGCTAAAATTATATAATTAGATTTTATATATGAATTGTTTATAAATTTTTATCTCATGTTTAGGTACATGACATGTTCATTTATTTAAAATATATTCCCCATTTATTCATTATTATAAATTGTTTATATTATGAATCAATGTATTCTTTAGTTACATGCTCTGTATGATGATTGATTTGGTTTCCATATACCATGTATTCTGTTGGTGACTAATGTTTTTAAATTGATTTTAGTATTGAATATATTTAATATGTATTTGGTGTTAAAGTTATGATGTATTAGAACCACTATGGACTAATGTATCCCTGGGTAGATAGACTTTGGGTCAGACTTCTGACTGGCCGAGAGGCTTATGTCTTGCTCATGAAAGGTGGGAGTTAGCTATATGTGGATCTAGTCTTACTCATGAGGGGAATATTAATTTCATATAATTATAAACCATTAACAGAAGGTTTAATTTATCTTATGCATGAGATACATTTATATGTGTGTAATTTTTTGACATCTATTTTTGGGTGAGTACCACTCTCCTCCCAAACCTGGTTTTTGTATTTTATGAAAACATTTTTCTAGGTTTAGCATGATCCCTCAAAAAATGTGGTGACCTGCACCTGGATGATTACAACCGAATAAACACTAACAAAAAAGCACTAAATTTGAAACTGAAAAATTAAAATTTCAAACCCTGTATTCAAAATTAAAAATATAATGTCAGGTAACATGATTCATCCCTCACACTATAAGATTCCCTTTTCATTTAAATTCCACATGGTACCTAAGAATGATAACTCAACCTTAGGTGATTCACCTACATCACTTTAGTTCACATCAATAAAACCTCATTGTCTCTTAGGGTAAACACCACTTTCTAGGAAGACACCATTGTCATTGAGTCAACATTTTCAATAAACAATACCAAAGAAATACCCACATTCCTCACATCCCATCAATACGAGAGCATCCTCACTCAGGAAAAAAAAATATAATGTGATCCTCTCTAGAGAAATTGAGACATGGTAATTTATTATGAATACATAAATAAAATAAAATGGATAATGTGATGAGATTAATACCCTTTCAAAATACTATGTGTTAGATTACTTCAAAAGTAGTACATGTGAAGACCATGATCATTCAACCAAGTAGTTTGTACCAAATCAGGGTACCCATGGATTATATTGTGCATGTAATAGTAAAAATGGATAAACCTAAGTGTTAGGTAACCAAATCAAACTATTTTATTTAGGTTATACTTATCTGGGAAACTCTAAGAATCTATATACTAATATAATAATGTTGGGTTTATCCATATGATGGAGTGGAAAAAGAGTTGTCTTCTCGACTATCCAAGAGTCATATATGTTGTGATTGGAATCATTCCCTACCTAAATAGACAAGTGGTGAGAGGTATTCCCAAGTGAAATCATTTATTAGGGATATATGGATCTTATCCCACTTATGTGAATGTTTAATTTAAAATGGGTTGTAATTTTAGTGAGAGGATGATTAATAAAATTTCTTATTAAATGCTAGTAAAACATTATACTGATATGATAAAAGGTATGATTATAGATAAATAGTATCATCAAAATAAAACATAACTTCGAAAAAAAATACTTTAAAATAAGAAGCTCAAAGTTGGAGAATTTTAAGACTGGTACCTTATGAAAAGTTTATAAGTAAGAAGAAAAATTATAAGTTTTAGAGAAACACCTTCCCGAGTAACTGAGGGTTGAAATAGTTCAAACAAAGAGTCTATATGATTATGAGAATCATAAAATGATTAATTTGTGGTTTCAAAGTCATTAGATGAAAAAGTGACTATAGAATTTTAGTCTCCACTCATATACTCAAATTGACCAGGTATATTACTTAGTGAGACTGAGGGATTATTATAAAGGATTATTATGGTTAAAAAGATCAGATGATTTTTGTATACGTAGAAATTATAAAAATATGAATGAATTAAAGAAAAAATTACCCTATATTATAAAAGTGTGTATAATAGATAAACTAGGAAAATAATGTATAAGATCCAAAATTGTGTTGATCTTATAAGTGGGTAAGAGTTCACACTAGAAGAATAAAAATTATTTGAATAGTCTAAAACTGATTCTTCAAGTAGCCAGTCAAAATCATTTAAACCTAAAGATAAAATTATAAAGGATGGAGTAAGTATTCCATAGGATTTAATTTTTTATTAAAACTGAAGGAGGTTGAGAAATTCCATAGAATCCCTATATTAGGTGTTGGTTTTATAGAAATTGATACTTTGGTTTTGAAGGTTATATGATAAAAAATGTATACTTTATAAGTGTTCTAAACATAGAAGAGTTCAATATTAAGATATTAGTTGATATATTTTTTAGTTTTCATTCAAAGGATAAATAAAAGAGTTTCTATATCAATATTTTGAATGTAACATAATATCATACTTAACTGGATCTAATAAAGATGTTTATAGTCATCACATTTCTATTATATGATAAAATAAGTTTTTTGTTAACAAAGTGTTGTTATAAAAAATATGAGATGGTACACATGGATTATGATTCATCATATTATATAACATATTTTGAGAAGAAGATATATACAAATGTTTTATCTAGGACAAAAATGTTTTATGCAGAGATTGCTAAAATATGAGTGAAGATGTTCCAACCACCCATCAATTTTATATTTTAAATAGAAATATTACTTTTATAGAAAAAATCCTCCAATTTTAAAGAATACCATACATTATATCAGAAATTAAATTTAATTGCTAACTATTATTTCCATAAGGGAAAAAGTGTTATTTCATAAACATAATATAGTTCGTGTAACTTAGAAATATATTCCAAATAAATTATTGTGTATATGTGGATAATGGGAGTATGTTTGAATTGAGAGAAGTTTAATGATAAAAAATAAAAGATTATAACTATCATGAATTATATTAATTTTCAGTTAATATCAAAATTAGTTAAGGATATGTGTCTCTCATGACCCACCTATAGTGGAACCCCTCCTAGGATAGTAGTGACGAGAAAGAGTGATCCCCTTTTCCCAACTCTAGTAGGCCTTGGGTTGGTGACTGACACCAAGGGTATAAATAAATCAAATGAGAGGCATTAGCCTCAACATAACAACATGATTGAGATATTAGAGAAAAAAACACCAAGAAAATCCATCATGTAATATAAAATAAACCAAACCGTACCATAATTAATAATAATAAATACAATTTAAGTCTTCTAAATAAGGTACCAAAAATTTGAACTAAGCCATCAACTCTGCAAAATTTCTGTCCTCCAAGCTAGTAATAGTTAGCTCAATATCTAGATCCCTCCTAGAAGCCTGAAAAATAGTTCATATATACATAGGGTGATCATGACATGTATAATAAGTAGGATAATACCCAAGGTCTCTTGTGAAAACATGGAATGAGCATAATAATTCCCCAATGAACAAACAAAAGAACTGATAAGTACCTAAAAAATTTCAACTATCTTTTTCAACGTCACTATAAAACTGTCACCAAATAATGAATCCAGGATATTTTAAAATAATACAAAGACAATATAGTTAAGGGATCCCCACATCCTCTTGATCACTGAGATTCTTCTCTCCCATACTAATGTCAAACATCCAGTGCTCACATTCCTTCCACTTTTCTCATCACTGCACATCAAGCCATCTATAATGTTAGTCATCCCATAACAATACCCAACCTAGTATCCCATAGGGCCTAGCGTCTTGTGTTATAATTAGTCAATATATATAACTAAACAAGCACAAAATACATAGATATTGCATATTTTTGAGGAACATTCAATATGTCTCCAAAATAAACAAGCCTAAGAACCTTAAAAGTTTAGTGTACTTGGATACTAGATATATAAACTTCCTATTTATGTACAATATTCATCATCTCAAAAATATTTCTTTAGATAAGATAACCCTCTAAAATCTTCAGACATAGAACCTTTCATTAAAACCCATAGAAGGTAAAAATAATAAAGGGTGAGATCAGATACTCAGCAAGGGTAAATATGAGAGATATCAACCATATTATAGCATTATATGATCATAATGGTATTATAAAATAATAAAGTTCACGTTTTTAATGTAAATAATTCATTACTAGAAAATCATGGATCATATACACCAAATTAAAGTTATACCCAGAGGTATAATTAATAAGGTTTTAAAAGTAGTAATCATCATTCAAGATTCATAACATAGGGATATAACAATATTAACATAATAAATTATAATATTATGAACATAATTATTCCCAAACATAACTATTCATGAACATTGATAAAATCCATCATAATCACACATAAAATTGTGAAAAAATATATCCACAATTATTTACTACAATAATCTTATTATCATATCTTGAATCAATCATACTCACACATTATAATATTAACACATCTATTAAGAACCTTGTCGATGCATAATCTTGTGAGTAATCATACTCACACATCAAAATGTGAACAATATTATTCATAATCATGTCCAATATTTTTATCATCATCTCATGAGAAATCAATATCACATTACCCAATGAATTTGATATCTATAATATACCAAACCATCACATAATCATACTTCATTCATATTTATTCCATAAGGTCATGAAAACATTCATTATTATATCATAGGTTTATCGACGGAAAAGAAAATGGGTTTCACTAACATTTCATCATCATAGTTATAAACCATATAGATAAATAACAAGGATAGTTTCATAGGTTTGAAGCCTTAGTTAAAGATAAGTAACATAAAAGGATGTTATCCTAGAAGATTTTTTTTAAAGACCACTTAAATATTTCTTGAGGAAAATTCCCTTTACAATTTAAAATCACTTATTTAAAATATGAAAATTTCCTAAATATTAAGTAAAACTTTTTATTTAGAAAGAAACATGGAAATTTGTAAAATAATTCTCAAATCATTGATCATTTAGGATTATGTTAAACTTCTTTCATGCTAAAATCATTAAAATAATGATTCTATTTACACCTTTAGTAAAATGTACCACATTTGGAAAATGAAAAGAAAATTACTTTTAATAATTTTTATATAAATTAAAAAATGTTTTAAAATTTATTTATTAAATCATTTTTAATATAAAAAATATCCATTAAATCATTTTATTGAGAATCTAGACATGTAAGAAAAATAATTTTGACCAAATAGAAAAACAAGGTCAGTTTTTCTTAAAAACACTCTTCCAGAATTTTGAGTCATAGAGAGAGGAAAATGAAAGGAAAAAATGAAATCAATTGAAATAATCACAGGATTAGAAAATATAAGGTATTTAAAGGATTATATCTATATAATTTTCTTTAATTTAAATTTAGCATAGACAATTCCGAAATGAAATGAGATTGTAACCCAAATACCATACCTCAAGTCTCATCTTGCTTCATACACATTAAAAACACACATATAATATATATATATTTATTATAAATATATTAGAAACTATATTCATGCATATATTACTATGTAAAGTTACTTTAAAATTTCCAATTATCCTTTTATTTATAATTCTTCCTTAAACAGACATTTGGGTGAAAACTAGTATGTTTTCCATGCATGTTTTAGTTCGATGGTTCTGGTACTTGAACCTTGGTTAAGGTTTAAAAATATTAGTAATATTAATAATGAAATAATTATCATATTTATCCATTGAATACACTTTTATAATCATTCATATAAATCGGGGATGAAAAATGGATTACATCACTTTGTAGAGATGGTAGTTCGTATGTACACACGGGTGATGTTTTCACTTTTTGACGAGTGGAATGAAAGAAAGGTAAATTATAATTAATATTTAAATAATAATTATTATATAATTATCATTTTATATATTTATTAAATATTAACTTTATTACCATCCATGTAAATATGAAATAAAAAATGAATCACATCACTTCATGGAGGTGGTAGTCCATATATACGCTTGAGTGACATTATTGTTTTCCAAAAAATGCAAAAGTAAGAGGGTATATAAGATATTATAATTAAATAATAATAAATATTTCACTAATATAATATATAAACATTAAATCCATCATAATAACGAACCATGAAATATGAAGATGGAAAATTAATCATATCTCTATGTGGAGGCGGTAGTCCAGATGTATGCATGAGTGATAAAATCATTTTTCATTTTATGGAATGAACATGGAAAAAATTTGTGTAATAATAATAAAAAATATCATTATATTTATTATAATAATTTTATCATGTTATGATGGATAAAATATTTTTGGATAAGCTGTAATAGAAAATAAAATTTAAAGTACTTGATTAATAGTTATACCTCCTTTTCAAGAAACCTCATTTGGCTTGCACCTTAATCCTTGAAAGGATGGTATTATAATAAAACATTAACACTATGATTTGGGTTTAGATTTTAATAAGGTATTTGGGTAAGTATTGGATGATTTAAGAGGCTCTTGAAGTTTGAAGGAGAGAAGAAAGGGGATGTCCTTTTATATGCGAGGGAGAGGACAAACTTGTATTTTTTCAAAAGATTACAATATATTAATGTATTATTCAAAAAAATAGATCCAAAATGTCTCATTATATAATATAAAATAATATAGGGTCTAAATTTTACAATCCAATATTATTTAGAAATTTTCTTAGTTCATTTAAACCCTTATTATTTTAGTTTTAAACATTTTAAACTATTTTAACTCTTACCATTATAACTCAATTTTGAACAAAGTTTCTATTCATAGTTTAAAAAATGAAATTAGAATCATTAAAAAATTTTTGTCATGATTATTAAAAATATGGAATATATTTTATCAAATAAAATTTCTCTAAGTGGAATAAATTAGTTTAAAAACAAACCCTCAAAATGCGATGAAAAACAATTTTCCAAAAAAATGCATTTTTAAGTATAAAAATGTTTTTATATGAAAATTAAAAATAATTCTAATAAAAATGAAAATAGTTAGGTATATAAATGATAGAAATCATGAACTTTAGAGAGATTTAGTGGAAGCACCAATAAGTAAGCAATTGTGCCAACATGATCAAGAATTTCGAATAGACCAATATATCTAGGGATTAACATTCCCTAATTTAAAAAACCCATAACCTTCTTCTAAAGAGGTATTTATAGAAATAAATTTTCAGAAAATTATAACACTTAATCTTGCAGATGATTTCTATCATAAGATTTCTAATGATTCTGAGCTACCTTGATGTGTTTCTAAATAGATCTAAATTACTCTGTTATTTTATTTTCAAGATCAAGCCCAAGTCGCTTTATTTATCCAACTTCAGCCTAGTACTTTGGAGTCATGCACTTCTTAATATAGGGGGATTCAGAATGAGATATCTGAATGATCGAATGGAAGTTATTTTTGTATAATAATTCTACCATAGAAAGGTATCGATCCCAATAACATTTGAAATCCATAAAGAAAGATCTAAACATGTCTTTTAGAGTTTGAATGTTCATATTTGTCTATCCATTTTTCTGAGGATGATATGAATGACTAAAAATTATATTTTTTTTATGGATTTTCAAAATGTCCTCTTTGTGGTTGAGTGGTAACCAGAATAGAAAAGTCAAAGCATCACCCAAGAATAATAGGGTGAGTAAAATTCGAAATAAAAATTCAAAAAGTCCAAAAACTGATGATATCTGGAACCGAGATACTCCCACATCACCAAATTCAAATTGGCTACCCTCTCAAAAACCTCAGTAATAGTCACCATAAACACCATAGTCATCATCACTGACTTCCTACATCATCTCCAAATTCTGGAAAGAACCAATCAGACCTCATCCCATCACTGATTTAAACCATCGTCATAGACTATCATCATAGAACTCCTTAAAACTTTCCAAACCTCATCATTATAGAACAGATGTAGAATACACAGGCGGTGACCACTGTTACTAGATGAAAAAACCAAAAGACACAAAACAAACATAAAACAATGGATCATCCTAGTTGAACCCAATGATGGAGAAGAATCCACCACGAGAGACACCACCTGGAGTGCCGACGATCACTTGAACTCACATCCTAAAACACTATAGAAACCACCACATAGATCCAACTATGAGAGAATGGTGGAATACCAGAACCAGAAAAGATAAAGGTCCAGACCTGAGCCTCGACAGGGATCTTGTCTCCAAGGGCACCCAACATCGACAGGTGCCACAATATCCAGAAATGCTTATCTCCAAAACCAGAAATAGATCGACATCATCTCGAAATAAGAAACAAACTCGAGTGTTCACAGAGAAAATAGAAAAAAACAAACAAAATCCTTAAATAAGTACCCATAAACATAAGGGAAGGTCGAATTAGTGCATGCATGGACACCGTCGATTGCCAAACCGCCTAACCCAAAGATTCCTATGTAACCTCCATGCCAAATCCGACCTGGAGAGAGAAATTGGATCGGGGGGGGGGGGGTCAGATTAGTGGTTTGAGTGTCCTAGGTCTTCTAAAACTTTTCATTATGCTATAATCATGTTTGAACTCAAAAACATTTCTCACCCTCTTCTACAGATCCATATCCTCCATCTGTGCCAATTTAAATCTCATATAGATGAATGGTTGAAAATTCATCTGAGAAGGATATTATCTATCACCTTTAATAATTATTTCAAGATCCATCTTATGAAAATCCATAAACATTGTATCTCTTTCAGTCCTCACCATTGAAAAAACTGTCATGGTCTTTCTGAATCAGAGCACCAACCACATTGTACTTCTTTCATGGGTGGTAGTGTATTGAATAGTCATAGTCATTAATAAAATCTAACTATATCCTTTGGCACATATTAAAATCTTTCTACATGAATATATAAATCAATAATTAAGGATCAATATATATATCTCATATTTTACTATAAAGATAATTCCTCTGTAGTTTCAATGATAAAATTACTAATACCAACTCTAAATCATGAGTCAGATAATTTTTCTCATGAACTTTCTATTAACGCATTTTATAATATATCATTACATAATTATATATAAGGACACATCCCAGTCCCTTATTCAATGAAACTTTATATATCACAAACCATTCTCCTCTATAAGGTAGTGTATGTATAGGCGTGCTGATCATCCTTCTTTTTATATACTTGAAAATTTACTCATATTCATCTATCCAATGATGATTGTCTCACTTCCATTTCAAATTGGATAGTGGGTTAGATAAAAATGATCAATCCCTCAAAAAGTGCTAGTAGTATCCATCCACCCAAAGAAAACTATGGTTCTTTGTTACTATTATTGGTCTGGGACATACTTCAACAACTTCTATCTTTTAAGGATCCACTAATATACCCTCACTTGAGATTATATAACTCAAGAATGTGATTTTCTCCAGAAAAAATTCAGAGTTTGTAAATTTAGAATATGAATTCTCTTTTCTCAAGGGATTTAGTAAAATACTCAAATATTCTTCATACTATTATTTTCTCTTGGAATGTATAATAATATCATCTATAAATACTATCAAAAATAGATCGAGGTAATCTATAAAGACTCTTTTCATTAAATCCATGAAGATATAAGAGGCATTGGTCAATCCTAATGGAATTTTTATAAATTCATAATGATCATACCACATGTGGAAGGTTGTCTAGGGAATATCATCATTCATGACCATTAATGAATGATATTAAAATGGAAGGTATATCTTGGAAAAGTATTTATCTCCTTGAAGTTGATCAAACAAGTCATCAATATGGGGTATATGATACTTGTTTTTGATATTGATATTTTTTTTTCAATAAAAAATATAAAGACACATAGGAAAATCTTTCTTCTTAAAAAAATGAATAGGTGCACCCTATGGAGATTGAGAATTATGTTAATCAATGCCTTAATTTAAGAGATAATTAGTATGGTAGGACTCAATATACCCATAATAAAAAGGATAATATGAAGGGCTATGTTATCACAAATTAAGTGGGTTATGAGAATGACATGGTAAAAGGTACACATACAGTCCACTCTTGAATAGAATACATTTTATTTGATTTTGGATCTACCCACTCTTTTAAAACTTAACAATTTTCTAGTAGTATCACATTACCATATCAATGATTATATTTTGACTTGGTAGTAAAAACTTCTAATGGAATGCTCATGGAATTTTAAGTCTATATCCCCTCTCTAATAGATGTTTGTGGGAATGTGCTTCCTTCAAATATTATGATCATCCCTCTCAATTTTATGTGATTTTGGGCATGGATTTTATTTGTATATGTAATTACCATATCAATTTCCAAGGAAGGGAAGTCACATTTGATATATTTAATGGAAATAATTTATTGATAATTACCCTCTTAAAATCCTCCCATTCTATAGAGTTTATTCTTCCTCTTTCCCAGTGTTATTAATAAGATTCCACTATTTATCAGTTTCTCCTTCCATGAAATGGACTGATAAAACAACATTCTCATGGTTTGATTAATGAAGGATATAAAATATACTTTACATCACATTAATTCATTGATAAAAAACTAGTGGATTAGAAAATTCACAGAAGTAAGGTGTATGTTGTCGCATAAAAGACTCAACGAAATGTTTCCACCTTCTTAGTTCATTCAAAATCACAAAACGATCCACATTATTACTCATATATTGATATAGTTAAGTGAGAATAATCACAAGACATTGAATCCAAAATCCAAAGATATTTGGTTTCTCATGAGGTTAGTCGTTGCATTTCTTGTCGCATTTGTTATTAGCATGATTCTATCTAGTTACATCTGTGGAATAAAACCCAAAACAACTAACATAAGTATTATAAAACAAGAAATATAGTAATAAATGATAATAAAATCACTCCTAACATGTTCTATTTTTGAAAAATTCTTATAAAACTTTGAATATTTATGTTCATCCTATTTCAATTTTATATCATCATAGTGTTTCTTAGGTTCTATCCTCACATTTCTAAAATCCAAATCTCCAAAAATAATTAAATTGTGATCTGATTCCAACTATGATGATCCAAGAATAACATAAATATATATTATACATTTTAAATTAATATTCAATATATATCCTAAATAAAAAAGCTTTAGAACTATAAATGATTATTGAACTTGGAGACTGGATACATAAAAATATTATTTAAGTACAATCTTCAATATCTCAAAAAACATTCTTTACATAAGGTATCCTTATAGACTCATCCTACTTAAAACCTTCTATATAAAGTTAGGAAAGGAAAACATAATAAATAGTGAGCTAAAATTCTTAGTAAGGGTAAACATGAGAGATATCAATCATATTAGAGAATAAGATTATCATACAAGTAAGTTAATGTAATAAAGTTCATGTTCTCTTCATAAATGATTCATACCCTAAAAATCAGAAATCATAAAATAAAAAATCAATTCATGTATGAAGGAATGATTAATAAGGGTGAAAAAGTTGTGATAATAATTCAAGAGTCATAACATAGGATTTTGGAATTATAATCGTAGGAAATCATAAACTTGTGAACAAAGTTATTTGCATACATGTCCACACATAATATTATCAGTATTTCAAGAAGAAATTATACTCAAAAATAAAAATGTGAAAAAATATATTCACAATTATGTCCTTTCATAATCTTGTGATCATAGATATAAACAATCATACTCACTTATCAAAATGTGAACAATGTTATTCACAATCATGTCCACAAATAATATTATAAGCATAACTAGAAAAAATTATACTCACCCATAAAAATGTGAAACAATCTATTCACAATCATGTCCATGATTATCCTAATCATCTCATGAGATATCAAAATAATGTTTCCTAATGAACTGGAGGGATATAATCCACCCAACTATCACATAATTATACTACATTCTTATATATTCCATAAAGTAATTAAAACATTCATCATTTCATCATATCTTAACCTAAGGAAAATAAATCGAGTTTCATCAATATTTCATAATCATTGTTATAAAACATACAAATAATGAATAAGTATGGTTTCATAAGTTAATTTCTTTATTGAAGTATAACTAACAAAAAAATATGTCACAATTGAATAAAAATTCCTCTAAAATACCACTTGGATATTTCTTGAGGAAAATATTCTTTTAATTTTAAAATCACATATTTAAAATCTATTTTTTTTAAAAATATTAATGGGAAAATTTTCATTGTAAATAAACATGGAAAATTTTCAATTAAGTTTCAAATCATTGAGTGGTAATGAAGCTGGAAAATACTATTCATTCCATAATTGTTAAAACAAAGATCATGTTCACACCGTCAATAAAAAGTACCTCATCAGAAAATGATAATAAAATTACTTTTAAACATTTTTATAGAATTCAAAATGGGTAAAATGACTTTAATTAATCATATTATAATATTAAAAACTTTCTTGAAACCAATTTAAGGATAATATGAACATGAAATAAAAAATTACCTATCTGAATAAAAAAACAATGCCAGATTTATTTTTAAAATTTATTCCAAACTTTTGAGTACTTAGAGAGTGGAAAATGAAATAAAAACTTGTAATATCAAGAAATAACCATATTAAAAGAAAATATATGTGTTTTAAAGGATAATATTCCTATAATTTCCTTTAACATAAATTTACTATAAACAATCCAGAAAATAAATGATATTGTAACATAAATCCCATACATCAAGCCTCATCTTGATTCATATGCATTAAAAACTATGGTATCATAAATAAATATTTATTATAAATATATTCAAAGAAACATATTAATGTATAACTTACTATATAAAATTCCTTTATAATTACCATTCATCCTTTTATTTACAATTCTTTCTTAAATTTGATATTCAGTTAGACACTGGTCTTTTTTCCTTACATGTATCGATTTGATGGTTCTGATCTTTGCACCTTGGTAAATGTTTCATCATATAGAGAATATTAATCCTAAAATAAGTACCATATTTATGAATTTCATAAAAATTTATAATGAATCATATAAATCAGTGATGAATCATTAAATACATCACTTCGTAGAGATGGTAGTCTATATGTACACATAGGTGATGATATCATTAATCTATGGATGGAATTAAATAAAGGTAAATTATAATTTAATAGTAAATATTAATTATTATATCATTAAAATAACATATATTCATTAAATATATACTTATTACGATTTATGAAAAGTGGAATTGAAAAATCAATCACATTTCTTTATGGAGGTGGTAGTCTACACGTATATAGGAGCATCGTTTTCATTTTCCAATATATGGGAAGGAAGGAAGGAAGATAAGATAATATAATTATAAAATCATAATTATTTTATAATTATAATATATAAAAATTAAATCAATCATAATCACCAACCATGAAATATGGTTATGGAAAATGAATCATATCACTATGTGGTGGCGGTAGCCCACACGTACGCATGAGCGATACTTAAATTTCTAATTTGATATAAAGGAGGTGGAAAAAGGGTTTTCTATCATCATAAAAACGTATCATTATATTTATGATAATATATTAATCATTTTATGAGGGATACAATAGTTTTATATAACGTAGAAGAATAAATAAAATTTAATGTACTCAGTTTGGAGTTATATGACTTTGTTGAGAAATATTCATTGTCTTAATACTTAATCCATGAATTGATGGTAGTATGATCAAACCATTACCTCTAGTATTTGGGTATGGATATTAGGAAGTGATTGGGTAATTTATTAGATAAGATAAGTGTCTCTTTAATTGTTGATAATTGAGGAGAGGGGGTATCCTTTTATAAGCGAGGGAAAGGCCACACTTGATATTTTTCAGAAGATAAAAAAATATTAATATCTTATTCAATAAAAATGGATCCAAATTGAATAATATTAAAATATGAGTAGATAAAGAGTCAAAATATTACTAGAATATAGGATTTAGAAAAGTTTTTATTTCATTTTAACCCTTATAATTTTAATTTTAACCCTTATAACCCATTTTAACTCTTAACATGATAACTAAATTTTTACCAAATATATAACTCATAATGATAAAAAATGAACGTGGAATCCTTAAAAAAATTTGAAATGAAAATTTAAAATATTTATTCCATTTTATCAAATTCAATTTCTATAATTGGTAGAAATTAGTTTAAATACAAACCCACAAAACGTGATGAAAAAAAGTTTTATTAGAAAATACATTTTTAAGTATGAAAATGTTTTTATACCAAAATTAAGAATAATGTCTATTATAATCACATAAATTATTTTATGTTTAATAAAATGAAACTAATGAAATTTTAATTTAAATATAAAAAAATATAGTTATTTTTAAATAATTTAATGGGAAATATAGTTTCTTATAAAATCAGGTATTTCACTATATAATTAAAAATAATCTTTTAATAAAAATACCAAAATTTTAACTCAAGATAATTTTGATATAATTTTTTATAAAATGATATCATTTAAAAAAAATTCTAAAATTAAAATAAATTAATTTTAATATATTTGAAAGAAGTGAAATAAAACCCATTTTTGAAGAAAACACTTTTTGGAAGAATAAAATGACTTTATTGAAAAGTGAGTATTTTTTTATTATACATTTATCAATAAATATTAAATATATAAATCATATATATATATATATATATATATTTTCATAACTTTGTCATTCCTATTCATATTTCCAATTTAATGGATAGGTTATACAAATATACTATATCACAGTACAATTAGACTTGGGGTTGTGTGTAAAATAAGCCATAGAATACTTCATGTTTAATTCAAAATAATATATATATATATATATATATATATAAACATGAGGGTAATATTATCCAAATATCACTAAAACTTCTAAATCCTCATATAAATTTTCATAAATCCAACTCTAACCTCATTCCTAGGGAAGTATGGTATCATGAATGTAGAGGACATCAACCTCATTGCCTACTCCTACCATGCATGATCCTTACCACATATCATATCCTCTCATCACCGATAATTTCCACCAACTACACTATCCTCAGTCGGTACATTCCACCATCTAGTTACCTCTTCCATGTGCTATTGTTGAAGGAAGAATGAGGAATATGGGGGAATCTTTCCTCCATTCCCCCACCATCCTAGATGTTATTGAAAACATACCCCAAAACATTTAGGTGTATGTACATATTATTCGACGTGCATGGTTTGAGTATAGAAATTAGAAGGAAAAAAAATCATAAACACACTCACACACACACATACCCACACACAAAACTGACCTGAAATTTTTCACATCAATACTTTATCATCTTATTCTATCAACAACATTATAATATTATTACTGCACTCTACCACTACTAGATGAAACTTCACCACACCAAAAAAACCTAAACAAATGAAAATCTATTTTATTTCAATTATACATTCAACCATATTCCAAATTTTGACATTAACAACCACCATTTATTTATGAATACATTTAATCCCATATTTAATTAAAAACCAATATAATAACCCACATATTTATTTTCATAGAGGAACATACCATTCATTATTATTCAAATAATTAAGTCAATTAAGGCACATTAATTTACATACTAAATCATACAATTACAAACCATGATTTTTAAATAAAATAATTTACAACTTCATTCTATTACTACAATGATACTAAAATAAAAGAAGAACATGGAAACACAACCACCTAAAAAAAACCACACATATCCTTCAAAAGTTAACATTGTAACCCAACCTTCTCACTACATCCACCACATATCAACCACCACTCTCTCATTACACAAAACACAACCACATGTGAATTGCTTACCTCCATAATCATACAACCCCCAAAAATTCCACACAACCAAAAGTCCAACAACAAACATACCAGTAGTACACAACAACATAAACCAACTCATCTAATTCACCACACTATTTTTAGAGTGGAATTTCTCATTAATTCATCATCTCATACATGTCTATTTTCACATAGTTCATGATTTACACATGAAATTTATTTGAATCCAAATAAGTGTATAAATCCATTTATGAAGGGTGAGATCAAACAACCAACCACAACAAGAGGTTATCAATCCACAATAGAGGTTCATAAATTCATAAAAACCACAACATGTGTATCATAATAGGATATAATTTTGATGAAAAAATAATCCACTAAAAAATATCTTATATAAATAGAAATAGAGTGACATATAATTCATTTCTCGATATGAACTAGTAATTCTAATAAATATTATGTTTATTGGTTGTAATTTTTTGTACCAACAATTTTTTTTACCAAAAAACCATATATGTTGATTTTAATTGATTAATACTGTAACACTTTTTACAATATAAAAATATATCGATTCATCATATTAATACTAATAACATTATTAACAATAAATAAATCTATCATTATTAATAATTATATCCAATAATTGTTTTATTATTATAAAAATAAGTTTTATTAAATTATTCATTAATATTTTTATCAAAAATTTAATAAATAATTAATACGTATACATGATTTTTAAATATATTTATTCATGAATATGTGCTTATATATTTGGTTTCACATACCATTTTTTATTATTTAATATTAACATATTTTTTTTAATTTTAAAAAAAATTATGTACTAAAAAAATATTAATATATGTTTTTAATTATTTTATCATTTATTTTATTTTTATAATTTTTAATATTTTACTATTTTCATGAATTGTGTAAGTATAAAATCAGGGCACCCAAATTTTAATCACCATCAAACGCTCCTCACCCAAATTTGACACCCAAGAACCCATGAAAATTTTGAAATAAGGAGCATCAATTAATTGGATCACAGTTCATCATAACACATCTGATACATCACTATTTATTATCACATCTCCATCAAGACCAGTTCGATACATCGTGGTTCTTCACTGCCAAGTTTTTTCTTCATCAGTAGACCCTTTGGTTTATTTTCCACAATGGAATTTTAAATACCAATTGAATAAATTATGATCTAACCCTATAAAACACTATTTGAAACCTTGAACCCCATATGAAATGACCTACAAAAAATAGCATATCCCTATAAAACCGTCACATTCACTGTTCATCTAGGTGATGCCTGTAGGTACCCGAAAATCCCACAAAATATGGTGAGCCAGAAATTTTAAAATTTTTCATCACCAGAGTGAAATAACTTCATCGTATATGGCAATATTACCATTATTAGAGGTCTTAGGATATCTTGTGAATTTAATAAGATTAAATACTAAAACTAAATTGTTACCTCATTCAATTTGATGAACATTTGACTGCAACCCATCTTCGACGACCATTATAGGAAGGATCCGAATTCAAACCCCTCTAGATCATCCACAAACACTTCAAGAATCTGTGCATACACCAGTCATCAAAATCTAGATACTATTACAGGCTTTTTATGATTCATTAAACTTAACAATGATTAACTCGATCCAGTATATTCGATCTGTGAATGTGTTCTTGGATCACTAACTCAGATGGAGTATTTTATTATCTAGGTCGTAGGATGAGATAATAGATCTCAATCTGTTCTAATGAAAATTGAAATGGAAATAATAACCTTTAGACTTATATAGTGGATATTATAAATACCAATATAGGGTTCCCTGACCCCATTATATTTAAAATTCACTAATTAAGTAATAAAATTTTTTTTATAAAAAACTAACTGCATCATAAATATTATTAGTATTTTATCATATTCTTGTAATAAATTTTAAATATTTTATGTAATAAACCTGAGTCATTAACTCAAATTGTAATTCCCATTAATATTAAACAAACTTTGAATATTAAAATAATATTCATTCATATAATAATATTCCACATATTTACAAAACTCTTGTAAATACTTTTAATAAATAAATAAAAATAAATTATTCTATACTTGAATAATGAATTTATTTATTTATCAATGATCACTATTACTTTTACAACAATTTGACCCCATTACAGGGCCCACCGTGTCCTATACACATATTCTCTAGAATAGGATAGACTCTTGAATATGCTATTGTGTGTGACCTGCTAGGCCCTTATCTAGAATAATAGTGAATGTTATTCACAAACCTCAAGTGGAGTCTAGAAACCCATAAAGGCCCTTAAAGAGATATGTAATATTCATAAAAATGAAAACCATCTTATGAACATGAAATATATAATATAATATCTTTGTCTTATGATATCTCATAAAGATGGGTGCACAACTTATGTTACCATCCATTCTTGATTTATTATTTTTTGATCAAATCTAATAGATAAACCTTATTTTACCATGATGATGGATTTGATGAATGTACTAACATCTTTATAAACTAGGCCCAAGATACCAATTCTTCATATTGGTAGAGAAAAATTATATATTGAACATTCAACTAAATAAATGCCCGCAAAGATGCACACAACACAATCTATGTCACCATGACTTCAATTTCATGGATTTTTACTTACATCAAAGTATGTGATCAAATGGAACACATTGATACGAATCTCAATTCAGGTCACCAATACACCTATTTTTAGACAGGAATAACCAATGACACATGAAACATGTAGTGTTCCTATTGTAATGTTTATCCTCGTGATCTCACATACTAGATATCACTAAGTGAAAAAATCATGAGAAAGAGCCTTAATGCTTATGATCCCCCATCACCTAATATCCAAACATTAAATGTGTCTAGTCACTATAATGTATATAGACCATTAGACATATTATTTAAGATTAATGTCATAGTATCTCAAGGTTATCATTATATCTTGGGAACTACTATTTTCTTTTTGATATGATAATTAATCAATGGATATTAATATAAATATAGTATACCTAGGAGTATCAACACCATTTAGGTAAGATAGGAACATTTATATGTCTAACTATATACATATAATAGTAATCAAAGTAAATAAATGAATTGGGTTTAGGGAACCCACTTTAAACACTCCCACTTAAATTAGAGCCAACTACAAACATGTATCAACCCACTAGCATTCACATGAGAGTAATGATTATGATAAGATATGGATTTATTTAGGGGATTTGACATGTTATCCTATTTGGATACTCTACTAACTAAAACATCACCTCTTTTGGTAAAATCAATCAAGAGATAAAACTACCAAATTATATGATTTTTCCTCTAGTATGAGCTGTGCTCCATAGAAAGAAACACTACCACAATATTATCACAAAAACTAGAATAGGGTTTTCCTTATTAGGAAAAAAACCAATGTTTGATACAAATATGTGAATCTAGAACACCTCTTTAGTTGCATAGAAAGATTCTATATACCTGAATTCTTCTATAGAATTAGTGACCACAATTTCCATTGAGCTTCTCCTACTCAATGGCCAACCATTAAGGAGAACAGAATTGTCTAACTATGATTTAAGATAATAATAATCAATCTGTAAACTATTATTAGGGTATTCCCTCACAACTAGTTCCTCATCTCCTCCATAAACTAGGAATATATCCTTTATACACCTCTTGTACTTTATGATAGTTTTTACAGCTTCCCAATACAACTCACCAGGATTAGCTTGATATCTTCCCATCATGCTTAAAGAAAAGGAAACATCAAGCCTAATATATAACATGAAATACATGATTTATCCCACTACCAATGTATAAGGGATTATACCCATTTTTTCAATATCTTCTTGTATTTGTAGACACATTTTGTTTGAGAGATTGATACTATGTGACATTGGAAACAAACCTTCTTCGATTGTTCATTACTATACCTTTTGAGTACATTTTCAATATATATACTTGGACTCAATCCAAGAAATATATGAGATATATCCTAATAGATAATTATCACTAGAATATAGACTACTTCACCTAATTTTTTCATGGAGAAGCATTCATTTAACTAATATTAACTAATTTAAAGACTTGCACTTCATTTCCCATAATTAATATGACATTAAAATATAATACATATAAAATTGTTTCATTCCCATTAACCTACTTATAGAAACATGGTTTGCTTTTGTTCTTGAAAAAACTATATTCTCTTATAGCCTCAACAAAATGAAAATTCCACGATTGTGATGCCTGCTTCAACCCATAAATGGATCTCTACATTTTGCAAACTTTATTTGCATTCTTTGAATTAAAAAAACTTTTGGGTTGAGTTATATTGACATATTAAACCAATTTACCATTTATAAAAATAGTTTTGGAATCCACTTTAAAAATCTTATAATCATGGAAGGCTACTATTGCATGTAATAATCTGATGGATTTGATCCTTGATACTAGTGAGAGGGTTTCTTCATAGTCTATGAATTAACGTTGTTTGGAAACATTTTCTACCAATTTTTCCTTATAGGTATTGATTTTACCATCCATGTAAATAATTTTCTTGAATACCCATTTTCACCCAATGGGTTTTATATCAACTGGAGGGCCAAAAAAATCAAAACTAGATTTTGATTCATGGAATCCATCTCAGAATTCATAACTTCTTTCCATTTAGTAGCATCCTTTCCCTCTATTGATTCCTTATATGTTAGAGGTTCATAATTCTCAAGGAGTAATATTTCACCTGACTTGGGGATAATAAAACCATAAAAATCTAGTTCTCTAACCTCTTGAGTATACCAACACAGTACATGTGTCTCAGGAACATATTTATCTCCCACCGTCTCTTGTCTAGATTATTCTCATACCAAATATTTAGAATTTGGAGTATTAACTTAATAAAAGTCAATCTTCTCCCACTATTTCCATTGAAAAATTGTTAATTTTATAGAAAAAAGGAATTTATTTCTAAAATAACTTTTCTATTAGAATGGTTATATAGGTAATATGATTTGGTTTATTTTGTTAGACTATATAGATATAATTCATTAATATAGATGATAATTTTTTACTAGGTATAATCTTTACAAAAACCTCACATCCCCATACATGTATGTGGGGAATATTGTGTATCTTTTCACACTATAACTCATATGGAATCCCATATGTCATTTTGGTTGGTACTTGGTTAAGTGTATATATTGATTTCTAGAATGTATATACCCAAAAGGAAAATGGAAGAGTTTATTGAATCATTATTAATCTGACCATGCCAATCATGGTTTAATTCCCCGACCCTAGTTACCCAGAGTCGGTGCGTTATTACATAACATTGGAATGATACAATAAAATCATGTCCCAAAAGACCGACCAGTTTTTCAGTCTTGGAAGTATTAGATACATTTATAAGTTTTACAATACATCATGAAATAGAAACATCAACAACATTTTTCCCCATTGACCACACTTATATCTTTATCCTATCCCTGCAGGTCAACCATAAAATATTTTTCACCTCTAGGGAAAATTAAAACATAGAAAGGGGTGACCTCAGATGCTCATTAAGGATAACAATATAAAAAAAACTTTCATAAATAATCATTAACATTTAAGGTAATGTATAAGACTAAAACAAAATAATTATCAAACATAATCTTCAGCATAATATGGAAAATATAAAATAAAATAATTCCATTTACTTATTCAGATGGATATTCTACTAGTCAAATAATCACATTCAATATCAGTAGACACTTTCATAAAGATGGAATGCATAATGCCAGACTTCATAACCACATAGTCAAAGCCTTGTACCAAGACTAAAAATAAGATTCTATCAAGGACTTGTGCCATGACACTAGTTTGTCTCATGATTCCTACCGATGCATCAAGAAGAAATAGAGATCTATACGTGTCACTTACTAAGTCCAATGCATTCCTTATATGAAAAGGTTCAAACATAAAATAAACATTTATATTAAAACTTGCATACGAAATGTCAATAATTTATCCATAAAACATGAATGGTGTAAAAATAACACATCCAAAGTAAAACTTATCAAAAGACCATCAATAAAATATGTATGATTTGTATCATAGTAAATCAACTTCAAACAAGCTTAAAATCCATCAAAAGATGTTGACATAGATGAAATCAACACTTTTTGTAGAGAAATATATATTTCTATTTTGAAATAATTTAAAAGTCATTTAATTATAAATGAAAAAAATTATTTTGAAAATATTCTTATAATCTTGTATGGGAAGCTTAGACAATGATATAATGTCAGAAAATAGCCACACCCTCCGTATAGGTTAAAAAAAGACATTCTTACCATAATTTTGGCGAAAAGGTCATAAAGTACCTTGTTTGGAAAACGATGGAAATATTCATTTCAATTTTTTATATAAAAAGTCAAACAAGGGTATAAATTAATTTAACCCATAGTCTTGTAAATAGTAAAAATGTTTTGGAATAAATTTTTAAGAAACATGGATGTGGATGATAAAGTGGTCGTAGTAGTTACTTACGTAAAATAACCTCAGATAGTAAAGAGATTGTGAAATTAACCCTTAACTTTTACTTTTCCTTAGACTATGATATGTCAACCTCCTGTATAATAGTTAAAACATTGTTATTAAATTATACAAGAATCATATACATAAATATGATATCAAATATGATCTTATAATATTTATTTGTTAATAATATTTTAGTAGTATCGTCATTTCAGGTGTTAACAGATTCATTTTACTTTATATTATTGGTAACATAAGACATGTTTGTTATGTATATGATATATTTGATTCATATAAATAATTATATTATGTTCATAAAAATTATTTTTAACAAAAAAATGAAAATTATTCTTGAATTATTACGATGGGGAATGAATATCATCGCGTTCGTGGAGGCGGTAATCCGTACGTACGCACGAGTGATAATATCATTATATTGATGGTGAAATTGTATGTAATTGGATGGAATATAATATATAAATAATAATTAACATTTTATATTTATTATTTACATTAGTTATACTCATTATTATAACCATCCAAATAATGAAGTGTTTGAATAACAAATTACACCACTATGTGGACACAGTAAGCCGTACGTATGCACGTATGGTGACTTTTTCATTCATATGATGGATAGAATAATGAATATGGTTGTACCATTTTTATAATAACATCAAAATATATATAAGATACTGGAGTTATTATTTTAGAATGGAAACAACAACGAAAGAGGAAGTGGAAGAAGAAAAGAACTTGAAAGAGGTGATGAAATATGTACCTCTTCTTCGGGTTCTTCCTTTTGATTTGATAAAAAGGGATCCTTAGGTTGGATTTATGACCAAATAAAGGCCCCTAAGATGAAGGGAGGAAAGTTGGAAGAATATTTGGGCAGGGTTTGTCCTATCCAAATGGCTTTGAAGGTGTGAATTTAAGAGAAGGGGAAATACCCTTTTATAAGAGAGGTGAGGGTCACTTTAGGAAAAGCTTGAAATATTATTTTATAATAAAATAATTTTCTGTTTATAATTGCTGAAAAATCATTTATTTCTAGGATAAGGTGGTGATGGGTCAAAAAACTATCAACCAATAGGTTTTGGACAGGTTTAGGTAACCATATTAACCTTATCTTTTAGATTTAACTCTTAGTTAAATAGTTTGACACTTACCATGTCTCTTTGTATTATTATATTATATGGTTAATAAACTTACTATAACAAGACAAGGGAACCCCATGTGGTTCATTATTAATATATATAACCTTATCTATGTCCTTTGTCTGAACATTATATTTTTAGGAATATTATATCAATTAATGATATAGTATTTGTTTTATGAACTCAATTATGTCAATTTTGACACTATTTAGTATTTGATTTTTTTGAAAGCCATAAAAACTTTATCACTTAGAATAAAATTTATTCAATCAAACCTAAAAAGTTATATTAACCTATAAAAGTAGTTTAATTTATCATAAGTCTCAATTTACATTTATTTGGATATTTATAATATCAATTATTTTAATATTTCATTATAATGGTAATTTCAAAATCATCATTGTCATATATAAATTAAATTATTTAATGTATAAAAATTATAAATAAAGTACCATTATGTAGGAAGTATTTTTATATTTCTAATGGATATTTATACTTGAATTTATATTGTGTGTAACCCTATATTAAAAATGGTGTAGTTATTAAACATTGAATTTAACTCTTTTATCACTTCATTAAACAAAAAAATAATAAATGTACTAGTATAATCCAAGTGGTCCAAAGGGATAATATTTTATTCCTTAGGTTGATTTTGGTCGAACTACACTTATCCAATAGAATTAGGACATGTTTTAGGGTAATTATAATATCATTTTTACCCTTAATTACCCTATTTACTTTTAACCGTGGTAAATAAAAGTCAAAAGTTACTATTCACCAAAAAATTATTTTCATATTATTGAAGAACATTTTACTTACTGATATTAACCATGTCTCTTGGAGTTTTGAAATTCAACTCACAAAAGCGGAAAAATTATGTTTTATGCAAATTTGTAAATGCTCCTAGGAGGTGGGTAAAAGACGGTAAAAAGTTCAATTTTGTTATATATCTAAACTTATTATAAAATGACTCCAATGAATTAAAATGAACTTATATAGGTATTATGAATCTATTTTTACCTAAAATAAATTTAAATAAAATAAATAATTATTTAAATAAAAAGTTTGTTTTAACCAATAACGCACTGTTTTCACTATTCATCAAAAATTGAAAGTTTTCAAAAAAATACCAAAAATACACCCTAAGCTAATTTCAATATTAAAAATTTAAAAATGAAGTCCATTTTGAAAAATAAAATTTATAAAATTTCAAAAATTAGGTATTACTTTTCATAACGGCTAGTTTGATTGGTCACAGTGTGTTAAAATCTCGAAGTTTCATACAATACAATCTATTGCATTAGTAAAAGGGAAATGTACCATAGAAGATTGGGGTGTTACACATGGTCTGATTCCTCCTTTAACTAACACCATTCCACAGAGGCGTATAAGGAGGAGTGAGTTGGTTTACTATCCCACAGTCCTTTAAGTGATCCCTGATATCTTGGTTAAGATACTCTATGCCATGATCTGAGTGGAGTGTCTTAATCTTCTTAGTAATATCATTTTCTAGTTAATACTGATATTACTTAAACATATGAAAGGAATATATATTATTCCACATTAAGTAGATATATCCATACCTACCATATTCAACAGTTAATGTAATGAACTATGGAAACCCGCCCCTTTCCCCAATGGGAAACATACCACAGAAATCAGTATGATTCAATTACAATAATTTCAAGGCTCTTGTATTATTACCATAGAAGGGTACATTGGCCATTTTACCTTGTAAACAATAATTAAAAATATATATGAGTTTTTAATCAGTTGAGTCTATATACATTTCTTGATGTAATTTCTATAAATGCTTCTTATTGACATGACCAATCCTGATGTTCCATAGGTGGTTGTTATATGAATCATGTTCACTGGTTTTATCATTGATTTTTATTACATAGTTTTCAAGTTCAAGTATATATAATCCATTTTTAAGATACACCACACCATAGCATGTGTTATCCTTATAAAAGAGACAACATTATTTTTCAAACATGAAACAAAATCCCATATTATCTAAACTTGACATTGATATTATGTTTCTAGTTACTGAAGGAAAAACATAATAATTATTCAATACATGTAATATTAGTCCCAAGTTGTGTTTTGGTTGAATTTGTTGTCAATAGATCATTATCATGGTTATGTTAAAAGAATAAAGTTTACTGAGAAGATGATGGATGGAAATCCAGGTTGAAGAAATTTTTCAATCGAATCTATAACATATGGATGATTTAATATGATCCCTCATATTGTGATGTTGATACAAATTCATAAGCTGGTGGAAATAGGATTCACCAAATGTTCCTCACCCAAATTTGACACCCAATAACCCTTGAAAATTTAGGACTAAGGAGATTCAATTAATTAGATCAAATTTCATCATAACTCATTTGATAAATCATCATTCATTATCACATATCCATCAAGACCTATTTGATACATCTTGGTTCATCACTGCCATGATTTATCTTCATCAGTAGACCCTTTAGTTTATTTTACATTGGGGGATTTCAAATATTAATTGAATAAATGATGATCTAACCCTATAAAACACTCTTATACACATTGAACCTCATCTAAAATTACCTTCAAAAAAATAACGCCTTCCTATAAAACCTGCACATTCACTGTTCATCTAGGTGATGCCTGTAAGTACCAAGGAATCCAACAGAAGTGGTGGGCTATAGATTTTAAAATATCTCTTCACCATAGTGACATAACTTCATCATATCTAGTAATATGACCCTTAATAGGGGTATTAGGATCTCAGGTGAATTTAATAAGAATAAATACTAAAACAAAATGGTTACCTCATTTAATTTGATGAACATTCGACTGTAGAACATCTTCAACGACCGTTATAGGAAGGATCTAAATTCAAAACCCTCTATATCATCCACACACACATCTAGAATCTGTACATACATCATTCATCAAAATCCAGATACTAGTAATACTTTTTATTATTCCTTAAACTTCACGATCATCACCTCGATCCCGTATATTTGATCCGTGAATGTGTTAATAGATCACTCACTCAGATGGAGTATTTCATTTTCTAGGTTGCTGGAAAAGATAAGAGCTCTCAATCTATTGTAACGAAAAGTGAAATGGAAATAAGATCCTTTATTCTTATATAGTGGATATTAGAAATACTAGGATAGGGTTCCCCAACCCCATTATATTTAACATTCACTGAATAAGTAATAAATAAATAGTTATAAAAAACTAACAGCGTCATACATTTTATTTGTAATTTATTATATTCTTTTAATATATTTTAAATATTTTACATAATAAACCTGAGTCATTAAATCAACTTGTAATTCCCATTAATATTAAACAAAAATTGAATATTAAAATTATATTCATTCATATAATATTATTCCATGTATTTACAAAACACTTGTAAATAATTATAATGAATAAATTAAAATAAATTATTTTATACTCGAATAATAATTTATTTATTTATTTATTGATGATCGTTAATACTTGGACTACAATTGGACCCCATTATAGGGCCCACCACGTCCTATACACCTATTCTCTAGAATAGTACAAACTCTTGAATACGTGTTGGTGTGTGACCCTCTAGGCCCTTATCTAGAATAGTAGTGAATATTATTCACAAACTAGGAGTGGAGTCTACTAACCCATAATGGCCCTTAAATAGATATTTAATAGTCATTGAAATGAAAAAAATCTTATGAAGATGCAATATATAATATAACATCTTGTTCTTATGATATCTCATAAAGAGGGATGCACAAATTATATTACTATCCATTCTTGATTTAATGTTTTTTGATCTAATTGGATAGATAAACCTTCTTCTACCTTGACCATAGATTTAATGAAGGTGCTAACATCTTTACCAACTAGGCCCGAGATACCACTTCTGGAACTTGGAAGAGAAAAATTATATCTTAACCATTCAACTAAATAAATTCCACTAAAGATTCACCCAACACAATCTATGTCACTATGAATTCAATTTCATGGTTTTTTACTTTCAGCAATGTATGTGATCAAATGGAAAATATTGATAATAATCCCAATTATAGTAACCAATACAACTATTTGTAGATAGGAACAACCAATGACACATGAAACATGCGGTGTTCCTATTGGAAGGTTTGTCCACATGATCTCATATACTAGATATCACTAAGTGAAAATTTCACGAGAAAGAGCCTCAATGCTTATGAGACCCCATCACCTGATATCCAAACATCAACTGTGTCCAGTCAACATAATATATCTAGATCATTAGAAGTATTATTTAAGATTAATGTCATAATATATCGAAGTTATCATTATATCTTGGTAACTACTATAAACTTTTGATATGATAATTAATCTATGGACGTCAATATAAATATAGTAGACATAGAAGTATCAACACCATTCTAGTAAGATAGAAACATTTATATATCTAACTATATACATGTAATGGTAATCAAAGTAAATACATAAATTTGGTTTAGGGAACCCAATTTAAACACTCCCACTTGAACTAGAGCCAATTACTAACATGTATCAACCCGATAGCATTCACATGAGAATATTGATTTTGCTGAGATATAGATTTAGTCAAGGGATATGACATGTTATCCTCTATAGATACTCTATTAACTAAAACTTCACATATTTGGGAAAAATTACTCAAGAGATAAAACTTTTGAAGTACATGATTTGTCCTCTAGTGTGAGCTGGGATCCTTAGAAAGAAACACTACCACGATATTATCACAAACAATAGAATAGGTATTGCATTATTAGGCACAAAACCAATGTTGGATACAAATATATACATCCATACTAACTCATTATCTGCATCTAAAGATTCTATATACCCGAATTCTTCTATAGAATTAGTGACCACAATTTTTATTAAGCTTCTCCAGCTCAATGCACCGCCATTTAGGAGAACAACATTGTCTAAATATGATTTAATATCGTCATAATCTATCTATAAACTAGTATTAGGGTATTCCCTCACAACTAGTTCCTAATCTCCTCCATATACTCGGAACATATCCTTTATACGCCTCTTGTACTTTAGGATATTTTTTATAGCTGCCCAATATAGATCACCTGGATTAGCTTGATATCTTCCCATCATGCTTAAAGAAAAGGAAACATCAATACTAGTACATAGAAAGACATTCATGATTGATCTCACTACCGAGTTATAAGGTATTTTACTCCTTATTTCAATATCTTCTTGTATTTGTGGACACATTTTCTTGGAGATACTGATACTATGTGACATTGGAAACAACCCTCTCTTTGATTGTTCATTACTATAACTTTTTGTGTAAATTTTCAATATATATAATTTCACTCAATCCAAGAAATCTATGAGATATATCCTGATATATCATTATCCCTAGAATATAGACTACATTACCTAAGTATTTCATGGAGAAGAATTCATTTAACTAATATTAACTAATTTTAAGACTATCACTTCGTTTCACAATATTAATATTACATTAACATATAATAAAAGGAAAATTATTTCACTTCCATTAAACTAATTATAGAAACATGGTTTTATTTTTTTCTTGAAAAAACTAAATTCTCTTATGGCCTCATCAAAATGAAAATTCCATGATCCTGATTACTGCTTTAACCTATAAATGGATCTCTACATAATGCAAAATTTATTGGAAATATTTTACATAATAAAACCTTTTTTTAGTTATATAGTAATATTAAACCAATATACCATTTATAAAAATAGTTTTTGAATACATTTTAAAAATCTTATAACCATGGAAGGCTACTATTGCATGTAATAATCTGATGGATTTCATCCTTGCTACCAGTGAGAAGGTTTCTTCATTGTCTAGGATTTGATGTTTCTTAGAAACCTTTTCTACCATTTGTTCCTTATAGGTATTGAATTTACTATCCATGTATTGAATTTTCTTGAATACCCATTTTCACCCAATGGCTTTTATATCATCTGGAGGGCCAACAAAAATCCAAACTAGATTTTGATATATGGACTCCATCTCAGAATGCATAGCTTCTTTCCATTTAATATAATCCTTTCCTTCTACTTATTCCTTATAGGTTAAAGGTTCATCATTATCAAGGAGTAATGTTTCACCTGACTTGGTGATAAGAAAACCGTAAAAATATAGTTCTCTAACCTCTTGAGTATACCAACACAGTACATGTGTCTTAGAAACATCTTCATCTCCCAATGTCACTTGTGTAGATTATTCTAATACCAACTCTTGAGAATATGAAGTATTAATTTCATCAAATTCAATCTTTCTCACACTATTTCCATTGAAAAATTGTTACTTTTCAAGAAAAAAGGAATTTATTCCCTAAATAACTTTTCTGTTAGAAGGGTTATATAGGTAATATGATTTGGTTTATTTATGTTAACCAATAAAGATATACTTCATTAATGTAGATGATAATTTGTCACTAGTTATATTCTTGAAAAAAACCTCACATCTCCATACATGCATGTATGTCATATTGTGTTTCTTTATACATTATAACTCATATGGAATCCCATATGTCATTTTGGTTAGTACTTGGTTAAGTTTATATGATTCTTTCTACAAGGTATATCCTCAAAAAGAAAATGGAAGAGTTTCTTGAAACATTATTATTCTAACTATGTCAATAATTGTCTTATTCCGCCTTTCACTAACATCATTCCACTAAGGTTTATAAGGAGGAGTGAGTTGGGTTACTATCACACAATCCTTTAAGTGATCAGTGATATCTTGGTTAAGATACACTATGACATGATCTGAGTGGTGTGTCTTAATCTTCTTACTAATATGGTTTTCTAATTAATACTGATATTCCTTAAACATATAAAAGGAATATGTACTATACCTCATTAAATAGATATATCCATACCTACCGTAGTCATTGGTAAAAGTAATGAATTATGGAAAACCACCCCTTCAACCAAAGGGAGATATTCCACATGCATTAGTATGATTCAATTATAATAATTTCAAGGATCTTGTTCTATTACCATAGAAGGGTACATTGGGCATTTTCCCTTGAAAACATGCATTACAAATATATATGAGTTTTAAATCATTTGAGTCTATTTATATTGTTTGATGTAATTTTTGTAAATGATTCTTATTGACACGACCAAGCCTGAAGTTCCATAAGTGTTTGTTATATGAATCATGTTCAATAGTTTTATTATTTATTTCCATTACATAGTATTCAAGTTCAAGTATATATAATCTATTGTTAAGATACACCATACCATATCATGTGTTATCCTTAGAAAATAGAAAAAATTATTTTTCAAACATGAAAAAAATCCTATATTATCAAAAATTGACATTGATATTATGTTTCTGTTAAATGAAGGAACAATATAACAATTATTCAAAACATGTAATATTAGTCCTATGTTGTGTTTTGGTTGTATTTTTTGTCAATAGATCGGTATGATTGTTATGTTTAAATAATAAAGTATATTCAGAAGATGTTTGATGGAAATCCATATTGAATAAATTTTTCAATTGAATCTAGAACATAGGGATAATTCATTATGATCCATCAGATTAGGATGTTGATAAAAATTCATAAGCTAGTGGAAATCAGATTCACCAACATAATCATGAAGAAGTATGTTGGTGATAATTTTTACTTCCAAAGAGGAAAAGGAAATCACTTCACTTTGTAAAATATGGTGATCAGACTCAAAAATCATATTAAGGAATTCATTATATTCTATAATTCATCGTATTTCGGAATTCATCATATTCGGGAATTCCGACTCAAAAATTGTATTTTGAAATTCTAACTCAAAATTTTATTAAGGTATTCTGACTCATAAATGTATTTAGAAATTCAGACTTATAGTGCTTAAGAAATGCCATTGTATTGAGAATAAGTTTTCTGGAATGAAAGGTTCATTGGGATCACCTTGGATCTGGTATGAAAGGAATGAAAAGTTCTAATACTTTCCATTAAAATTTGATGACGCTTTTTTGATCTTGGAGTTCTTATAATGCACATGTAAGCTGAATAACATGGGATGCAATCTTGATGAAATATAGGGGGAGTTAAAGAGATGTTTCCAATCGTATTCAGCCTAATCATAATCATGAAAACCATATTTGGGCCGAGAAGGAGAGAAATCTATTGATGAAATATAGGGAAAGATACAATAATTTCCTATATATATCAGACCATGCTGAAGCTGATCTCAAATGTATTAAAAATCACGAAGGAGGTCATTATACAAGAACGAGTCTGTGAATGAAGGAAGTTACTAAAGTTGATGTTTCTGAATACCAATCCATCATATTTGGTATACCATTGTATTGATCAGAAATAGAATTTTTTGTGTATAAAATTCATTTGTATCATATTGTGAAGGGAAAGATGCAGCTGGATTTGAAGTTTCTTAATACCGATCCATCATATTCGGCATACCAACATATTCATCAAAGAAAGAATTGTTCTTATCATGATTGATTGTGAAATCATAATCAGAACTAGAATTGGACTTGAGTTTTGCAAGAGTATGAAGGAGATGGTTGGATGTACTTTCAAAGGGAGAGCATGATGTTTGAAGATTGGATAGATTTGTGGAAAATGTGAGAAATTTCATGTACTAGTTTTTACTTAGACACAATACAAAAGATATGAATCTTCAGAGAATGAAGTTTATGGGTATTGTATTAACAAAATAAATAAAAACAATGATTTGTTTTCAAATTATTTTGTTAATTAGGTAAATAGATATCATATTATAGTTGATACCAATTAATCTTGTAGATCATAATGGAAAAATTTGAATGGGAAGATAGAAACGTAATCATTTTAGCAATCAGAATGTTGAATTGGAATTAGGAAGGTTTTTGAAAAGAAATTTGGAAGAAAGAGGAAGTGGTTAGATGATTGATAAGGATCAATAAGAAATGGGAAGTGTTGAGAAGCATTGATGAAGTTAATATGCACCTGAAATTCAAGGAAACATGAAAATTCATGGAATTTGGTTAGGTAAGAAAAATTTCACGAATCCTACCTAAAATATATTTGGGGAGAGTAAAAAATATGAAAAGTAAATTTTACTTCTAGGATTGAAGTACTATTCATGATAGGTATAGAGAAGGCGAAGCACTGATGAAATTATAGATGGAATACGTAGTTTTTGACTTGTTCTTATTGAATAATTCATACCAAACACAAGTGAAAGTAGATGATACAATATTGAAACATATTTATCTAATCATAAAATTCATCTGATTATCATATTCATACAATTATGATATTGAGAAGGATTATCATATTCATCCGGGGATCATATTGGGATTTCTGGACTGAAGTAGAAAGTGTTCAGAATTTTATTATTTATATTTTGTAGAGATATATTTTTATATAAATAAATCACACTGGAAGAATCATATTGGGAAATCAGACTGAGTTTTATTAAAAATTCTAGGAAGTTCTTACTAGCTTCTGCGTAAGAAATTGAAGAATTTATTTGAAAGTTTATATTTTTAAAAGATGATAAAGAACCATTGTAAAATGGTTTGTTACCAAAAAAATATATTACATCATTTGTGCTAGGAGTACACACACTATTGGGTTATTTTAATAGTGCTACACGAGTGAAAGGTCATATCCTACCTATTTTATTCCACACAAAATGATTGGTTTCTATTGGATTGTGTGGTATTTTATCATTTCCATACCATACCAAGGACGTATCTATTCTTGTTAAATAGTGAACCATATAAATACTTTTGTTCATGTGGATGTGTGTTTGATTTTTTTAGTAGGGAAATAAATATTTAATATGTGGTAAAGTTTTTTTCTTAAAAAAGAAAACTTAAAAGAAAAAGGTATCACCGATTCACCCCTCCCCCTCTCAGTGATACAACTATCCTGAATAGGAACTTATAAGTGGTATCAAAGCTGAAAGTTCCCTTCGCTTTTTCTTTTCTGATGTTTTGAAAAATAATTTGTGATGGATAATATGAGTTGTGTGAATAGTAATGGGATTATAATATTAAATGATAGGAATTATCATATATGTTAAGGAATAATGTTTCCATATCTTATGTATCTTGGGTATGATGTTTCAAAATATGTTACAGATGGTTTCCCTCCTTGTATTGAGAATGATCCTCTCACAAATGATGATAAGGAAACCCTTGAGAATTATGTAAGAGATAAGAATGCTTTACTCTCATCACTTTCTGAACGTGATTTTCTAAGAGCAAAAGGATTTTCCATTTCCAAAGGTATCTAAGATAAGCTGAACAACATTTTTGAAGGCAATACAAAAGTGAAGAAGGAAAAGTTAAAAATATGGATATTGAAATAAAAATACATCATGGTGGGTGAGCAGGAATCTATTGATGACTTCTTTACCAGGTTAAATGAAATTTTGAGCACTATTAGATTCCTAGGTGAAAATTTTGATGATTCTTATATTATTGAAAATATCTTGAGAATTATTCTTAATAAGATTAATACCAAGATTTCTTCATTAGAAGATAGAGATCCAGAAAAATTATCTATGGATGATTTTCAAAGTACTCTAATTACTTATGAAATGAGAAGGTTATGAAAGGAAAAAAATTGATAGACACATTTATTTCAAGTATGCAAAAAAGAAAATTTTCAAGAAGATTATTGAAGAAGAAGAATGATATTTTGATTCTGAAAATGTGTTATGTAAAAATCATGATGAAATATTATCCTTGTTTTATAAGAATGTGGAAAAAGGTATTGGGAGTCATAAATGGAGACTTCCCTTAACAATTTTTAGATGTGTAGCCATTGGGAATTTTGTTACCAATTTTCCTTGAAAAGGTGATGAATAATAAATTGATAGAGAAAGAAGTTAAGAAGAAGAAGGAAGGCCAAGAATATCTTGGAAGAAAAAGGGTGATAAAGAAAAATTCTATTTTAAGAGGGAAGATAAGAAGTTCTCCAAATCCTAAAGGTTAAGATTTTTATTAAAGGATGACGATATTAAGGTGTTTACAAATGGTGTTGAAGAGAAAACTTTTATTTCAATAGTTAAAGAGGAAAGTTTTTTCTTGAAGTATAAGATGTTTCTCTAAAGAAGAAGAAAGTTAACCCTACTACAAAACTAGGTTTATCCTATGCTATGGAGTTGAAAACACTAGCTAAAGATGTTGTTAAATACCCCCACTGTCAACACTAAAAAACAACTATTAAAGGGGGACCTCTATCAGGGTTTTTTACAAGTGTTGATAAATGGAGTCTTTTATCAATGCTTGTAAAAAAGCACTGATAGTGGGGGTTTATGAGCACTTGTTTAGAAGTGATGATAAATACCCCTATTTATCAATGATTTTTTGAAAGCGCTGATAAAATCATATTTCAAAAAAATTCATTAAAAAAATATTAATATATTAATATATTTATGTTGATAGAAATATAATATATTTATTTTTGAAATATGTTTTATATAAAGTAAATAGGGATTTACACATAAAATATTATATATTTAGTGAAAATAACATTTAAAATTATTCAAAAATATTTTTAAATAATAATTTTCTTATTATTACCAAGTAATAGTCATTTAATATCAATTTGAAGAAAAAAAATCAAAAATAATAATAGAAGATCTAAAATAAGTTAAAAATGTAACTGAAACTTCAAACGACCATAACTTTGGATCTGGGTGTCCATTTGGGCACTAACACGTTTCAAATTGAATCTTGTAAGGATCACTACACCATCATGACCTAGGGTTACCTGATCACTATTTTTCAAGGCCAAAAAGGCCTTCAAAACTGAGTTTTTAGTTTGGGTACCCCTATTTTTTTAACTTTTAATGGATTTTAAGCCTCATTTATGGGGCATATTTTCTTCCTTTTTTGTGGGGATTGAATTTATTACTAGGTATTACATTCATATTAATGTTATGGATTTTAAATTTTTTAATTTTTCATAATTTAATTTTATTTTTAATCAAACATATAACAATATATACATAATTTTTATATATTCACACAAAAAATTTTAATTTTATAAATAAATAAATTAAACGTATTTACATATAAAATATATTTATTAATATATAAACAAATATATATAAATATATATAAATATATAGATAAAAATGGAATGAAATATATATAAATATATAGATATATCATAAAATGTAAAAAAAAGTATAAAAGAGTGGAAAAGGCTTTGATGTATATGCTTGAGGTCTAGGGTTTACAACTCACTGGAGGTAAGGGCACACGTGGGAGGCTGGGATTATTTAAAGTGCAGATGAAGGGTTGGGTGGGTGGGAAGTACTGATAAAAGCGGGTGGGTGGGGTGTGGAATTTATTTATATTCCCTTTATCAGCATATCTTTTATTAATGCTGTTAAAGGCCCCCTTTAACATGGCTGAAAAAGAACTGATAAGGGGAACCTTTAATAGTGCTAAAAATAAGAAATACTAATGGGGGACTTTAAAAACACTTTTTAGTGACAATAAAAGTTTTGGGCTATTAAAAATTCTTCGATTAATAGTGCTTTTTTAGAGAGGATAAAGGCCTTTACTAGTTATATTAGAGGCCGATATTGTAGTTGGAGAAGCAGAATCTGAAAAATCTATTAATCATGTTGGAGATAATACATTCATTGAAAAAATTAGAAATGAAGAATTTATAAATACCACTTCCAAATAATAAGATACTCAATTAGAATATCATCTAAAATAATAATTGAAAGAACTTATGAAGAATATTGGGAGACTTGAAAAGGAGACCAAAAAGTTGAAAAGGGAAAACTCTTCAATAAATAATCAAGAATGTATTCCTGATGAGAAATTAAATCCTATGTAAGAGATTGATGATTTGAAAAAAATCTCTTGAGGAAGAAAAGAATCATATTGAACATCTAGAATTGAATTATAAGGAAAAATAAGAAGAGTTCGAACATTTCTCACAAAAACTTTATAAATATAAATAGAAAGGTACAATTTTCAAAAATTCTATCTTTGAGATATAGGTTCCAGGAATAGCAGAAGCACTGGAGGAGTGGTTCCCAGCATTGATTTTTTCCATATTCAATGAACAATCTAGTATCTATGCGATGATAAAAACTGTGATCTCCAAAATTGAATCAAAGAAATAGGAAAAAGGAATAGAAACCTAGAACCAAGAGAGATGATCAAAATATTTTTATGATTAATTTAATCATATAAGAATTAACACTAAGGAGATTCATTCTTCATTGATGCGTTTGGCCACATATCTATAGATGTATCATTATTTCATTGTATATATCAAGGGTATATATCCTCTCATGGCGACCTATACATGTTCCACATATCTTCAAATGTCACTGAAGGAGTCTCCAGGTGCTACTATGGAAGATCCTTGTGCTTGCGATGTCCACCTTCGACCGCCTTAAGAACCACTGATCTAGTGGGGGAAGATATCTCTTTTTCTGAAGAGTGTTCTTGGAGAGGTATTAACTCTATAGGCTTAATATGTTTTCTCTAATTCTTTGTGCACAACACCATATGTGTCACTTATCTTTCCCTTGGATAATTAAGAGAAAAATATAACCAAGCATTTATTTTACTAGGGTAATAATAAACAATCTGCACAAGTGCCTTTATTTATTTAATTAATCCTAGTGAAACCCCCATGTTAAATAATAGCAAAAATATAATTATTTCCTGAAATAAGATTAACTCAAAAGTTATAATTAAATATTATTTAATCAAATAATATTCAATATTATTATTTCTCACTGGACCATTAAACTGGGTCCGCCAATCCTCCTCAATATTTATTGATTATTCATCTCCCAATATATTCTCTCAAAAAACTAGTGATTGAATAAATGAGATCATTCATACCTGAATAATTATTAAACCATTATCGGGAATAATATTTATTGAACTTGTTAAATAATAAATTATTTAATAGAGATACTGTACAAACTTAGTGTGTGACCCTCTAGTCCTCTTTCTCAGTGGCATTATGAAAACCAGCCTAAATTCCAAGGTTAGCATCTAACAACATGCCAAGGCACCCATAGAGATTGAAGTTAATGCCCCAACGACATGTCTCTTCCTAAGAATTCTTAATGTGTACTATAATCCCTTTACCACAATATCTCTAATCAAGAAGGTTTCAAGCCAGTGCCATCAACCAATATGCTCGATGCCTTTTTCTTTAAATTTATGTAAATAGAACTTACCTATAGAACACCATGGAAATGTATTTATTTAGGCTATATCATTTACATAAATGTTATAGAGATATTATATTCCATTAAAGAACAAAAGGGATAAATCTTTTCTCAGATTATTGATTAATGCAATATTACACGTGACACACCCAACATATCCTACCTCCCCATGAACATCCGTTGTCACAGTTTTCATCAATACATCTAAGTGTAGGAATCATAATATATTTTAATAATAATCTTAATGTATAAGGAACAATAAAAATGTATGAAGATAGAAACATCCAATGACACTTATAAATGTTAATTTTCTACTTTAGGGTCTCGTTCTCATAATATCCTACTGAATATCACCAGGGGTGTACAATATGAGAAGGTGCCTAAAAGTCCTATGAGTCTCCACCCCTAATATCTTGTACCATTTGTTCCCCTCAAATGAGATCATCCAACTATAAAACATATATTCAAGAATAGTGTCACAACACTTCTGGGTTCTCATCATAGTAGGGATCCAATATGGCCTTTTAGTGTGAAAATTACTCTTAGGACATTATAACATACAATTTTATGAATAAGAAAAATCATGATGTGATAGAGAATTTATTAATATTAAAAACCTTGAATATAAGTTATCATAAAGTAGAACAAGAAGTTGATTCTTGGGAACCAACTCCAACAGACCCCCAACTTTACTAGAGAAAACCACTAATGACATTCATTTTTTTATCTCTCACATGAGACTCATGATTCGGTTGAGATAGGACTTTATTCAATGGGTCCACCATGTTCTCTTCTATGGATACCCTGCTTACTGCAACTTCACTCCTTTAATAAAAATCCCTGAAGAGGTGATACTTTCAGAGTATATTCTTTATCTGTTGATGTGACCTTGTATCTTTTAAATGATCCACCATTATAGTATTATCACCATACAATGTGATATGATATTTAATAATAGTTACCACATCAAGATCTTAGAAAAAGTTCCGAATCCAGATGGATTCCTTTGCTGCATCAGAACCCTCCATGTACTCGGACTCTACATTAGAATTAGCTACAACTGGATACTTTGAACTCTTATAGTCCATAGTTACTCCATTTAGAGAGAGAAAATATCCTAATTGCAACCTCAGATTATTCGAATCTATCAAAAAACCAGTATCATCATACACTTTGAGGACAAGATCCTCATCTCATCCATACATCAGGAACATATCGTTAGTTCTTCTCAAATACATAAGGATAGTTTTAACCACAGTTCAATACTATTCACCTAGATCTTCTTGATATCTTCCTACCATGCTCAATTCATAGACAACATCAAGTTTAGTATATAACATGGAATACATGATTGATCCTACCATTGATGAGTATGTGATCTGACTCATTCCATCTTCATCCTACTATGTTCGAGGACACATTTTCTTAGAAATATGTACACCATGTGACACTAGAACCAATCCTCTCCTGGATTGTTCCATACTAAATCTCTTTATTATATAGTCAGTATATATACATTGTCTTCGTCCAAGAAGCCTCTTAGATCTATCATGGATTATCTGGATCCCTAGAATGTAGGATGATTCACCTAAGTCCTTCATAGAGAAGAACTCGTTCAACTAGTCCTTAACAGATTGTAAGACTGGTATGTCATTTCCAATAAGTAATATGTCATCAACATATAGTACTAGGGTAACTACCGCATTCCCAATAAACCTTTTGTAAAAAAATTACTCACAAATATTCTTAATGAAACCAAATTATTTTATGGATTCATCAAATTGAATGATCAATGACCTAGATGATCGCTTCAATCCATAAATGGATCTATACAACTTCCAAATCCTTTTGGAATCACTTGGTGTCAAAAAACCTTCTATTTGTGTCTTATATATATCTTCCTAAAGGTTCCCATTAAGGAATGATGTTTTTACATCCATCTTCCAAATCTCATAGTTATGGTAACCTGCTATGGAAAGTATGATTATGATGGGTTTAAACATAGAAAATAGTGAAAAGGTTTTATCATAGTCAATTCCTTGATGTTGTTTAAACACTTTTTCCACTAGCCTTACTTTATAGGTACTTAATTTACCTTCCATGTCCAGTTTCTTCATGAATACCCATTTACACCCAACATGCTTTAAATCAACTGGTTCATTGACTAGAACCTGAACTTGGTTCTAATATATGGAATCCACCTCAAAATTCATAGCTTCTAGAAATCTTACAACTTATGATCTCTCTAGTACCACCTTTTTGGATAGAGTTTGATCATTTACCAACAATAATGAGTCACCATCAATAGTGACTAGAAAACCATATATCTCTAGTTCTGTTATCTCTTGTACACTCCTACAAAGTATTTGTGTTTCAATATCTACTTCTTCCATGAAGACCTATGTAACTTATTCCTATACGAACTCCTGTGTATTTTGAGCATCAACTTCATCAATGTCAATCTTGCTCCCACTATCCTTTTTGAGCATGTACTCCATCTCAAGAAAGATGGCTTGTCTAGAAATAGTCACTTTCTTGTCTGAGGGGTTGTATAGGAAGTATCCCTATGTTTTATTTGGATACCCTATAAAGATACACTTCATTCCCAAGGGTGCTAGTTTGTTCCCTAAAAAGCCTTAACAAATTCCTCTCATGCACATACATGTGTATATAATATAATGGTTTTCTTTCCACTCTATATCTTGAAGGAAATTCCATTTTCTACTTTAGTTGGTACTCAATTTAATGTTTATTCCATAGTTTGTAATGAATATCCCCAAAAGGATAATGAATGTTTTTCATGACTCATCATCAACCTTACCATGTCCAATAAGGTACAATTCTTCCTTTCACTAACACCATTCCATTGTGGTGTATATATGGGATATAGATGAGATAGAATCCAAAAATTCCATTGAAAGTTGATGAATTCTTGGTTAAGATATTCCCCCCTTTGATCTAATCAAAGCCTCTTTATCTTCTTACCAAGCTGATTCTTTACTTCATTATTTAATTCCTTGAATTTCAAAAAGGAATCTAACTTATACCTCATTAATTAAATATTTCCATATCTACTCAAATAATTAGTAAAATTTATTAAGTAAGAATACCCACCTCTAGACTCTACTAGAAATCATCCACACACATCCATGTGTGCCAATCCAAGAAACTATATATCCCTTTCACCCTATCCACCAAATGGTGGTTTGGACATTTTCACTTATAAACAAGCATGCCATATATCATGCGGTTTTAGATCAGAATATTCTAAGTAAAGATCTTGATAGAGATTTTTCAAACACTTATTATTTACATGACCATGTCAGTGATGCCACAACTGGGTGTTATATGAGTTATGTGAACCTGATTCAGTATCAATTTCCAGTACTTGGTTTTCATAATTTAATACATACATACCATTATTTAAATGTTCCATATCATAAAATATGTTGTCCTTATAAAAGAAACAACTTTTGTTTCCAACATGAAAATAATTCCATCAATATGTAAACATCATATATACATTATGTTCTTGGTAATTGTTGGTACATTATAATAGTAATGTAAAACCAAAATCATCCTGATTGGAAATGAAATGTGGTAGTTACTAATAGAAAGAAAACCCAGTCTCACGCCATTAGAGTCTTGTAGATCCTCCTCTCCTCTGGATATTTTCCAAAATATACTTGGTTATTTCATTTGGATATATATGTGAGAACCAAATTCTATATATAATACCCAATGAGTAGAAATGAAAATACTTCACTTGACAATGAATGCACCTCTGGATTAGGCTTTCCTATGAGTGCAGTTCCTCTTCTAGTGGCCTGACATGCTATATGAAAAACATACTTCCTCATTTTACTTTCCCACCCTTTGTATCTTCTTATTCTTGGTCAAATGGTGCTTGGGGGATTTAGACTATTTATAAGTCTTAGGTCCCCTTTCCTTGTCCTTCTTGTTCCTATTCAACATAAGGAATGCGGATTTGTCATGCCCCATGTCCTTATCCAATTGGCGAATAAAGGTCAGAAGTCCCAATATACTTTTCTCATTATTTCCCATATTATAATTCATAATAAAAATAGATAAGGTCTTGGGAAGTGATGAAAGTATGAGATCTATATGCAACTCATCCTGGAATTTAATCCCTATGATGTCCAGATGCTCAATGTAGTCGATAAGCTTGGCTACATGATGACTAGGTGGCGTAGACTCTCCAAGATTAGTCATGAACAAAACATTGGAGATATCATACCTCTATTGTCTCTCATTCTCTTGATAGAGATCCCAAAGGTGATACATCATGATACATGCATCCATTTTTTCATGTTGCTTCAAGAGCTCATTATACAAGGATGATAGAGTGAAGCACTGAACATCTGTAGCATCATTCATGTGTTTCTCATATATAGAGTGCTCTTCATTACTCACCTCATTTCGAGGAAAAAAATGGTAAATATTCTTCCATCACATACAATTTCCTTTCATGGTGAAGGGTGACATGTAACTGCCATTGCCACTCCTGGAAATTAGTGCCAGTGAGAAGGTTTTACTTCTTGATTGTGGATCACAATGATAGGTTTGATGTCATTTTTAATGATATTTTTACAAATATGATAATAATAGATTTATTAATTTATCTGATAAATTTAGAAAAAAATAAAATTATATTTATTAATCTACCATTATTTTATTGAAACCCAATAGCCCTCACCATTGGATTCAGAATATCCTATTTCTTAGACATTAAAGTGGAAAGGATCCATATTACATTATCATTACCCCAACTTCGGTTGGTCAAGAAACTCAAATGGTTTTAGGTAGGCATTCCAAATTCCAACTACATTAACTCACAGTTCCTTGATTCGTTGAGCAGACTCCCCAATACTGAAATCATTAATTTAGATTCCCTCAACCTTTGATTATCATTTACACCATGTCCTTATTTGGAAGTAAACCCTTGATGTCAATCAAGTTAAGTCATCCCACAACCTAAAATTAGAATTCATTGATAAATGGAATCACCCCAACATTTTCTAGTCAAGTACTTTGAACTATTGTTCGATTCTAACCGAAGTAATGGAAGGCTATACCGAATTAATATTTTGTTGAGGGATTTTATCCTTTATGCAAACATTTAAAATTATTATCTTTTCACATGATTCTTAATATTAAGTGGTATTACTTATGTGATTAATAATATATTTTGATATTATTAATGCATAATCTAGTTTATTTTAGTTTCATCTTTGCATGCTTGTTAATTCATTAATTATGTTATCGTGAAAAAACATCTATAATGAAATAACCGTGGAACTCACAGAATAAAAATAATGGGTATGATCATTAGCTTTTTCTAATTCTTATTTTATCTAGAGGTTGGTAAAATAACTACTAACCTAAGGGAGAAACACCATTAACCAATTACGTTCATTTTTACAGCTTTCCACCAGCCCACCATTGTATCTCATTGGATTGGTTTCTCCTCCACTCTTAACTTGAACCACCTCTATTAGCTTGGGAGCTCTATCTATTACATATTATTTTACTCACACGTAGGTGATGAGTATAATAGGGTTTACATAAAATAAACTATGGGTGTGAAATCCATATATATTAATGAAGAGAGAAGGCACACATGCCAACCATTTAATTTAATAATATATTAAAAGGAAACCAATCACATAAAAAGGTATGGTCTATCTAATGATCATACACATTCATGCAATGAATTATGTATTTAATAAAATTAAAATTCAATTATATTATAATTCTAATTTAATATAAATTGTTCTTGAATAGATTAATTATTATATTTAATTAATAAATCTTTTTATCTTACACATTTTTATGAATTTTCGGGAGATTCTCATTCATTATAATTTAATAATAATAATAAATTCATTTAAAATTAACTATGCACATAACTTGTACCTTGGAGGTAACCTGATGAATACCCATCTAAAACTACCAAACAAGCATTATAATTGTATACACTTTACTCTTTGTGATATATATCATGCACCTAGAATAATAGTTATAGTAAAACTCATACATGATGTGAAAATGATAAATATTATGAAGATGTTAATAAAAAACACACACACAAATATATATATATATATTAAATCCTATCACATGGAGTGTCCTAGATTTATTCCCACATGCAAGTAAATGTCTTAAGGGTTACATAATATATTAAATTTTAAATCTGTGTAATTGGTAAAAGTACCTAGTGCATAGATCCTATCTATATGGTGTACACATTCTTCACCATGTATCTAAAGTACATACCTAGGGATTTGGAATGTGAGGCGTACTTTGGAAATCTTGGAGTACATGGTATTTCCAGTCGGCCACATGCCATGTTGACTCCGTGTTATATGGTCACTGGTTGAATAAGCTATGTATGGGATACACGACCTGGATCTGACCTGAAAGAGACTACACGTCATGTCTAGTGGGCCACATAGTGGGTAGTTTGGCTGAAATTTTTCCAGTCTATCATGGTCAACACACAATGTAATAATTAACTACACTATTTGTCTTTAATTCATATAGTTTCAGTAATTGATGAACGAATCCTGATTTATTGAACACAACTACATGACATGTAATTATAATTACATGATGTTTAATACTATGTTACCAGGATAGAATCCATGGAACCTCTAGATGAGATCCACAATATAACCTTAATCATAAAATTAATTATTTTTGTTAGATATATGGGGAATGATAGAGGAAGAAAGAGATCTCATTATTTAGATTTAATGGAAAAAGTAATCATGAACTGAAAAACTAAATTATAAATGCACAAATCACTAATTATTATTAAATAATTATAAAAAATAATATGCTTCCTTTGATACCACTTGTAGGTTCCAGGCATAGTGGAAACACGGGAGGTGTGGTTCCCAACTTTTAATTTTTCCATATTCAATTAACAATCTAGGATCTATGCGACGATTAACACCGTGAACCACTGAATTGAATCAATGAAATAGGAAAAGGTAATAGAAACCTGGAACCAAGAGAGAGGATCAACATATTTTGTTTATAATGAATTTAATTAAAAAAATAAATACCTCCAAGGTTATTCTTTATTTATTGATGCATTCAACCACATATATGTAGGCGTAACATCATTTCATTGTAGATATCAAGGGTATATCTCCTCTTGTAGTGATCCACACATGCTACACATATCATTAGACATCATCAATGAAGTCTCTAGGTTCTATAATGGATGATCCTTGTGCTTGAAATGTAATCCTCCAATCACCATGATAACCGCATCCAAATAATTTTCCTTGATCCAATGGAAGATGATATCTCTCATTCTTGACAACATTCTTAGAGAGGGATGAACACTCTGGGCTTGACAGTGTTTTTCCAATTTTTTGTGCACAACACCGTTGGTGTCACTTATATTTCCCTTGGAAAATTAAGAGAATAAAATAACTGGGCATTTATTTCACTAGAGTAATAATAAATAATCTACACAAGTTCTTTTATTTATTTCATTAATCCTAGATAAACCCCCATTTAAAATAATAAAAGAAATATTATTATTTACTAACATTCACTTAACTTCCGAGTTATAATTAAATGTTATTTAATCAAATAATATTCAGTATTATTTTTTATCACTATACCATTAAACTCGGTCTTACAATCCTCCTCAATATTTATTTATTATTTCATTCACAATATATTCTCTATAATAACTAGTTAAAGAATAAATGAGATCCAGAATATATGAGTAATTATTAAACCATGACTAAGAATAATATTTATTCAAATTGTCAAATAGTAAATTTTTTAATTGAGATACTAGATACACTTAGTGTGTGACCCTCTTGGACTATTTATTAGTGGAATTAGAAGAACCTACCTAAAGTCCAAGGATAAATGTTCTATTCAACCAGTTTAAGGGAGCCAATTGATTTTAAATGATTGAGTCACATTTAAAAAATCATTGGATGTGGGTGAAGGTGGAGGATATCATAAAGACTACCTTTATAAGAGGGATGATTTTGTATAGTTTTATTTTTAATAAGAAGAAATTTCAAACTGATTGGTGCCACCCCATCATTATTCTATATCTCTGGATCACATCAAACATGAAATTATGGCCTCCAACTAGAATGGATAACATCTAGGACATGAAAAGTCTAGACACATAATATGTGGACCAATTTGGGTGAAAAAAGGAGTTTGAAGCTTTAGAAAATAATAAAAAATAAATAAGGTAAATGATAAACTGATTGTACCTTGAATGACCTATAATTACTCCAACTCTAACACCTTTAAATAATGAATCTACCCATTCTTAACTCTTATGCCTCACTAGTGACAGCCTTTAAGGAACTAGTTTGGTCAAGGTACCTTTATAAAAGTACCATCATAGGGATAAACACTACCGGCTCTATATTCACTCAGCCAGTAAATAAATGTGGGTGGACTATACTTCTTCCACAATTATTAAGGGTCTTTACTGTCCAAACCAAACCAACCTATCTATGTGGTCAGACACTGATCCTAAAAATAAAAATATCCTCCCAGACATAGAATGAAAATAGAAATCCCCTAATAGATGATCAAGAACCACCAAAATAATAGATTCATGAAGTAGAATACAATTAATGACTTCTTATTGATCGAAACATTGAATAACTTGGTATCTATAATCCCCCACAAGAAACTATACTCCTTAATAAACATTCTTGACCACCGTCTTGAGGTAATCATCCTTATAAGTGCATTCCCTCAATCACTTCTTCTTTCTTATGCACTACCAAATAAATAGGTTGCATTAATTATATGAATTTATATCTGATCACTGAGTGTATAGCCTCATAAAGATTTTTTCTCTCCAAAATAATTATATATAAAAATATTAGGAGGGAAAAATAGGATGTTTTTGAACCTGATCCCATGATCCTTCATGATTAGGCTCCCCTACTAATGGGATGTAAACTCCTACTGATTTTTTACCTTTATCATCAATGATGAGAACTACATGGGTAAATAATTCTAAAATGAATCCTATAAAATAACTTCCTCCATTCTCTCTCCTAGATATAATATCCACTATTGAAATGACACTCCCTACATTTGACTAATTTTCAATAGAACTGAAACCTCATCTCAGGCCCAAATCAGAAATAATGTAATCTAAACATCATAAAAAATTCATCCTTCTCTAGATAAAATATTCTCCCCTTATACAGTTCTATAATATAATGTTGTAAATCATACAATGGACTCTACCATGCCTCATCCTCCTCTATCAAATTTATTTTCCAAAGATCAACTGGAACAACTTGTTAAACCTTTAATTTGTATATTTCATGAAGATGATGGTTAGAATATATCTCTAAAAACATAGTGGGGGAAACCTAATCTTGGTATAATATAATTTATCAAGATTTATTTAATTAAATTCATTTCAATATCCCAAAACAACATATTCAATCATAAGTAAAGACAAGTATAATGCATGTACTTTTCATAGGTATCTACCCTTCAATCAACATTACCTCACTTTGGGTGCTCTTTAAGCTGAAGGTTCTTATATTGGATAATAGGGGGCCCTAAATTCTCATGTACTAGATGGAATCACTTGCTACATCACACACTAAGTCTGAATAACATTGTTTACCAAAAAAATATTCAATCCTCATTGTTTCCTAACTCAAAACTTCATCAAATATCTTAACCTCATTTTATAACACTCTATTATGACCCCCACTAGTACCTCTTCTAGGCTATAGGTGGAGAGAATCAACCCCCTAAGTACCACCTCCAATGGGCCTCTGGTTGGATACCAGCATAGATGGTATAAATCACTCAAATGGGAGGCATTAACCTCAACATAAGAAATAGATCAAAAGATAAGAACCCCCTCCCCAAGAAACTCCATTTCATAATATAAAATAAATGAAACCTTACCAAAATGCATGAAAATAAATAATATTTAGTTTTAAAAAATAAGGTACCAAAAAGGAAAATTGAGGCAGTGACTTTGCATAAGCTCCAACCTCTAAAATAGTAACTTACAACTCAGTCTCCATAACCCTCCTTGAAACCTGAAAACAGTTAAAATATATGTAGGTTGAACATAACATTTATAATCAATAGGATCATACACAAGGTATCTCATGAAAATATTGAGAGAGAATAATAAACCCCCAATGATAAAATAGAAGAACATAAAAGTACCTAAATAGGTCAACTAACCGTCAAAACCTCACCATGGAACTCTCATGAATTAATGTATCCAAGGAATGGTAAAATAATATCAAATAAAACCAGATAAGGGAATTATATGTACACTTCATCCACTAAGTTACTTATCTCACAACCAACATTGAAAATTTTGTTATCCCATCCCTTACATATCATCTCATCACCACACATCAAGTTGTCAATGATGTGGGTCGGGTCACAAACATACTTACTCAAGCCTTCCATAGGGCCCAATATCCTATAATTATAGCAGTTGATATCGACATCTCACTACCAATACCACATCCTCATGAATCCAAACACACCCCTCTGCATTGGGATGTAGTCTTTTTTGAATGAGAAGGACATCAACCTTATTCCCTCCTCTTACCACACATGACCCCCACCACATATCATCTAGTCACATAATCATGGATTACAATCTCCTGCACCATACTTGATTGATACTCACCCCCAATTGGGTATCTCTTCCATGTAATTCTACTGAAGGAAGTGTAGGGAAGTGGGGATAATCCGTTATATATTCTCTATCCATCATAGATGTCGGGGAAAACAACCCCAAAAAACATTTAGTTATTGGTATGTAACACTCGACGTGGGTGTAGTGTGTATGGAAATCATAAGGAAAATACAACATATATATATATACATACATACCAAATAAAATTCCTAAAATATTTGTTTTCACATGAATATTTCATCATCTACATCTATCATCAATGCTATAATATCAATACCATAAGCTTCCACTACTAGATGCAACTCAACCACACCAAAAAACCACATACATACCACAGTTTCCTTTATATCAATTATAGATTAAACCATATTCCCAATGATCACATCACTAAATAATATATATTTATTAATCAATTTATTCCCATATTTAATGAAAAAACACTCTAATCATCCCCCATAAGTGTCTCCATTAAATTATATCCCATTCATTATCATTGAACTCTTAAATTCAATTAATTAACGTTGATTTCAATTCCACATTATGAAATTATATCCCATTACTTTTAAATAACATCACTTTTAATTTCATTGTATTTTTACTAGGCTATAACAAGCAATACACCACATAATAACCCAACCACCACATAATAGTAGTGATAGATCTCCTTCAAAAGTCAACACCACCACCCAACCATCTCACTACAAAAATATCTTATCAACCACCACTCTCCCACTTCCCACAACACATACCACATCCAAACCAATCACCACCATCACTGTATAATCCCAAAAAAATCCTACACAACCACAAGGCTAGTAGAAAACGTACCAAAAGAACAGTAAAATATAAACCAGTTCCCATAATTCACCATAACTCATTTAAAGGGGGGTTTCTTATTAATTTATTATCTTGTGCATGGTTATTTTCATACAGTTCCATATTTACACCAGAAAATTATTCGTATTCAAATATATGTATTTAACCATTTATGGAGGTTTTTTCAAAAAACAATCCATAATAATTTGTTATCAATCCATAGTAGGGGTTTATAATTTCATAACATCCAAAACATGAATATAAAAAAATATATAAAAGCTTCATGATAAAGCAAGATTAAATAAAAAAGAAATTTATAGAAACATGTGAAAACACATCTTCTTCATTATGTTGATTTCTCTCTGAAATAGAAACATGAAATCAAGACACTTTACCTAGGATGATTCTTCTAAAAACTCAACTATTAGGTGCAACTTTATTTTTAGGGTCCTCATTGATGTTCTGGTGTGTGGGAATCATTGAGGTTCTTTTTTTATCAATCATGAGTAGAATAAGGTTGAAGTGAATACCATAATTGGTGAAATATCTACATGAAATAGGTATGGGATCTTGTCATGATGGAGAGGAAGATATTACTGAATGTGTGAACCTCGATGCTAGTGTGAGATAAAACAATGACAACTAATGAGTGAGATGAATCGATTATGGATGAAGTATTATGGTCTTTAATAGAATATATTTTGGATATTGAACACATTTGAACATATTTATAGCATGTTTCTTTTATATTTTCATTTATTTTTTATGTTTAAAGCCATTTTTTAAATTATATTTGAATATGTTTTTTTATATAGATCTAGATTTTCATATAAGATAATTTTATAATTATTATATAATAAATGTAATAAATATGTTATATATTATTATATTATTTAATTTGATATAAAATTTTATCAAAAAATATTGTAATACTAATACATAATATTTTATTTAAAGTATATTTTACAAACATATATTAATTGTTGGTATTGATTATAATAAATCAAAAGATAAGTATTGATAATATTATGAATAGATAAATATGTCATATGAATCTATTACTAAACATTTTGACCAACATATATATTATCTGTTGGTATTATTATAATTATAATAGAAATATTTTTTTATAACATTTAATGACAATATTTTTTTCCAAAAATTTAGTGATAGAAACATATTTTTTGGTAAAACATTTAATTGATATAAAATGTAACTTTATTAACATATACACCCCTATAAGAAAAATTTACATATTTTTTTTGAGTTTAAATAATAAGGAATTATATAAACACATGAAAAAATCCACTCTACTTTCAATTCAATTTAATCTTGTTCATTATTTATATTAGTTAATTTCTATTACCCACCCACTAGAAAGAAAAATATTTCTAAATTAATACTTTAAAAATAATATAAGGGAGAACAAGGATCCCCTACCTAGAAGTGTTGTATATTTCTCTATTGAAAATATAGGGGGAAAGAGGGATCATTTTATGGATTAAAATTCTATACAATAATATATAAAAAAGATGCTGGAATAGACTGAGTAACATGCATGGAATTTTGAGAAGGATGTTTTCGAGTCAAAGGAAAATTATTCTCATGACTGAAGATAACAGTTTTAATTTTCATGGACTATGAGGAAGAAAGAATGGATTTGAATAGTGTTAATCCCATAATTTAAGACTTTGATGCAACATTCAGAATATCTTGGAAAGATAGGTGTTTAAGTTCCCATTTTAATTTCTCATTTAAGTGGTTTTCATTAAAAAAACCCCACTCCTAAAATCATTTCATTTCCTTTAAAAATCTTGGATGTTAAGGAATTGAAGATATAATTAAATCCAAACTAAGATAATTCAAAAAAATTTATTTAAGACTCAAATTTTAAGTATTATATTAAAAAGTCATTTTACATCATTCTGGGAAAAGGTAATAATTTTGAAAATTTTGATTTTTTTCAAACTTTAGAAGTAGATGTAAGAAGGGATCAACTTCATATACTCGAGTTGATTACCTGAAACAACCATTTCATGGAACCAATCAACCCCATAACTAAAAAGATCAACTATAAGAAGAAATAGACTGACTGCATGACCAACCTAAGAGGCCATAAGAATAATCCAACTGATTGTATAGAGGATTAGACCAACCACATGAAGGGATTTATCAATGAAAATAGAAACTAACCTACATATGGAAAAAATAAAATAAAGGATGTCCAAACTAAGTAAATATAATAAGAAACCATCTTTCCACATGAATAAACTAATGTCACACAATTAGACAAGTGACCATGAGAAGAGACTTGGAAATTTCAATGGAAAACAAATCCCAGGGCACCCTCTTGAAAACTCAAGGAATTGGTAAAACACAAAGGAAGGGTTATTATAAATAAGATACCTCTCAAAAAATAATCTCCCTCAATAATTAAAGTAGAATATATAATAATAGAAATGGGTCCAAACCACCACACCATGATATATCTCTCAAGGATATCTCAACACAAGATCACAACTAACCTACCAGAGGAACAAATTGCATCACTAAGAAACATAATAAAAAAGGAATCGAGTTATTCTCATAAAATATTAGAAGTAAAAACAAATCATCTCAATATAAATGATGAAAAAAAGAATCTAAATAATAATGAATAATCATCAGAATAATATGGGTATTAATCATGTACTTGGAACTTCTTCTCTCATGCGTTATCCTCCAAGAAATTATACCACCACGACACATGAACCAAGGGAATTACTTACCCATGCATTAACTTATATTGATGACCTTAGATATTATCCATATGATTTATTAATATTATTCCACACTCAATGTTGAACCCTGCCCATTAGATGACATGTGATCGATTAAGATTGAATATGTGAATGATTTCCCGAACCCTACCTACCAGTTGTGGGAGAACCAACCAATAAGCCACCTCACCATCACACTCTGAAACCTTAAAGAGTCTTACAAACTAATGTGAAATACTACACCCACTAATAAAACTATACTACACCTGAGGAAGGTAAAACCTAAATAACACATGGTCTCCGTCCTAAATCTCTAATGGAATCCGCCTATGATGTAATGTTATATGTTTCAAATGGGTTAAATATTTTATAAAGAACATAAATTTTCAACAACTGGATGGGTCCAATCTTGATAAAAGATTCTAAAAAATATATAAAAGTTTTAGTGCCTCTAAATTAAGTTTTTATATGGTGAATTAGGATTGGCTCCCAGCTTGGAGTTTTTAGGAGTGTCCTAGGTGTTTGAGTCCCAAAATCATAATTTTGGAAATTTGATTCTTATGGAACATGGCCGGTGCATTATTATTCAAAATCATGTAGAAAATATTTTATAGGAACATGATTTTGTAAACTGTGCATAAATATAATAGAGACTATGTGAGGGTTGGTAACAAATTTCATACTTAGGGAATAGTTGGCACATGGTTTATTAAACTATTTTCTATAAACATGAGATATGGAGGGGTAAATATTGGGGCAACCACATGGTTGGAACACAGTATGTGGAAGCGTGAAAATAACCATGTGAGGTGTGTTTTCCTTTGAAAGTGGAGGATAATTTTTGGTTCATGTGTTTGTAAATTGTGCAGCCAAATCGAGTGACCCATTAAAATAGGAATTGGACCTTTTCCCCTATGATCCTTAATAGTATATACCTCTCTTTCCTTCTCCTTTCCCCCTCAAATGAACCATGTGGAACCCTCCTCTCATTCCTCTCTTCAAAATCCATCATGGGGGTGTTTTTTATGGAACATCATGGAATTTTAAGGTATGATTTATCTTTTGGTGAGCTTCTTAGGACTCCACCTATCATCACTTTTATTTTTTGGTTTCTAGATTAGTTATTTCATTATAAATTCCACTGGACCATCATGGAATCAGATACCAATGATTTGGAATTTTTTTCCCTAGGAAGAGGATGACCTGAGTGTAGTGCCCTAACCCATCTTTCCACTTGAACAGTGCTCATAGACAATGGGACACTAGACCATAGATGTGCCTCCCCATATTTCAAATGATTCTTACTAACATCGAGGGTGTAATGAGGTGATAGTGGGGATACTATACCCTCTGGTGATGATAATAATCACAGTCTATATAAATATAGTATCCGAAGAATACCATAAAATGACAAGGCCAATAACCCATCTTAACAGAAGCAATAAAATGAAATTGGGGAAGAATAAATAATAGTAGAAGAAAATAAATAAATAAAAGATCCAAACATACAACTTATAGAATATAAACCAATGTAGAAGAATGCATAGAGTTCGGGGAATACATGATAATAAGCAGAAAGGGTATTCATTGGATGACCTCAGTATATACATATAATAAGAATACTGATACAAAATAAAAAGGCTCAAAAGATAAACTCTTTCTAATGTAGGAACTTAAGGTACTTTACATCAATCCTATAAAAAATATCTAACATGATTATTAAGGTCCATCTTCTGAGCCCAAACCTTTACCTGATCATAGAATCATCCGGAACGACCTATGTATGGTGTTAGAATAATCTCAATAGGCCACCACCAATGTGTTCCCAACATACATTTGTGAGAAGGTAGGTGTATCGAAAAATAAATTAAATAGTACATGAAAATCACATTAATAACCCAATTCCCTTGTACTCTGCAACCACAAAGAAGTAGTTACCTACTTCAACCATAACTAATATAACAGTAGTGGAGAGGATCCATATCATAAATCCCAAGGAATCACCTAATGAAAAATCAACCCATGTGAATCCTTAGGTTTAGCCTATAATATATATCACCCGACACCACATGTCGACCAACAACTCATGTCTAAAATAATAATTGACATCTTGAAGGCATGCCCAGTCATGTACCTAGTCCCATAGACCTCATCTCAGAAGAATACCCATCGGCTAGAAGTATGATATCTAAGGAACACTAATATATATCCTTCAAAATAAAATCATTATCTCAACAGTATATGTACCAAATAATAATGATAACCATCCTCCCAAATAATCCTGGTCTAATTACCTCAATATATGGTGAGCCACACCCCCAACCGATGGCATCAACATTATCAACCAATGGTTCCTCACCATCGCTATGGATTTCTATGACAAGCACCTCCAACCTCACTAATGGACGATTACATCCTAATACAAAACTAATAAAGGACTATACCCCCATAGTGTTCAACACCACCTCATAATATGAGTCTAATATATGTTCCCATGACTCCAACGTCACATTGGCTAGTCACGGTGAGTATCAATCACCAACAATGTACCTAAGACACATCATCCCTACACCTCGTGCCCCTAGACCAACCTGAAGACCAGTATCGCCTCATACAGATGGGAAATATCATCTCAATCCTCAATACACACCCATCCCATTCTAATAGAACTCACCACATTTAATATAAATAATTTAATTTAATAAAATAAACACATATTCCTAGTCTTCCCAATGTACATAGCCACTCACTAGGATTTTACGAAATGTTTTCAGTGAGGTGAATACCCATAGACATCTCATGAAATCAATTAATTAATTTATAAGAAAGGTTTTATTAAAATAGGTTCTTGTTTGGACAACCCAATGGAATGATCAATAACATTACCCCAAAACACGAGCGAAATAAAAGATAAATATAGGCACAACTACTTTGTGTAGGTAAATGCTTTCATGCTCAGTATTAGACTTTAACTTGAAGCAGTTGGGAAGAAATCATCATTTTAGATGAACACCATGAAAATAGGGAACAAATTTATATAGTGAACCATATATAGAGAGAAAATATATGAATAAGAAATAGGATAAAGGACATAATGATGTTGTTCAATTGAGACCAATAGTGAGAAGATCGGAGCATGAAGGAGGAGTTGGCTCAAATCCTAGAGAGAGGAGGAGAGGAGATCCACAACACTTGGGAGGTGAGCATGCATGGGAGGAAGAAAAGAGGGGAGAAAAAAATAAAGAAATTAAGTAAAAATGATCATTTTTCCATTTTAAAAGGTCTAACTATTATTGCACAGTTTAGAAAATCACGCGAAAACCATGTGGGTTACCATTGACCAAGAACTAGACTCACCAAATTCATGTGCACGATTTTCCTAACCATGTGAAAATAGTGTCTGGGACCAATTTACAAAACTAAAGTAGTCCCCACATGGCCATGCACACCTTCTTTAATAGTTTGATAAGATATTCATAGTGGAAAAGGAGGTCCACACGGTTTCCCCTGGGATCCAAATAGTTGGTCCAAATTGTGTTCCCCAGTATGTACACCACTGAAAAGTTTGGTTTTTATCCTTCGATGCTCCTGAAACCTAAAAAAAACCTAATGGGACTTCAAAATCATTGAAAATAATCTAAAAAGGACTTTGGTAAAATGAAATATTTGATTTGGGTTCCTAATATCAAGAATGAAGTTGGTTTGAACACCAAACTCTAAAAATTCAAATGGGTTGAGGATTCTGACCTGCTCTAAAAACCCATGACATTACAGTCTCCCAACCTTAACATATATCATCCTTGAGCTACCAAGCCTCATGATGAGATGGTACCTAATGTACACATATAATTTTGGTTAACCCAGTCTACCCTGATCATCAAGTCATAGGTAATGTCTCTTAAGGAGCTCTGCACCTTGGGAGTTACCTACCTCAATCGCTTCCTGGACCAAAACTAAAAACAAACCGATGATCCAGTGACCATCTATAGAATCAAAATTCCTAATGTGATGCATTATCACTTATTTTCATCATCATGTTCTGAAATCAACATATGTCACATATAACACCCATTAGTTACCACACCTCATCAAATGCATGACATGTGACCATGTCAGGCATATAACCTATGATGTCCCACATCTCATCAGATTACCATAAGAAGTCCTGGTTCCTAACATCTCACATAGAGCCTGCAACACAATGATGCATAGATGATAACAAACCTTAAATAAACCTACATAATTTCTATGACTAGATGCCTGCGCATATCAAATAATCCCACATCACATCGATTCCCATAGAAAATCCTAGTACTCTACACCTCATATATATAGATAAATATAATGCATCTAAGACTATCCCAACCTACTATCTAGCACCTGGTTTGTCCAAAAAAATACATCCCATTCACCTAATACACCCAAATCCCAAAATTCCATTAAAAATGTTAGTACAATATAAAAAGCACCCTAGTCACGCCCATGGAATACCTTTGACTGTCATCAACACACCAGCCTTATCTACACCTGAAAGCTCCACTATAAGCATCTAGTCTATAACCCGACTGTCTAAGTCCGGAACTCTCTACAGAGCTTCACATGCTTCCAAACACTTACCCCACTTATGGATACAACTTCCTCTACCATGGACTCTTTATGTAGCTATATCTTAGATACCAGCTCCTGGAACTGCTCCTAGTATGACCACAAAACCCTACGTCTATCCCGGTCCCTATATTCCAGCTATCCTAGAAGCCATCCTATAGAACCTCTCTAGAATTCTGATCTGGGCACATGCTCGACACACTTTCAGTGCCTGATCACACTATGTATGCACATGCCTTGACTTCCCACACTGGAAGAACACCATCAAAGACCCACTCCTCAGTGGGTTTCAAGAGACTCTGGCCTAAATTCCTAACTGAAACTCATCTCAGCCTCACTTTCTGCCATATGAAGCATCACTACTAAAATAACCTAAATCCATCACCTAGATCTAAAATGACCTGTCCATTAAATTTACCTTGTATATTAGCACTTGATTCACCACCTCCTAGAATGAGGATAAATTAAATATGTTTAAATATATCTTGATGTAATTCCAAAAACCATCCTTGAAATTCCTCACCCTCACGATGTCATCTCTTAACATATCGAGTATGAAACAAGACATGTTAGTGAATTTAGTTGCCTATTCCATGAAGAAAATGTCATTCAGCTATAGGATCAATAACTCTAGAGATCTATCATCCATCAACATTTCCATAAAGAAGTTATTGAAGAACCTGATCAAAAAATATTTCTATCCCAGTCCCTCTGGTTTTCCTTCCTAAACTTGTACATCCCAACAATTCTTTTCTGGTCCTCTAAGAATATACAATTTCAGAATTAACCATCAGCTTGAGGGGGTCTCAAGCTTCTTAAATATGTTTTTCATTGACTCTATCCAGTTATTAGACACCTTTTTTACACACTCACCCTAATATAGTAGTGGGTGTTGTGACTGGAACTCATGATTCATATATTCCATGGAAGTCTTAGCTCTTTAAGCTCCCCTATCGATCCCTTGGATGAAATGAACCAAACTCACCCTAAAATTCTCATCAAGACATGCCCAAAATTATTTTAAATTGTTCAGATGTCCTACATGTACCAGATCCTATACCTATGCCTATACATGCGAATCAGGATCTTCCCAACCCTCCCAGACCTCATCCCAACCATCAGGGGCCTTAACCTGGGTATGCTCATGTGACACCAAATCACCACATTCTTGACGCTCCATCAAACCTGTCTAGGTGTGAACCCATTTAATACCAATAAAATGGTCAATAATACATTATATATATATATATATATATATGTATTTTTGATAGAGAAACCGGTATCAGGAAGTGAAATTTCACTACCCTTACACCCCCCATTGCAACCATGTCTCGTGACATCTGGCCTCTTAGCTCGCAACCCACCCATATCAGAGCTAGGTAACACATGTAAATCTGGAGACATGGTCCCTCACCTACCCACATTAGATTTAGGTTTCACATATAAATATGAGTAAACTGAGTAAGCTTCCACCAAATAAGGTTATACAGGAAAAAATAGTTTAACTTACTTTGTTGAAATTTTAAATAGATTGCCCCTGTCATCCGCCCTACCTTCTCCTATCAAATCTATATCCACACACACACAAACACACACACACTCACACACATATATATCACATATCACAACACATATCATTTCAAATATATTTTATTGGAACTCCATGCCTTGGCTAGTTGAGTAAAACGCCACCCAAAAAAGGATAAGTAGGAAAACACTGTTTAGCTTCCTTTGTTGACACTCTAAACAACCCAACCCCACTAAGTGAAATCCAGGTTCCAAATGAAAATTATAAGTAATTTATCCTTGGAATTCATGAACACACACACACTAGTCATACTATGTTCTTATCAAGAAATCACAAGCAAACCTCCCTTTCTATACCAGGCCAAGGGTCTAATAGTTCCTCCCTTTCCATAACAAGCCATGGGTCTAATATACCCGAAAACATGGTATTTCCCCTGTGCATAGGGATATAAGCACCCAAACATGAGATCTATAACCAGTTCTAAAAACATTCTAATTATTTGTTCTACCATAACCCAAATAATAAGACTAAATAAGAATAAAATCAAATTGTTATCATTAGTATCCATCTTAACATTTCTACTAATTACCAGTCATGAATGGATCAGATATTACATTGCAGTGCCCCAACCTATCCTGTAAAACGAACAATGATTAGTGCGGGTGTTCCATTGGACCTTAGGAACAACTCCCCCACGCCAAAAGATGCTTTCAGGAAGTGATGGTTTAAATAGGTGATAGTGGGTAAAATATACCATCAGGTGATGATAATAACAATGTTTTGTATAAATTTTTTGATGGAAGAAGAATATAAAATGATGATACTAGTAACCCACTATAGTGGAAGAAATAATAGAAATAGTGAAATTATAAACAATAATAATAATAAATAAATAAATTAAAGATCCAAACATACCACTTTTATAATAGAAAATAATGTAGAAACATGCATACAAGTTAGGTCACACATAAAAATAAGCAAAAAGGGTCACCCATGTATGACCTTAGTATACACATATAATAAGTATGATGATAAAAAAATACTCCAACTATAAAATCTAGATAATATAGGAACCCATGTTCTTTTCATCCATACCATTAAAAAATACAACATGATCAGCAATTTCTAGCTCTTGATCTCAAACCTTTACATGATCGAAAAATCATAAATTCTACGCATGCCCTAAAGGTCTTATGTAGGGTATGAGAATAATCTCAATAGGGCACAACCAAAGTGTGCCTAACTTAAATATATTGTAAAGACCCGTAAAATTCAAGGGAAATTTTTTCTTAATTTTCTTTGGAATTTTGCAAGAGCGCGGTTTCTGACGGCACCTGATTCCGAGGCCCGGAGTGCCCAGAATCAATTTCCGAAGTTTGGCTCGGGTACGTTCAGTGAACGAACGAGCGGGACTTCCTATCTTTTGATCCGGTGCTCGGAATTGAAATCCGAGGGCACCGATGAACTCTCAGCACCGATATTCGCTTAAGGAGAACTTTTCCAAAGTTGCGTTTGCCTAGGAGGAGATGTTTAATTTTCTGGATGAAATGAAGAGTAAAATAAATTTGTTATACAATATTTATTTTATATCTTTAATGTGGTTATAATCTTTTGTTGGAAGTTGGGTGGTTTAACCACCTAAGAGAGGATTAAGGTGAGGAGGGGCCCACCCGAGCCCCACCTTTTCAAATTCCCTAACTCCCCTCTCTCCCTCTTAAAGGCTTGTCAACTTAACATTTAATTAATTATACAACTCATGTATAATTAATAAGTGAGTTTAATTTTGAGTTTTTGAAATTCAAACTCTTGAATTTCAAAGGTTGGGTTGTGTTAATAAATTAAGTGTAAGCTTAATTTATTTTTGGGTTAGTTCCTTTGTTACTTGAGAGGATTGGGAGAATCGTTGAGGGACTTGAAGATCTTCTTCGTCTTCGACGAAGAACGTGAAGAACGGTTCTTCTCCGACAAAGAACATCGATCCCACGACCTTCGAGACTCGGCCTCCCAGATTCTTCCGTCTTCATCTTTCTCCTCGAAAAGGGAGAAGTCGCCAACCGTGGTGATCATCGCCAACGACAACGTACCTCCCTTCCTTGTCATAGCGACAAGTGAAGAGACGTCGTTTTCTCCTCGGACGCACCCCGACGTCCACTGAATCTACGTCCGAAGCCGCGACGCCTTTCTCCGCGATAACCGACGTACGACGTCAATTTTTCAAGGTAGGGGTTGTTGTTATTTGTTTGTTTATTTATCCTTGTTCGTGGTTCTAGCATGACAATGTGCGGATTTTAAATATGTGATATTGTTTAACGTGAGGGGGCCGGACCGCATGAACACGGCCGAACCCCCTCCTTCGTTCTTGATGTTTTATATTGCGGATGAAACAAGGTGGCGTGGTGCCGTCGCACCACGCGGTTTTTCGCCCGATTATATTGCGCGGCGCCGTCGCGCCGCGCCGTGGAAGGATCATCAAGAACGCGACGCCGTCGCGCCGCGTCGAAGGGAAACAAAGGCGCGGCGGAGGGGCGCGGTGCCATCGCACCGCGCCGAACGATGAACACCGCGGTCGGTTCCGGGCCGCGGCGGGACGAGAAGACCGGCGGCCGGGCCGCCGGCGTCGGGAGCCGGAATGGGGACCGGTTTGCCGGTCCCATTGGAGAAAAACCGACCGGCCAGCTGGCCGGCCGGATGGACAAAAATCCGGGGGAATTTAATTCCCCCGGCAGCTCAAAAGCCCCCCCCCATTTATTTGGGGGGGGGGGGGGGTTTCCTTGAGGGGGGAAGGCGGCCCCCCGGTTTCCGAACAAGAAGGCCCCCCCACGAGGGGGGGGGGGGGCGTTTGACAAAAGGGGCGCGGCTGATTGTCGTGCCGCCAAACCAAGAAGCGGGGGGCCTTACCCCCCCGCGCGCTGCCTCCGTACGGCGCCAGGCCGCCGCGCCGCCAGGCCGCCGCGCCGCCGGCCGGCCGGGTCGGGTCGGACCCGGGTCGGGTCGAACCGGTTTGGGTCGACCCGGTTCGGGCCGACCCAGGGGGGGTTGGGCCGGGTCGGCCCGGACCCGCACCCCCCATTTTCGAGACGGTTTTGGTCTTTTGGCCATAACTTGAGCCACGGACCTCCGAATGACGAACTGAATGTGGAAACACGATCCTTGGATCGAGAAGGTCGTTTCGGTATATCGCACTCAAAGTTTCAGAACACTTTGAGTTCGGCCGGGTTGGTTCGTTCACGAAACCAACCGGGCCTTCGGAGCGGAAACACTCATATCTTGAGCTACGAACATCCGATTGACGTGCCATCAGTTTTGTTGTGTTCCTCTTAGTGAGAAGGTTCTTTTGGCATGCTGCGCCCGAGGTTTGGACGCAGGTGGAGTACGGTCGGGTTGGTTTTGCCTTAAAAACCAACCGGGCCCCGGGGACGAAAATGCCAATAACTCTCAGACCGGGCGTCCGATCGACGCGCCGTCTGTTGCATTGAGTTCCTGTTGACGATACGGAACTTTTGGATACATCAACTCTGGTCTTTGTGACAGTTGATGTATCAGCCTCTCGGCTCGTGGAGCGGACCCTCCGAACGAGCTTGCTGTGTGCGGGAACCCTAGTGCTGGCTGCTACTACTACTGCTACTGTTACTGCTACTGTGACTGCGACGACGACAATACATAGATCCTGTGTGGATTCGACGACGACGACTTCAGCACTCAGCGATCCTACGTGGATCAGTGCTACAGGTCTTGTGTGGGCCCGATCCTGTGTGGGTCCGATCCTGTGTGGGTCTTTGCGCTCAGCGGTCCTGTGTGAACCAGCGCCTACAGGTCCTACGTGGGCCCGATCCTGTGTGGGTCTTTTGCGGGGTTTTGTTACCTATCGATCCTTCGTGGGTCCGACGACTTAGATGGATCAGAGATCATCTTTATCGTCCTTGAAGATGTATACCTGTGTGAGCTGAATCCTGTTGCTTTCCTGTGTGGATTGTGTTGTGCTATCCTGTGTGGATTACGTTTAGTTTTCCTATGTGGTATACGTTTACTTTCCTGTGTGGACTGAGTTGTACTTGGGCTCGGAGGTTGGAGCATATTTAAAATTGATGACTTAGGTATATGTATGGGCATATACCTAAGCAGTGTCGGTTGTTACTTCGTGATTGTACCTTTCTTTGTGGTTTATCCTTTGTGGATTTTGAGAGACCTTCAGGGGTCTCGGGGTCCCTACTGAGTAGCTTATACTCACCCCTGCACGGGCTTTGCCCGCACTACGTTGTGTTGGTTGTAGACGACGGACAACGTTGATCTTAGCTGAGGCTTGCAGAGCAGGACGGCACCTGGAGGTGGACCACTGGGCGGGACGTGCTCGGAGCGGACGGCAGGACCCGTGGAGCAGTGGAGCTATCTGTACCCACCCTTCAGGTGGGATTTCCAGTGGACAACTCGGTGTAGCGGCTTTTACTTTTTAGTTTCTGTTTTACCTTTCGAGTTGTACTTTACTTTCAGTTTGGGTTTGTATACTGGCCCATTTACTTTTCCGCACTTTCAGTTGTACTCTGCTTTTGCTTAGTGTTTACTTTCGCTTGCTTACTCTGTGGTGTTTGTTTACTTTACAAAGGCAATGCCTTCCCTTTTTACCGGAATTTACGCCTTGGTGCTAGTCGCCAGCCCCTGGCCTATGGAAGGCGGGCTTGGGGTAGTCACGGAACGGACCCCGAGGGCGGGTCGTGACATATATGATAAGGTAGGTATATCTAAAAATAAATAAAACTATACAAGAACATTACACAAATAACCAACTTCCTATGTGATTAGAAGCCAATAGGAAGTAGTTACCTACTTCAGCCATCACCAGAATAACATTACAAGATAAGAACCTTATCATAAAGCCAAAGGAATCCTAGGATGAAAAATAACCCAAGGTTAACCCTCATGTTCCACCTCTAATATATAACACTCGAAACCTTGTTCCAACCAACAACTCATGTCAAAAAAAAATTAACTGACTTCTCAAAGGCATGCCTAATCATATTCCTGATCCAATGGACCATATCTTAGAAGAATCCCTTTCAGATCTAAGTGTGCTGTCTAAGGCCCAATGATATCTATCCTCAAAATAATAACCCAATGGGTTCAATAGTTAATCCTTCCAATGGACCAGAGGCCTTCATTTTTTATTGATTTTTATATTCCACCTTTCAAGGGGTGAGGTGGAACCCTTAAAATTCCTGTAGAAGTAATTGTTACATGGCTCATAAGCCTTAGAATAATTCATTACCCATAGGTTTCAAATATTACATACAACCCAGACTTACTACTTAGAACTGCTCCTCCCCAACATCTTCATCATAAAATCAGCTATCCACCTTCACATGGCTGTTCAGCTAGGCTATCCCATGCATGCACAAGCTTTTCCTGATGGAAGGTTCCATACCCTCCCATTCTTGCAATCGGTGTAGCTTTTTCTGTGGTGAAAGATCCTTGCTCATCCTCGTTATAGAGCTTGTTCCTTGTAGGTTTTTCTAGTTTTCATCTGTACTTAAGGTGGCCCGAAGTCCTTGAGGTTTCCCGGAGGCCTTACTGGACTAAAGGATTTGGTGGCCTAAAGGCCTTAAAGGACTCTGGGACCAAATCATTAGCCCAAAGGCCCAAATGGGGGAAAATTCCTAGATGCTACTATGCTAAACAGTTCCTGCTATAGTTCCCTCTATAGTATCTGCTACAGTACTGCATGGTTCCCGCTATAGTACCTGCTACAGTACCGCCCGAAAATTATGCCTCCTCTTGGATTTGATCTTAGGTCGCCTGGATGCACTTAAAAGTCCTCACCAACTAGGCTGAGGCTCATGTGCAGGGTTCAAAAGTTGACATTCCCAAGAATGACAATATATGTCCTCCTAGATAATCTCATCCCCATGGACTCATTATATGACGAGCCTCCACCCGCCAACTAATGGTCTCAACACCGTCAGCTGATGGATCCTCACTATCCCAATAGATTTATATAGAGAGCACATCCTACCTTACTGATGGTTGATACCATCCAATTATGAAACTAACAAAGGCCTCTTTTCACATGAGTGGTCAATATCACAACATTATTTGAGATATATCAATGTACATACAACTATAACGACAAACCATCCAATCATGATGAGAATAAATCACCATCAAAGTACCTAAGACACATCATTCGAACACCTCATTCCCCTGTGACCATGTCGCTCAATATGACAGTTGATACCACCCAATATCACATGGTCCATTCTTGTAACCTGACAACCTCATCTCCTCAATCTAATGGAAATGTTTCCCAACTGGTGATCAACATCACCCAAAGTATCTGGGCCAAGCCCAACCTAATGACCAATTTCACCTCATCTGGATTGTCAATACCATCTCAATCCTTAGGACACACCCATCCCATTCCCTTGGAACTTATCATATTTAATATTAAGAATTTCATTTAATAAATTAAACATCCCAAATTAATCATCCCAAGTTCCAAATCCTTTCACTAGGCTTGTAACATTTGTAGTCAAGGAGGAGGATTCCTATAAGCATCTCATGAAGTCAATTAATTAATTTATAAGAAAGGAGTTAATTACATAATATCTTATTTGGAAAACCCAATGGTGAAATCAAGAAAAAACCCCAAAATATGAGGGAAATCAAATAAAAATATGGGAACCACATATCTTGTGCTTCTAGATTCTCACACACCCGATATGAACCTCTAACTCTAAGTGTTTTGGAAGAAATCATCATTTTTGATGAATACATTGAAAATAGGGTAAATCAACTCATATGGATTTAGTGCACCATATAGAAAGATAAAAGAGACAAATAAGAAATGGGATCAAAGGAAAAACTGATTCAGTTCTAATGATACCGATAGTGAGAGGATTATAGCATGATTGAGGAGTGCAGCTCAAAACCTAAAGGTAGGAGGAGAGGAGTACCAAGATGATTGGAAGGAGAGCATGCGAGAGAGGAAGAAAAGAGGGGAGACCCTCTTAAATAAATTAATGTAAAAAGGTTGATTTTACCATTTTAAATGGACAAATGGTTACCGCATGGTTCTTCGAACCATACACAAACCATGTGGGTTCCTGCTGAAAAAGCACCAGGCTCACACGGTTCATGCACACAATTTTCCAAATTGTGTGAAAACTGTGTGTGATACCACTATCAAAAACTATATAGGTACTCACAAAATCATGTTCCCCCTCCCAAATTATTTTTAAAACCATGACGATAGGCAAAGGAGGTTCACAAGATTTCCCTTGGGAGCTACATAGTATGTCCGAATTGTGCACCTCAGTATGCACATCCTCTAAATGTTGGGTTTTTGGTCTTTGCTGCACTCAAAACCCAAAATAAAACTCGAGGAACTTTCCAATAATTTAAAATAATCTAAAAACAAGGCCTTGAGTCAATGAAATCTTAGAATTAGGTTTCTAAAATCAATAAAGAAGTTGGCGTGACCACCAAATTCTGAAAATTTAAACGGGTTGAGGTTTTTGACCTGCTTCAAAAACCTAGGATGTTACACCAAGAGGCCTTATACACTTGGTAATGTACCATTTTGATTAGGAATTAATTTTTTATAACATAACATAGGTTTTGAACCTAAATTAAATTAATTTAATAAATTCGTTGATGTCATTGGTTAGGGATTTGAGTGGGAGTGGTTCTAGGGGAAGCTTATATATGTTTTTCTCATAGTTTCTCGGATTTTCATCGAGCGATCACCATTTTGTGAGATATCAGTAGTCATGACTCTTTTTTATATTTTATATTAATTTTTTTAATGTACAAATTGATATTGTGGACAATGTTAACCTACCCTGTGTTAACAAGGGACTTGGAAGCTAATGCGGTATGGATCTGATAGCGGTGAGCAAGGATGGAGCTTCCGAGAGATAGAAATAAATGGTTAAAGATTCCTAAAGGTAGGTTGTATGACGTACCTACCATAAAGTAATTATTCATTTTTATGTTTTATGTGTATGCTTGAGCTTTCCCCTGATGATGTCTCCCCCTATGTAGAATTATCCTAGTAAACTATATGATTAACTAAGCGGGTTAACTCAAATGGATGAATGAAAGGGGTCACTAAAAAAACCTACACACTAGATTCATACCCTGACATGATGCTATGAAAAAGACCCAGGATACCCTATGGTATTCCTCTACTTATGATCTAATTTTTGGTGATTCCATGTATAATTCCTCCACTCGCTTACTCCTTGTGAGGATCCCTAGAGGGATTCCTTCAGTTACGTATTGTATTATAGGATCCCCTATATAATTCTTACAATAATTATCTAAGATTAAGGATCCCAAGTTGGGTGGCTCTTTTATGTATTTAAATATGGGTACCCAGTGGGTTCCCCAATGTTTTATTGAACCTAAGCTAGTATGTTGTGGGTTTTTGTGGAGATGTTAGTGAGTGTCACCATAAAACCCATACCAAACATGTTATCCCATTAGGGTGTGGTGTTAGTGGTGGGTCTAAGTGTTTGACCACACCCAATATTTATTTTATGATTTCACATGGTCACTATTGATTCAACTATGATTGTTAGAGGTGTTTCTTTTTATTTGGACAATGATCCTAACACGTTACGATACATGACATGGATTCCTAGTGGTACTTCCTGGGATCTAGCTTCTGAGCCTTATTGATGGATATGGATATCACAATATAGAAAAGATAAGGGTAATTAATATATGTAACTAACAATTCAAAATGGTATGGGACCATTTACCCTGTTTTTTATGGATTCACTTCATGCACTTGAAGAATATTCCTTGGTTAATGGCCTTGGATCCTAGGCCTAGTAGGTCTATATAATACCGAGTTTTCTATGGATGTATTCCAAGGAATCAAAGAGGATTACTTGGTCAATGGACTTGGGTTCAATCCCTATATTGTATACATTATATTTATTTTACTATGTATGAAATCCATAAACTCAAAGTGGATTTCTTAGTCATTGGATCTGGGTCTTGGCCCTCATAGGTCTAATACTTTATACATCCAATGTACACCAAAATTGATGCAGTTCCATATTTAAAGGATTGTTTATCATTAAAAAACATCCCTAATTATAGTGATTGGAGTTTATTATAGGTGATACCAAGTCTAGGACATGTGTCCTCCTTGGTGATGTAGCTTTCTCAAATACAATTCTAGTGCTGGCCGAAGTAGGTATTTTTTTATCATGATTACAGACCCAAGAATCGACCATGGTTTGATTTTATTGATTTTATTTGTCACATTACTCATATATATATATATAGGGACACACACACACACACACACACACACACATATATATATATTTATATATATATATATATATATATATATCTGTGTGTGTGTGTGTGCATGTGTACGTGCGTTTGTGTGTGTATGTGTGTCATGAAATCTTGTTCAGGGACATTCCAACTTACGATAAATAATATATAGTTGATCATGATCATAGAAATAAGGACCATCTATGGTTTATTTCATTTATGTATTTTTTTATTTATTACTTATATCCTGATGAGTATCTCACATATAAATACACTTCATATTATTGGCTATGTACAAGACCGCATTGGTTGTGCCCTACTGAGTTTTTTACTCACAACCTAATTAAGACACCATTTCATCAGGGTACCCAAGAAAATGTTCACTTGGTTGTAGGCACGAGTTTGAGATAAGTCTTGGGATCAATCAGTCAAGATTTCTTAGATATTTTCATGGATAATGGGTATGTGGTTCAGATCAGAGATAGAAGTAGAGCCTTGTAATTGTGACTCTATTTCTCTTTTGTACTCTTGAATATGTGATCTTCCTAGTGGGAGATCAGTGATATATGTGTTGATATGGTCATTAGGGCCTTTACTGAATCCCATTTTACAAAATTATTTTTTATATTTACTACTTATTCACTATATTTATTTATTTACTTACATTATATTTAGTTACTTTTGATGTTTTAATACTCTCATATGATTGTATAATCTCCCAAATATCACACCCTCAGCCCACAAAAACTAGTTGAAAACCTCTGGAGTATGGGGAGTCATGATTGTGGCTTGATGGTAAACCATATCGACACACCGGTTTAGTGGTACCTGGGTTAGGATGTTACAAATTGGTATCAGAGTAGTTATTTTCCTATTGTATTACTATTTGGGATTTGGTAGACATGAGTATTAGGAATGTTTTATAGCTTCTGATGGATATCAGACTGGTGTGTTGAGAACACTTGTTCTGGTAATAATTTCTAGTTACTAGGGATATTATATTTCTATTATTAATATATGGTGTAATAGTTTTATATGATTTTTTCTTTGGGAAACACACAGGTGTTGTGGAGTTTATGATTTATTATGTTTTTTGGTTTTCATCCCATTAGAACGTGGACAATGATAGATTTGACTCTTTACCAGAAAAGGCATGAGACATCTCATGCATCATATTGGTAACATAGGTTCCACATGTCATAGGTCTACTAGTATTTTTTTTTCTTCTGATGAATAAGGCCAATTTTTAAAGTTTCAATAATAACCTAAATAGTGTTTTACCATATTGGTTATGGGTGGCGTTCTACATGACTAGGATGACTTATATATCTATTCCCTTCTCATAGAAGGTTATGTAGTTATATGGTGAGACATTCTGTAGTGAGGATAATGAATCCGTCCTCATGCACAAGAGGTGCAGTGACCCTAGAAGGTTGATATGGCAAATGATGCCCAAATTTGGGGACCATTGTAGGGTGTTTCTTCTAATGTTTGGTTATTTTAATTGTAAGTAACAACATATATGGTGAATTACTAAATATCTTAGAATTAAATTATACATAACTAAACTGTATGTGTGGTATCACGTGGATTAGACCGACCCTTGTTATGGTTATCCAATCGAATCATGTAGTATAAGGCTGATGAGTTCCAGGATGTTTCTAGTAAATTGGAACTCGACGGGGTATTATAGTATAAAGATACTCATTAAGTATCATTTCTTTATCATCTCTTATATATTCTTATCATGACATCTAGGGAGAAGCTCCTTATGATTATGAAAAAAGTGGATTAGACCCTTTTTTCGTGTAGATAGTTTTGAGCCTTGTAGGTAATTTTTATCCTTACCTTACTTTTAAAGGTTTGATCTTACGGGATAGGTTGTTAGACCTAGTGACCCAGTTATGAGACATAATTAGTAGGTATATTTGGGAGACCTAGAGACCCTTAATTTTGACTTTGATCCTTGTTGGTCAATATACATTTTGATCAAGGGAAACATAAAAGAGATGTTAAGTTGATTTTTATGGTTTCCTTTTTAAGCAATGATCTTGTTTATACACTTGTTCTAAGATCAATACATGATAGGTTATTGAGTTTTTTGATATAGTCATGGTGAGATGCCTTTATCTTTTGAGGAAGCACCTTGGGTACTTGTGACTTGAATGGGAAGGACTGTTTGGGTGATTGGTAATATTGACTAGTGTTTCTACTATTAGTAGCATATTCAGAGTTTAGGTATATTCTCATGACTGGAATTATGTATGGAGATGGGCAGTCATGGAATAAATCTTGGCACAAGTTAGGTACATAATTTTAAATAGGATTTACAAGGGATATTTTGGTTTAATTAATCTGAGGTTTCATGTAGCATAGTCAACTTGATCATTTAGAATTAACTCGGTGTTATGGAAAAATACACTTGTTCTGTTGGGTGAGTTAGAAATGATACATGTTGGTTTCATTTGGTACCATTTAAATCAAAAATTAATGAGTGGTTGGGTGAGAGTTGAGGGTTTATAGTTCTAAGGAAATACTATAGGAAATATTTCCTAAGAGTTTTGATGAAATGAGAGATTTCCCTCCATATTAGAGGTGGAATCAAAAATAAATAGGGTGTCATGAGGGGGTTGACCCATGATTAGGCCTGTACATGCATTTTTGGGGGACATGTTGTTAGATTTTTTTTTGGAGACAAGGATAGCCTAGTTTTGTGAGAGAATGTATTAGAGAGAGTGATACATGACATTTTAGGGAATCTTGTTGTACTCATATGTAGATAAGATCATTCTCTACATATTAACATCGTTTTGAGTAAACATGGAGTATATCAACTAAATGACAAGATACATGAATTATTCTTTATTTTTTCACAAAGGATCCCCTTGAGTTTGCGCTCAAGGATAGGTATGAGGTAAGACATATAGTGAGGAGTCCACCTTTGGATGTCTGAAAGTTGTGTCCCTCATTTTTAGTTTATATTCAATAGTTTCTATGGATACCACTCTTAGGAAGTCAGAATGGGTGATGTTATTATGTTACATTGGTGCTCGGGATGAGAGATATTTTAGAATTTTTTTCATTATATATGGGATAGATGGGGAATGGGTTGTAGCTATAAGTTTCCCTTTCATTGATTTTACAAAAAGAAAGATCCTAAGGTGGGGAGTGGAACATCAATCATTGGAGGGTAACCCTCTTGTATCAAGGGATGTATGATATTGAGACCATTCATTGGATGATCATTTTGTATTTTAGATGCCACTGGATAAATTGAACTATGTATGACAAGATTTCTTGGCAAATTAAATGTACAAGTTTGAATATGGACTTGGGTAGAGTTCAAGGATGGGAGTAAAACCCATGATATACTATGATGACCAATGGGTATTAGATTATAAATGTATCATAGTTTGTGTTGTGTCATTAAAATATATTTGGAAAGTTATTAGTTATGCCAAGATAAGTCACCATATGTTTTTTATTGTCTTCGGAGTGTGTGTCCAAAATGGTATTGTTATGCCTTGGGATAAAGGAATCAGATCAGTTTTTGGTGATTTTGTTTCTGATTAAGCCAAGGTTTTTCAAGAATATTTAGTTGGAGGTAGTTTTAATTATGTTATCTCATATAATCATATTCTATTAGTGAGGAACCACATAGAGCATGCAATTGGGAGGAGATGAGTTCTATTTAAGGGCCATCCAAGGCATTTAAAGGGAATAATAGTGTGTCCAGGTTGATCTTGGTCAATTTGAGTTTGACCATTTAAATCTGATCGAATATAGATGGTAGTGTTTCAATGTGTGATAGGGAATAGTGGGTTGAGAACCATGCTAGGATCATCACTAAGACAACAGTGGTGTGTCTTGATAGGTGATTCCAACAGTGTAAGTACCATGGATTGGATTGGATGTTGAAAGATATGTCCTATGGTGGGGAAAACCGTAAGATTAATGATGAAAGGGATGAAAAAGTGATTGTGCATTAGGTTTTATAGGTTCAAATATGGCACATATTGATGTTTTGGATTTGGTTATGAGAATTTTATTAAGTTATGATGGGTTAAGAATCGTATGTTTTAAGTGGTTGTTAGAAGTACACTAGGTGTTTAGAAATGAAACATGGAAATTGTAAAAGAATCCATAAACCATTTTGGTTGGATTTTTCATTTTTATGGCCACTAAGGATTCTCAGGGATGATAAGTTTTAATGATGGGAGGCTTTAATGTCTCTTGTTTTAGATGGGTTAAATGTTTCGGAAGGAACTTTAATTTTCAATAACATGATTGTTTAAGTCTTGATTAGATATTTAGAATAAAATTATGATGTTTATAATTCCTATAAATGTTGATTTTTTTATGGGGAATGGGGATTTATTCATATATCATAGGTTTTAAGGGCATCTTGGGGGTTCAAGGCCTGAAATTGGAGTTTTAGAAATGTGTAGCTTAAGGTGCATGGTTGGTGTATGGTTAGTAAAAACCATGTAGCTCAACCATGTTGTCAATTTTTTATAGTCACATGGTTTGAAAAACTAGTGTAAAGATAGCGGAGATCATGTGAGATTCCATAATTAAATTTCAAACATTTCAGAGGGTTTCCTCATGGTTTGTTAAACCATTCACTACAAACGTTCAAGATAGAGGGGTCAAAGAAATACCAACTATACAGTTGGTGCTAAGTCTGGGTAATCGTACAACTAATCATGTGAGGTGTGTATTACTTAGATAAAGAAGGCTCTATTTGGTTCATAGTTTAAAAAAACATGATGGAAAAACCATGCGGCTCATTAAAAGGGGTAAATGAATCTTTTAACCCAATGATCCTTAAGGAGGAAACCCCCTCTTTCCTCCAACTTTCTACCTCATGTGACACAGGTGGCTCCCTCCTCTCCTTCCTCAATTCAAAACCCATAAATGAGGTGTTCTTATGTCCTTTCATGGTGCTTTAAGGTTTTATATATCCTACAATGATCATCACAAGTCTTCTCCTCTCATTAAATTTAATTTTTAGTTTAATGATTAGGGATTTTAATCCCAATTCCACTTGAGCATTGTGGATTTGAATTCTAGTGATAGTATTTTTTTCTTTGGCTTAGAAGTGGATGACCCGAGAGGCCATTCATGCTTGTCCATGTTTCATTTCGATGATGTATTCCTTCATTATAATTTTTCATAGTGTTTTAACATATATTAATTCAATTTAATATATGTGTTGATGTTGTTGGTTAGGGATTTTCTAGGGAGTGGTGTTGGGGGAACCCTTAAACCCTTTTCATGTAGATTCTTGGGTTTTCATCAAGATTTTAGTGATTTATCACCTATTATGCCTATTTTTTAAATTTTATATTAAAACTCTTAATGTACTAATTGATGTTTAGGACTATTATGACCTTCCTTACATTATCAAGGAACTTGTAATCCAATACAACATGGCTCAGATAGAGAAAATCTTTGATGGAGCTACCGAGAGCTGGTTATAAATGGTTAAATAATACTAATTTTAGGTGGTCTGACATACCTACCGTAGAGTAATTATTCATGTTTATGTAGTATGTGTATGTTTTGGATTGACCTTAAGGGAGACACTGATTGTTTAGAATTATCAATATAAACTGTATGATTATCTAATGGGATTAACTTAAATGGGTGAATGCGAGGGGACATTAACAACCCCTATACACTGGATTAATACCTTGACCAGAGACTATGAAAAAGATCAAGGATCCCCTATGGGATACGTCTACTAATGATCTGAATTAGGGGATTCCATATAGAATGCCTCCACTTTCTTACTCCTTGTGAGCATTTTGAAAGGTAAGCCTTAGATTACATATTGACTTAGAGGATCCTCTATAGGATGCCTCATAATATAATATAACATTGAGAATACAAATTAGTATGTCTCTCTTGAGTACTAATATAAAGGGTTTGAGTGGGTTACCCAATGTTTTATTGACCCTGAGATAGTACTTTTTGGGTTTGAATAAATATGGTAGTGGGTGTCACCCTAGAACCTATAAAAAACATATAAGATTGTGAGGGTGTAGTGGTAGTGTTGGGTATAGGTGTTCAACCACCCACAATCTTTCTTTTATGATTTCACAAGGTTACTATTGATGTAGATATGATTACAAGTTGGGTTTCCTAGTATTTGGTTGATGATCCTGAGAAGATACTGTACATGATAGGGATGCCCAGAGGTACTCCCTAGGATATGAATTCTAAGCCTTATTGATGGATATGAATATCATGGTATAACATCAATGAGGGGCATTATGGCATGGAACTAAAAATACATGATGGTATTACATTTTTTACTAAGTTTTCTCTGGATGTGTTCCATGGACTCGAAGAGGGATCCTTGGTCAATGGCCTTGGGTCTTGGTCTCAGTAAGTTGACATTATACAAAGATTTCTATGTATGTGATCCATGGAATCAAAGAGTACACCTTAGAAAATTTCCTTTGATCATGGACCTATTAGGTATAAATTATATTGATTTTTATATGGATTCACTCTATTGAATCATAGAGGATTCCTTGGTCAGTGGCCCTGGGTCCTGGGCCTCATGGTTATGATACTTGATACATCCATCATATTCCATAGTTTATGCAGTTCCATATTTATAGGGTTGTACATTATTATAAGAAATAATTCATTATAGAGATTTTAGGTGAGTACGGGTGATATGAGGGATAATACATGTATCCACCTTGGTGAAATAGCTTGATTATATACTATTTTGGCACTAGATAAAGCATGTATTTGTCGATCAGGATTACAAACCCAAGGATCAGCTGTGGTTTCATTTTATTTAGGTTATTTTTTACCTTACTCAGATATATATATATATATATATATGTGTGTATATTTATGGGGATATATATGAAAATTTATATATATTGGAGATGAAGCCTTATTTAGAGACTTTTTGGCCCAGATTGAAGCAAGTATGGTCGATCCAGAACGCATACCCAAGGAGTTGTTGCAATTTATTTTATTTATGTCTTTATTTTTATTTACTATTTTAGTTTTATTTTTTACTATTATACTAATGAGTAGCTCACTTATACATACATTTCATATTACTATCTATATATGGGACTGTTTTGGTAGTTCCCTACTGAGTTTTGTACTTACACCCTGGTCAAGTTTCCATTTCACCGGGGTACCAGAGAAGATGTTCACTTGGTTTTAGGTAGAGTTTTGGGCCGATTCCTACGATTGATCCAATATTATGGATCAAATATTTTCATAGAGAATGGGTATGTGGTTCGTGTCAAAGTTGGTATTACAACCTTTCACTTTTGTTTTTTATATTTTATGTAATCCTGTATATATGAGCTTCCAGGTGGGTGATCAGTGCTGTATGTGTTAACAAAGAAATTTGTCGCCTTACTACATTCCATTTTATCATATACTTGTTTATATTTACTACTTCTTCACCCTGTTTGTTTATTTCAATACATGATATTTAGTTACTTTCACTATTTTCTTACTTTTATGTGTGGGAAAAGTATCCCCATTATAACACTACAGTCCCTTGATTCTAGTCAGCAGCCTTTGGTGTATAAGTATACGTGCTTGTGGCCTTATGGTGAACCAACACGGGGCACCAATTTAGTATAACCTGGGTTGAGATCTTTTATATGATCTACATCATCCTTATGATGATCTTGTGATTCATTCATACTCTCTTGAACCTTGTAGATATTCTCTTTAATGCTATGAACCATCTTGGGACCAAGCACTATTGATTCCCCATCCCCATGCTAGAATAATGGAGAACAACATGGTCATCCCTAAAACACAATGAACATAGCCATGTCGATGGATGATTGATAGTTGTTGTTATAATAAAACTCAACCAAATGTGGTTGTATTAACCATGATCCTAAAAAATAAAATTTGTGAGTACGTAACATATACTCCAATATTTTTCAGGTCTGATATATCTACCCATCTTTCTAGGGATGAAAAGTAGCGCTATGGAACTATTGATGTCTAAAATCATGCCGCAGTCCTCTCTATAATCCCATGTCATAACGAGTATCCTAGTTAAATACAATGGTCTTCGTCACCCCATAGAGTCTCACCACATCACCCATGTGCTACATCACTCGAGAATCCACAACATTAAACACCCTAATCACTATGAAATGATCCAACATCGTTAGTTGGATCATGATCAACTAAAGTACATAAAAACTTCCCTTGGCCTGGGGTAACTCAGTGATGAAATCCATTGATATGTACTCCCACTTACACTAAAGGACATATAAAGAATAAATTCCCTCTAACATCCACTTAAGGACATATAAGGAATACAATAAACCAATAGGTACAAAGTTATATACCCTCCACAATTGAAAAATTGGACATCATTCCATGAATTCTCCCATTGATTTCTTCCTCACATGCCACCAATGCTACGTCCTAAAACAATTGTAAGTCATAGAAACTCTCAGATGCTCCACCAAGGTTGATATTTGAAGCTCATAAATAACCCTATCATGCCTACAAATCAAGATACATATCCACCCCTAAAATAGCATTAAATTCTGAACATCCTTAGACAACCCCACTAAAGAATCACCATAACTAACATGGTCTCATGTTACCTCCATCTCTGAGCCTCCCCACTAATACACCTCTACCTACACATCAAATATGATTCCACTATCATTTAATAGAGAGAACCTCTTCCACTGAATTCTTCTACATTGTGATGTATCATTGTATGATCTTCCATCCTTTTCCGCAAAACCTCAGACACCTAAACAATATCACCACATGACTTCCAACTCAATATGTCAGTGACCACATTCTAATTTTATTTTGTAAAAAATATCTCAAAATTTTAATCATATAGAAAATCTGTATACCTTCACTAATATAGGTTAAAATTATCTCAAAAATTTGTGATCTTTAAAGATCACAAACAATTCAAATGATTTGGTAATGTCACCAAAACATTAAGGAAAACAATAACATTTCCAACTCAAATCAGGGGTGGAATCATTACACTATTGGGGTCATAAATTCATAGACCCATAATAGATCACATTACTTTATTACATGAAAACATATCATAACGTCATATGGGAAACATCATAAAAGATCCCCAACTGTAGTCCTTCCTACAAAAAATGTAGCACTAGGGCACTAATAAAACTCACCTTTAAGTGGTTGTAAAATTCATAAAATGATCAATTCATATGAAAGTATAGTCCTTACTGAAAAAGTATGATGTTGGGATTAAAATCCAAGGTAAATTGGACACAAACATATGGTAATGGACTACAAGTCCAAGGTATCTACAGACCTCTCACATTCTTGGGTTCTTACCAAGAAATAAATGACTCTATCTTTGAAAAACCCTTGACCACACCCTTTTAAGACACCACATTTCCAAGGAAATGAACCTACCACATCCAAAACATGAACTTGGATAGCATTCCATAGAGTTAATAGTACTTAATAACCCACATGAAAGCTCAAAGATGCTCAACATGCTCCTCCTCTAACATCAAGTATATAAGTATTTCGTCAATGAACACAAATATGAACTGGTCTAATAACTCAAAGAACACAGAGTTCATGAGCTTAATGATCAATGTGTCAACATTCATGATACAAAATGGTATAAAAAAACTCAAAGTATCTTTTCCTTCATAAGAAGGTAGTCTTCAGAATATCTATCTTCTTAACCCCAGTCTGGTGGTTTGTTGTCCATGACATGATCTTCAAAAATCAACTATCTCTCTTTAGCTAGTCTAACAGATCGTTTATTATTGGAAGGGGGTAACTATTCTTGACTATCACCTAATTCGAATTTTGGTAATATATGAAAAAACTTATCTACAACCCACCTTTATGGTTAATTAAACAAGAGCATCACAAGGATATACACTGGATAGAATGAAGTGCATTTTCTATAATTCATTGATCTGAAGTCACAATTCATGCTGCTCCATGGGTGTTATTAAATATGGATCCATCAAAATTGGAGAGGTACCCATTTATAACTATATCCCAAAATTGATATTATACCAAGGGGAAATGTCACTATAAATTTTCTAAATACATCTATTAACTCATCCATAACTCTAGGAACATACACTTCTTGAGATCCCATTGATAACTCCACCAAATGAGATTTAAGAGGCACAACATGCCTTCCACCAGTCCAACAACACTTCCAGCCAATGAACACCACTCAATGGCCTCCCATGTTAGAAAAATGAATCATTTATAAAAAAAATCAATAACTACATTAAAGGAGTGTAATAGATAAAATATAATGATGGAATTCTATGGTTTTATTTATAATAATATGAAATCCCACACAGACTGATGCTGACCAATCATCTGTCTAAATCCATAGAACACATAATGAAAAAAATTGTGGCATCTATGTAGCATGGATAATATTAGGGAAAAAATAAGTCTCTCCACATTCCATCCTAATTCAAGGACCACGTTGGGTTTAATAAAGGAGTGTGAATTTCTAGGATTAAATTAAGAAAAAAACTAAAGTAAATGATAAGCTAATCATACCTCGGATGACATTTGACCCCTCCATTACTGACACCTCCATAGAATGAATCCTCTGACCCTTATATCCTATACATCACTACTGAATACCTATTTGGAAATGCTTTGTTCTAGTTTCATAAGGACAAGATAGATCATATGGGTGACTTGTACCAGTTCAATCTCTACTCTGTTACTAAAAAAACACTTACAGACTCTGCTTCTTCTACGGATGATAAGGGGATTGACCACCCAAAACAAACCAATATCCCATTATGGTTGATCACTAAAACTGATAATGAAAATATCCTAAATAGAAATTTCATGATATAGAAATCCCCTAATAGATGATCGATAATCAAAAAACTAAGAGACATGAAAAGTATACTACTGTTACTGAATCCCTATTGATGAAAAAATTGACTGACATGATATATGTGATCCTACACCTAAAACTTTAATGCATGAGAAGCAATATTGGATGCCTTCTTGAGTCACTCCTACATTTGAGTGCATTTTATGTATCACATACTCTTTCTTCTACACCACCAAATACATAGGTAGTGTAAATGGGGTGACTACATATCTGATCATTGAGTGAAGAGACTCCTTGAGATGTGGTGCTAAGAAATCATCATATAGACATAAATTAGGAGTGAAACACAGTATGTCTTTGAACCTGATCCCAAGCTCCCAATTTCTTAGTATCCCCTACTAGTGGGAGGGAAAATACTACCAATTTACTACCTTTATGAACAACAATAATAAATCCATGTGAAATTTCTTCTAAAAGGAATACCAAGAAACATCTTCCTCCTTATGATCTCCCAGATACAATATCCATTACTAATGTTCCACTTCTCACATTTGATTGATTGGTAATGGAACACAATATTCATCCATGGCTCCAATTAGATTGAAGGAAATATTTTTCTCCTCAAACAAGAAATTTTTCTCTAGATCGAAGATTATCCCCTTGTACGTTCATAGAATCTAATGCTGGAAAGTATACAATTCCCTCTACTATATCTCATCCTCATATATCAAATTAATTTTCCAGTGATAAATTGGAACATCCTTCTAAACCAATACTTACTATATTTTATTTAAATTATGTCCATGATCCATATATAAAAAATAGGTGAAACCTAAGTCTAGTAGAATTTAACTTATGAAAATTTATTTAATTAAATTCATTTCAATATCCCAAAACACCTTGTTCAATCACGTGTGAAAATAAGTATGATGAATGTACCTATCATAGGACTCTATAATAAAATAAAAATTACATAATTTTGGGTGTTTTTAAGCTTAAGATCCTTGCATCAGATCATAGGGGACCTTAAATGCTTGTGTCCAAGAAGGTATCCCTTGATATATCACACACTAAGTCCGACCAACACCGTTTCCCTACAAAACCCATAAAATACTCACTAGTTCCTAACTCAAAACTTTATCATATCTATACACCTCCTTTTATACCACTCTATCATAATCCCCACAAGTACCCCTCTTGGACTGGAGGGTAATATGGGTGACCCCTCAAATCATGCCTTCAATAGGCCTTATGATGGAGACTAGCACCAAGGGTATAAATCACTCAAATTGAAGGAATTAACCTCAATATAAGAACTGGATCAAGATATAATGAAAGAAAACATCAAAAAAATCCATCCATAATATAAAATAAACTAAACCATCCCACAATTATTGAAAATAAATACAATATAAGTCTCTAAAATAAAGTTCCAAAAAGGAGAACTAAGGGAGCGAATCCAATGAACCTCCAACCTCTAATTTAATAAAATCCAATTTAGTCCCTATAACCCTCCTGAAAACCTAAAAGATTTTTCAAATATACGTAGTTTGAATATAACATATATACTAAGTTGGATCATACCTAAGGTCTCACATGAAAATGTGGAAATAGAAAAATGAAGCACCAATGATCAAATAGATGAACCAAGAAGTACCTAAATAGGTCAACAATCCATCCCAACCTCGCTATGGAACTCTCCCCAATTAACACATCTAATTTATAGTTATGTAATATAAAGAGAACATAGATAGTTGAATTATATGTACAATTTACCCACCAAGTTTCCACTCTCACTCCCAATATCGAATTTTATATGCTCTCTTCAAGTCATATCGTCCCCATGCATCAAGATATCTCTGATGTGGGTCAGGTCACAACCATGCCTACCCCATCCTCCTATAGGGCTGAAATACCATTTTTTAATTAGTCAATATTATCATCTTACTTCTAATAGGGCATCATCATATGAATATTCATGCATCCAACCACAACCCCATGCTTTGGGTAGTAGGGTTTCTTGAATGTTAAGTACATCAACATAATTCGATCCTCCAACCATGTATGAACCCCACTATATATCATATACTCACATCGTAAAACATTTCCCATCACCTATTCCATCCCAAATTGGTACTCACCACCAAATGCATACAACAACCATATACTACTACTAAAGGAAGAGTGGGTAAGTGGGGATAATTATTAATATATTCTCCCACTGTCCTATATTTCAAGTAAAATACACACAAAACATTTAGGTGTTAGTATGTAGTATTTTATGTAGGTGGGGTATTTATAGAAATAACAAGGATATGTATATATATATACAATAATACACAAGACTATCCCAAAAGGTTTCACATGAATAGTTCATAATCTTCATTTATCATCAAGACCATACCATCATTACCACACAATTCCTTTTCTATAGAAACTCCACACACCAAAAAACCAAAAAAATCCCACATTTTCATTATTTAAATTATAGATTCATCCATGTTCTAGATTATCACATCACTATCCACCGTTTATTTATTATGCCATTAAGTGTAATATTTAAGCACAAACCACTCTAACCATACTCCATACCTATTTCCATTAAATTCCATCCCATTTATTATCATTCAAATATTAATGTCAATTAATGCACCCTAATTTCCAAACCAGATTATAATATTATAACCCATTCCTTTTTAATCCCATCATTTATAATTTCATTCTATTACTTCTATACTAGAACAACCAATACACCAAAAAACAAACTAAACACTTTACAATAGTAATGATACATATCCTACCAAATTCAACACCACTACTCAACCATCTCACTACAACAACCTCTTATCAACTACCACTCTCTGGATTACCATAATACATACATCATAGAAACTGATCACTACCATTATTGTATAATCCAAAAAATTCCCACACAACCAAAAGACTAGTAGATAATATACCACAATCATATAAAAATATAAACCAGTTCACATAATTCACTATAACTCATTTAAAGGGGGTTTATTTTTAATTCGTCATCTTATGCATGGGTATTATCACACCGTTCTAGATTTACATGGGAAACCGATTCATAGTCTAATATGTATATTAAACCTTTTATAGAGGAGAGTTAAAAAATCCAATTTAATTGGTTTTTAAACCATATAAGAGGTTTACAATCTCATAACAACCAAAAGAATCATATCAAAACAAAAAATAAACTTTAAGAGACAACAAGTTAAAATAACAAGTAAATAGATAGAGAAATGTGAAAGTAGACCTTCCATTTGAATTTAATTTAATCCAATTCATTATCATAATTATCTTACCAATACTACCCACCCACTAGAAATCAAAAGAATGATAATTGGATAGTTTAAATAAAGGATAAGAGATAATAATTATTATCTACCTAAAAGGGTTGTATGACACACTATGCTAAAAATAGGGGTAACTGGGGATAATGTTTCAACCAAGAATTCCATATAGTGTTTTAAAAAATAGAGGTTGGAAGAGATAGAAGAACATTCATAGAATCATGAGTAGTAAGGATTTTGGTTAAAGTCACATGACTCCAAAGACTCAAGAGCAAGGTTTTTATTTTCCCAAACTTGGATAAAATAAAAAAATTTCTTGAATAGAGGAAATCACCATATTTAAGAGTCAGATATGGATTTATTAGTGTCTATGAAAGAAAGGTGGTCAGTTTATTTAAAAATTTATCACTTAATTGATTTTAATTAAAAAAACCACTCCTTAACTCATTTAATTTCCATTTAAAACCATGTAATTCAAGGAATTAAATGATATAATTAAATACATTCATAAAATATTCCAAAACATGTATTCAAGACTTAAATTTAAAATTTTATGTCAAAAATAAATTTTAAATAATTTTGGGAAAAAATTAGGTATTTTATAAATTTATTATTTTTAAAAAATATTGGAGTGATCATATGAAAAAATTGACCGCATGGAGTCAGGAGACTGCATGAACTAACGACATGATGGAATAGGTCGACTACATGACTAAACTAATCAGTCACATCAATAAATTGACTGGTTTCATGACCAAAGAAATTAATCAAAAGAAGAAAACAATTGACATCATGAAGGATACGATCAAATGCATGAAGTAATCAATCAAATGAAAGGACAACTAACCTAGAACAAACTAAATAACCATGCAACCATACCTATCTACCATAAGAATAAATAAAATAACTTTTCAAAAAAATTGAAACTATATGGCCAGTCAAGTGACACTAAGAATGGACATGGAAATTTCCAATGAAAGAGATCCTTGAGATCCATATTGGCACTACCATTCCTTTGGAAAAGACCAAGGAATGGGTTTTAAAATATAGCACATTAAAGTGATAGTAAAGATTGTTTTTAATAGATACATTTAGTTACAATGAGAAAGTTAATTTCACTATTTCATAAAATATTATGCCAGTACAAAATCATTTCATTTAATATCCAAAAAGAGTTTTAAGGTATAGTGGTAAAAAATGAAAATATTTATATTTATTTACCATAACAAAGTAATTTTAAATTTATTTTAAAGGATATTAGGATGTAACAGTAATTAATAATGTAAATACTTACATAAATTACAAGAAGGTGTCAAGGGAACTGTTTGATTAAAAGGGTTCAAAGGATGATGATATTAAAAATAAAAAAGAGTCCTAAGTAGAAAATAGAATTTATTAACATCGTAATATTAAATGTTGTGAAGTTAAGGATTTTGAATATGTTTATAGTGTTGAAAATAAATAATATGATTCCTAAATCTCACAATTATTCAAACATTATTTCTTCATATATTTTACTCACTAATTAATTTTTTCGGACGTTTTATCATATGGTCATATAGAGATGTAGATGAAATTACATATAGATGTAATAAGTTAAAAAAACAATGGAAATTACTGTAAACACAATGTTGATCTAGTAGTTTATAATATATCATATGGTGGAAAGGTTATTATGTAAGTTTTTGTTATTTATTCTTAAAATATTTTTTAATTATATAAAAATTATCATCTAAAATGAAATCTTTAATTTATCATTCATTCACATTGGATACATATATTTATACATTGATATACATTTTGATGAATTTTAATAGTAATTTTACTCTCATTTTATTACTCTGAGTTATCCATAATCGATGCTTGTTGAGTATTATTATAGGTTATAATAAAATGTTATGGTTAACACTATTAGTATTATTTTATGAGATATGGAATATGTTCATTAGGTACAAAAAAAGTTTTTGTGAACTGGATGAACCATTACTTATATGATAGTGTCATACACTATGTATTTAGTATAATAGGGGTGCATGGATCATATTTTAGTGACCTTTATATAAGGTTATATAGATACATAATATTAGAACCTTTACACATTGATACTTTTCTTATCAAATCCTTGAGTCTTGTATAATTCATGGGAGATTGGGTATGTTTCTCATCATGTAATCAGTTGGAGCTCAACCAAGATGGTGTTTTTCCACTTTTATAATAAGTATGGAATCTGAGACATCTATTAATATAGACTAAGGAGTGTGTGATTGCACCAAGATAGTAAAAATAATGTGATTATCTATTCAACTTAAGGACTTTTTATCTGATCATCTATAAAGGTGAAGGACATGTGATGTATTCATCATTATGGTTAGTCTACACCCATGGATTCAAGAATGTATGAGTAATATAAATGGGATTTATATACTGTATACCCCATGGACACTCGATGTTTTATACAAAGTGAATGTATAATAATTCATTCTAACATTTGATGTGACTGGTGGTCGTAGGAATAGAGACATATTGGTTTAATGGAGATCAAAACATATCCCTTTATAGTTTGAGTAACCTTGATTCTTTAAAATAGGCCTCTATTTACATAAATGTATAGATATAGAGATTCATATTTGTTGTCAATGTGAAAAAGTCCCATGGGGTAGCATGTTATGTTTAACTAAATGAGGATTGAGTTTGTCTCAGATAGATAATCTAAAAGTATTTTAGAGTTAATCATAAAGAGTTTTGGATATGTATTCATAGGGTGTTTCATATAATGTGACATAATGTGAGGTTTATGATTACTTTAAAAAAGTGTTTTGGAAGATATAAAAAATACCATTGGATATGATTTTAGAAGAAATTGTATATGATACAATATAAAGTGAAATGGAACAATGACTTTAGGCATTAGTGAAAGTTGGATATTGAATGAGATATTCCCTAACATCTTAATAATTATTATGTGTTTTGGCCTATATCATGGGGTATTATATAAACCTATAGTGCCATAATACAAGTAAAAACACAGGTTGATTTGTGAATATCCCATTTTAGGATATGGATATATTATAATTCATGTTTATTGTAAATTTCCCTGATAGTCATATCATACAACTTGTTATATCATAAAGAGTGTAATGTGATACTATTTCCCATGATTGAAGTGCTAGTCAAATGTTATGAGTTAACATTGGGGGGATTTATTCCAATATCTTCTATCATGAAATAGATATTTCATAATATGTCACACGCATGAGTAGTTTCATTCTTGCAAGGGGTTCCATGAATCGACTAAGGAATTCACCCATGTGTTATGAAACATGATTTAATGAAAGAGAACTCAAGGAGAATCCACAATAAATATAAAAAAAGGAGGAAGTGTAAAATCACTAGGGATATGTAATAGCATTAAATCCTTCCTATGATCTCGATCAATACTCCCCCATCCTAAATCTCTTTCTATATGTCAACTTGTACCCAATGAGGTGTAAGCATACCATAGATAAAGGATGATCTGAAATTTATGACTAGTGATTTTGTTTCAACCTAAAGATTCACCATGGATAAGAGGTTCCCTTGACTTCCCTCTAGTAATATTCATCAATAATAGATGGATAATTATGAAGTGTCCATATTTTGTGTAAGGTATAAACTATTTTTTAGATTATTAATTTCAAATTTTTCATGGATTCATTTATTTTAGAATGGTTTTATTGTTGATTGGGTTTATATATTCTTCTACTATGTCTAATAAGTGCTGCTATATTTATTCAAAACCCACCAAACCATTAAACTATATCCACATCATATGTTTCCTCTTGAACATATTCCTTGATCAATTACAACCTATTTTAATATAACATCTAATCATTTGATCAAAACATCACATCATCTCACATATCAAATGACACTCAATAAAATCATAATGACCATGGATATTTTTTTTATAATCACTAGAATAATGGTAAAAGAAAATAATAAATCATGACCACATCATACAAGATATAAAACCAATGAAATATTCAATACTATCATGATTATTCTTATTTTAAAAATTACTTAATTTACTCTACATTACTTATTCATATAACAAGATCCATCCCATTACTATTTAGGTTTCTCATTAATATCCATATAATTAAATAAAAATCATTTATTATATTTAATATTTATTACATTAACAATTCAACATCATGCTTATACTATTATTTCATTTCTTTAATTCAATACATCCTTTAAATTATTCTATTTTTAAACATATTACCAATATTTTTTAATCCATGTTCTTATTACCACATTTTTAATTTACATAGGCATAACATGATGTGAATTTTTTAATTAACTTATGTATTCTATTCCCATATTATTTTATTTAACTTTAAAACTCATCCAAAAGCTAAAAATAACTATAACAAACACATCAAATAATTATACTATTCCAAAGAAAAATCCAAAATAGAACCAAAACTTGAAACTCAATAAACACACATAACATTTCATATACCCAAAGAAACCCTAGTGAAACATTAATTTTAGAACCACACAACCTTATCATGTAATGTTTCCCATATCAATTAGAAATAATCTCATACCTTTACCCAATATTCCAACAACACACATAACTTATTTTCTAACTATAACTATAAACACTACCCAAGAAGAAATACTAGACTTCCTCCCCAAAGGACCACCAGATTTTCATTGTATAAACCAAGGTTCAAGAAAAAATTACAGGAATGATAAGGAATTATAAGGAATTAACTAAACCCATAGAGAATAAAAATTCCACATCTTATCTAACTTATAGGTTTAGACCGTCCCTTAATAACCTGACTAAGATGAATGTGATGAAATAAAAATATTACCTTAAACCATCCCAAAAATCTACCAAAAGACAACAACTTAAAAAAGGGGAAATAACTCAGTCAACCTTAGTGACACCCAAGATGTTTATATCATCTTAATTTATACTTACATAACCCCTTAAGACCTTTGTGTAAGATCTAAAAATAAGTCAACCACCTGCATACCATGGGGCAGTCATGGAAAAGGGATCCCAAAGAAACTCGTGAACTTTCGAATCGTGAACTTCACTATAAAGATCCTTCAAGAAGCATACCCCACCAAGATAAGAAGAGAAACCAGACTTGGGAAATATCACACAGACCACGACTCAGGCCTTCAAAAGAATATCCTTCATGGAAGCGCTTAAGAACTCAGATGTTACAAAATATTCCCCAATGATGGAAACAAATTTCAAAAACCTTGATGATGGAAGCATTGATGTTGCGGAAGATCTGGAAGTTTTACATCAAAGAGAGAAAATGTGTAAGTACTCTGTACTTGGACAGATTTCTTACATAAAAAGGGATAAGCCATAGACAGTTGGAAAACTCAAACCAAGAATCACACACTACTGGGGCACAAACAACAAGAAACTTGTACCCATTAGAAAAAGGGATTTTCATATCATTTTTCTTTCATAAGAGGATTTGGACCAGTCCTGGAAACAATGTAGTATACAATTGAAGCCTGGTCTACTTCGTCTTTCTAACTAGGATTATACATTCAATCCTTTTATGCAAATGAACTCTTTGGCTCAGATTTGGGTTAGGTTAAATGGGCTTAGATGGTTTTTTAGCACCTGAAGATATTGAATGACCTCGCATCTTGCATAAGAGTACCTCTCAAAATTGATCAAATAACTCCAAATGGTGATTTGGGTCTTTATAAAAGAGTCATGGTTGAGGTAAATCTGGAAACAAAGCTACCCCATGTAATTGATTTCAATGCTAAAGAATATAAGGGTGAAGTCAGGGTTGAGTATGAACATCGACCACTCTTTTGTGACTACTGTAAGATTATTGGTCACTCGATTTTAAATTGCAGAGTTGTAAGAAAATAAGTCCAACCTCTTATGGAGAAGTATTGGACTGATATTAGGAGGAAACATAAAGGATAAGAAACCTGCCTTGGAAAAATAGGAAATGAATATGAGGATGAAAGAAATTTGGAGAAGGAAAGATAGTGAAGCTTCCTCATCAAATAATCCTACTAACCAATAATGGGAAGACATAGTGGGGGAGGAAGAATTGGACAATGAAATGAAGTCTTTTTCTATGAACCTTCTTACCATGGTCTTCAATATGGTACAAGAGAATGAAGGATAAGAAGGTGATATTACCCAGACTGAGAATTCCCCGGAAAATAAAGGCAAAGATGATACTCGCATGACGTTTAATTATACTACTGCCTCTCAAGTAGCAGAACATTATACCAATAGTTAGACTCACAAAAATGGATACAACACACTGAGAACCCATACTGGTACATGTAGTGAGGAGAATACTTCAATAATAAAACCAAATACTGGACTCCCAAGTCAAGCTGGGGAAAAGAATGTTCAAGGGGATATCAATTCTATGTCTACCTCTACTACATGAATTCATGGTAAGAACCCACTAATGAAAACCAATACTCTTCTCTTAGAGAAAACTAAATATTTGGTTTCACCAATGAAACCAAATTCCCTGCACCTTGGACATAGTTAAGGCAGATCATGTGCATCAGGATAACAATTTTATGTTTACCTCTAATACCAGCACCGAGGACAAGACTCCACTAAAATCAAAATTGCTGCTCCTTGACAAAGCTAAGGAAGACCATGTATAAGAACATGTTAAGAAGAAAATAGAGGACTGCAATTACCTGAACATCTCTACTACTGTCTAGGAAACCTCCCCTATGTCTACATATATTACAGCACTGGATGATGGCAGTGGACTGAAACTATAGTAGATCACCGAAGTAGGCAACACAGGCACTCAAGACAACCTCACTCAGAATCTGGACAAAAAACTAAAGGCATATGCTTACATAAAATCAGATGAAAGAAAACAAATTCAACAGGATGAAGGCTTGACAGGTTAAAAAAAACTAAGAATATCTCTCCTCACACTTCTATGATTATGCAGGAAGAAAGTGCAACGACACCTAAGGAGCATTTAATCAAGAAATTGAGAAACTCAAAATGTGGGAAGAACTCCGAAGGTACCAAAAAAGGGGACTAGCCCCAAGAATAAGTATAAATAAATATTTTATAAAGGAACTGTCAGGGTATTTCTAACTTTGACATCATCACAACTGTAAAAAATTTTCTTTTTACACACAAACCAATGCTTTTTTCAATCTATGAACCCAAAATAAGGTTTACCACAGGCTTTAATATTCTTGATAAATATAGTTATAATTTTATAGGTTCAATTTAGAACAATAATACTTTTGATTCCTTGTGGGACTTTTCACATTTCACTATAAGTAATTATCATACTCAAAATTTTGATTCTAAATCTTTGACAAGTGAGATAAATTTACATGGAAATATTTCATTCTACACTTTCGTTTATGCTTTCAATATATATCAAGATAGAATATCTTTATTCCATAATATATCTTCACTAAAAACACTATTCAAGCTCCCTGGGACATTGTTGGTGAATTCAATGCAATTCTTGGTGTTAGTGAAAAATTGGGGCCTTCAAAATCAAGAACTTCCACTAAGGAATTTAAACATTGTATTGAGGATAACATTCTTGTGGAGATTAATCTGGTGGATGCTAAATATACCTGGTATAGACGACAACAACATAGAATTTTGGAAAGTAAATTAGACAGAGCTTTCACAAACCTTAAAGCTCTTGATAACTGAAATAACATCTCTAGTATTACTTTGACTAAGATTAATTCTGATCATTATCCAATTTTGGTGAGTCTCACTACTCAAACCAATAAACCTATTCTCCCCTTTAGGTTTAATAATTCCTAGAATTATGTTGACTATTGTAATAATATTATCAATGATACTTGGAATTCTATCATAATGAATGATGCTTTCCACTATATTTTAAAATTAAAACTTCTATTTTTTTTAAAATATGGTGCAAAGACAGAGCTCAAAAAAATGATATTGAAATTAATTCCCTTGAAAATGCCCTTAATCAAATTCAAATGAATTCAAATCACAATGATTTTACTAATGACACAAATCATGAAGTTGAAATAAGTAATAACCTCATTTCTCTAATTACCTTAAGAGACAATCATAGAAAACATACCCTCAGAATCAATTGGATTAAGGATGGTGACAGAAACAAGAAATTCTTTAATACCTTACAAAGGATTAGAAATGCCAGTAGACCTCTTTCCTTACTTAAATATTGAAAAAATATCATTGATAATGAAGATAGACTTGCATACCATGTTACATCCTACTTTAGTAACATTTTTAATGGTCTTATCCTAAACAAAGATATCAAAGCTGACATAATCCCCCGTTTAGTTGGGGACAATGATAATAACATTTTGAATAATATTAAAATTGATCATGAAATTAGAGATGTGGTTTTTAGTTTAAAACCAGAGAGTGCTCCTAGTCCTGATGGCTTTCCCAATGTTTTTTTCAACATCATTGGAACATTGTTGGCAATGATGTATGCCGTATTGTAAAATCTTTCTTCACTAATGGATACCTTCCTTATGGTTTCAATGCTCAATTTCTCACTTTAATTCCAAAAGTGGATAATGCTTCAGAAATCCATCTTTTCAGACCTATTTCTCTTATCAACACTGTTTATAAAATTAACTCCAAGCTATTCGCTAGGAGATTGACAGCTATCACCAAAAAAATTATCTCTTGGAAACAATTTGGATTTATGAAAGTGAGAAATATCCAGGATTTCATTTTCCTTGCCTCTAAAAGTACTAACATTCTCAAAAAAACTCCAAAAGGAGGGATCATTGACATCAAACTTGACATTAGAAAATCCTTTGATACCATTTAATGGAATTTCATTTTCAATATCCTTTATAGTTTCCGTTCTAATGACAACTTGGTAAACAAAGTTAAAACTCTTTTTAACTCTCCTCACATCTCTATCCTAATTAATGGCTCTCCAAAGGGTTATTTCACATTCACTAAAGGTCTTAGATAGGGATATCCCCTTTCTGAAATCCTTTTTTTATTGCTGAAGACTACTTAAGTAGACTTATCATGACTTCAATTACTAGAGGTGAAATTAAGCCCATATTTACCTCTAGAACTTTGACTATTCCCTCTCATATTTTATATTCTGATGATATAATTCTCTTCCTACAAGGTGATAAAAAAACATAACAAATCATAAAGATTTTATATATCACTATGAAGATGTCTCTGGTCAATCCATAAACTAGAGTAAATCTTCCATCTATTTTGGTAAGAGTTTTGCGGTCAACAGAAAGACTAATATTATGAATGAACTAGGAATTCAAGAGGGATAATTCCCCTTTTCATACATTGGGGTCCCCATATTTTGGGGGAAACCCAAAAACACATATTTTTCAAATATTTTAGATCAGATCAGTATCCAACTATCCTCCTGGAAAGGAAAAACATTATCTATGGCAGGGCGGGTTTGTTTAGTAAAATGCACAATTGTTTCAAAAATGGTTTACTCTATGATGGTTTATAAATGGCATGATGATATTCTCAAAAATATAAATAGAATAATTAGAAATTTTTTTTGGAGTGGAAGAACTCTTGAAAGAAAAATCATGACTGTTCCCTAGAAACATTGTTGCACCCCAATTGAAAATGCAGGTCTTAGGATTAAGAACCTCAATATTTTTAATGAGCCTCTTCAAGCCTAACTTACTTGGAATATTGTGAACAACAAATCACAGACTTATGATTTCTTACATGGATGTTTTAATATTAACCTTAAAAAAGGAAAATACTATTACTTGGAATCCTCAATATGGCCTTCCATCAAACACACCTTCTCAAAGATCCTATCTTGCTCTAGATGGATAGTTAACTGAAACTATTTGCTCAATTTTTGGTTGGACAACTAGAATGGTTTCCCTCTTTGTAGAATGGTTGATCCTATGTAATTATACATGAATCCAAAAATATCCATCAATGATTTTTTGAACTCCCCTGATGATAATTTACCTAATGAAATTTTGAATATAAATGATAATTACACTTTTGTCAAAAACGATGATTTTTTAGTTTGGGAGCCTTCTTATAATGGAATTCTAACCTCAAACATTATTACAATTATAATGTCAATACCAATAGAAATGATTTCACCTGGATAATGCATTTTAATAAAATTTGGGTTAGGCCTTACTGCTTCACCTTATTTTGGAGAATTTCTCATAATAAAATTCCCTCGGATGGTAATATTCACGTTTGTGGTATTCAACTTTTTTCTAAATTTCGTATATGAAATCAGAATAGAGAGGATACATATCATCTTTTTCATACTTGTGACACTGCCTCTACTTTATGGAATTTTATTTATGATATTTTTGATCTTATATGGACAGGTTTGAACTCTATTGGACTACATCTTCATATATGCACTAACATGGATACCTCTCCTCAAATTACTCATATTTTCATAGCTATTGTGGCAGAATTGATACATCTTATCTGGTATAAAATAAACACTATTATGCATATAAATAACACTTTCAATTTTCGTGCAGCTCAAATTAAGATATATATTGTGATAAAGGAAGCTGGGACCATTCAAACAGGAACCTGTCACAACTCAGTCAATGATTTCACCATTTTACGAAGGATTGGTATCAAATGAAACTACAACCCACCAAGGGGTTTACTAGAGGTTTTTTGGAAACCTCCCATCCTTGTTTAGATCAAAATTAATGTGGATGATGCCTCAAAAGGGAACCCAAGACCTGCAGGCTATGGTATTATCAGCAGAAATCAAAATGGTAACATTCTTGGATGCTGCTTTGGTTCATGTGGTATCACCTCTTCTTTGGAAGAAGAAATGTATAGTATCATAAATGAAGTTATTTGGATTTTTCAAAAGGTTTGGAACAATCTCTGGATTGAAAGTTACTCAACCACTATTTTTCAGGCTCTTAGACATGGAACGATTCACCTTGCGTGGACGCTCACTTCAAAATGGATTTCCTTCCTCCTCCACTTATCTGAGCTCAATAATATTATCACTGATGCCTATAGAGATGTGAACAAGGTGGTAGATGGTCTTGATAATAAGGGTGTCTATAGAAATATCATGTACATGGGGGATCTTCCAGCTGAGTTCACCCCCTTACATCAAAATTATTGTAATAAAATACCCTCCTTTAGACTCTTGTAACTTCTTTTTTTTTTCTTAATGTGTTTTTGTGCCTTAAAAAACATTAGTGACACCCAAACATAAAATAACCTATATTACATTAAATTAATCATGATTCACAGTCATTAATATTAATTGTAGTTTACATTATTATTAAAATTAATTACAATTACCATATTACATATTCATTATCATTTTTTTATTATACACTTATTTTATCCAAAATATTTAATATTAATGCATAGAATATTTAGATATAAATTACAAAAATTATCATACCAATATGGAATATATATGGAACTAGTTGTCATGATTACCTTTCCATTCCATGTTTTATAAAATTGTTGAGTTATAGACTTACGTTAGTCTACTTATTTTGAAAACCATGTTACACCTTATTTAGTATTTGATTTAAGAATTTTTTTTGTTTTATCTTTTTTGAATACAATATAAAAAATTATTAAATGAATTATCGATAACTTAAGGATTTATGAAATATAGATGGTCACAAGACTCATGAAAATTGAATAACCTTATGAATTTCCAAATAATGATGGTTTTAGGATTTAATAAAATATTCCTAGAACTATGGTGGTTCTAAAATGATTTATTATAGATGTGTCAATATGTTAATACCATCAGAAGAAGAAAAATAATATTCTATTAATTCACATGAAACTAACTCTGAGATGTGTGGAATCTGACCATTTAAGGGTCATATATAAATAGATCTATACCTCATGGATTTTAAAATGTGGGATACAAAGTATGATATAAGGAAATGATAAATGTATGAAAGTTTTAATCACTTGAATATTTTAATATTTTTTGAATTAGATTGCTTTTTATTATTTTTTAGTGTTTGTTATGATCTTCTAATTATGAGAATTCATTATAAAATCACTACTGGAAATATACTATATCCCAACGGTTCTGAACCGTTGGGAAAGCCCCTCAAACCGTTGGGAAAGGTTTTCCCAACGGTTATGAGAACCGTTGGGAAGTAAGCCGTTGGGAAAAGGTTTTCCCAACGGTTTACTTGAAACCGTTGCAATAGCCCATAGAAATTTAGTTTTTCCCAACGGTTCTCACAAACCGTTGGGAAAACTCAAATGCCACACATTTTCCCAACGGTTCCAAACCGTTGGGATATACCATGTGGAACAATTTCCCAACGGTTTTAAACCGTTGGGAATTGGTGAAGTCTTTCCCAACGGTTTAGAACCGTTGGGAAAAGACATGCTAGAAACTTATATGCCAACGGTTTGAAACCGTTGGCATACCCTATGCTGCAAATTGCAGCACCCTGCAATTTGCACAGCCCCTGTCTATCACCACCGGTCATCAGGCCTCATTTTCACCTCATTTTCACCTCATTTTCGATCCAACTATTGTACCAGTAATAAAATAAAACATACATATTCAATTACGAACAAATTCATACACATTTAACATATAATGGATCCTGAAACTATACAAATCCATAATTAAATTACAATTCATAAACATACATAATTCATATAGAATTCAATTTAAAATTTAGATGACAATTATACGTGGAATCTGAAATTCAATTCATAATATGATCGGTTTTTTCTATACCATATATTTTTACCTCAAATGATGTCCATTTTAAACAAAATACATACACCTGAAGTGATACCGGCCACACCGCACCTCAGATTGAGGCGGGGTTAACTCGTACACGTCACATTTGACTCATGGATCGTTGTGCTAAAGTATCGACAGAATCCTAATACGTTTGGTCGGTTTTCCGTATGCCAGTTGATGTTTTTCACTTAAAATGGCGTCCTTTTGAAACAAAAGACGGACACTATGAGTGGTGCCGACCACACCGCGTCTCCAATTGAGGCGGGGTTGATTCGTACACGTCACATATGACTCATGGATCGTTCTCCTAAAGTTTAAATGGAAACCGAATGCGTTTGGTCGGTTTTCCGTATGTACCTAAAATGTTGTACATTTTAAACAAAAGAGTGACACTTAGACTCATCCCGACCACACCGCGACTGAGATTCATCCCGGGTTGGCTCGTACATGTCACATATGACCCATGGATCATTGTGATAAATTATAAAAAGATTCCGAATGCGTTTGGTCGGTTTTGCGTATGCCAGTTGTTCTTTTCATTTATAATCATGTCCATTTTAAACAAAAGAGACATAGTTAGAGCGGTGTCGGCCACACCACATCTCAGATTAAGACGGGGTTGACTTGTACACGTCACATATGACCCATGGATCGTTGTGCTAAAGTATCGATAGAATCCGAATGCGTTTGGTCGGTCTTCCGTATGTCAGTTGATATTTTTCACTTAAAATGACGTCCTTTTGAAACAAAAGACGGACACTTTGAGTGGTGTCAGCCGCACCGCATGTCGGATTGAGGCGGGATGATTCGTACACGTCACATAGGACTCATGAATCGTTCTCCTAAAGTTACAATGGAAACCGAATGCGTTTGGTCGGTTTTCCGTATGTACTTAAAATGGTGTACATTTTAAACAAAAGAGAGCCATTTAGACTGATCCCGGTCACACCGCGACTCGGATTGACCCGGGTTGGCTCGTACACGTCACATATGACCCATGGATCGTTGTGATAAATTATCAAAAGATTCGGAATGCGTTTGGTCGGTTTTGCGTATGCCAGTTGTTCTTTTTCACTTATAATCATGCCCATTTTAAACAGAAGAGACATAGTTAGAGCGGTGTCGGCCACACCGCGTCTCGGATTGAGACGGGGATGATTGGTACACGTCACATATGACCCATGGATCGTTCTCCTAAAGTTTCAATGGAAACCGAATGCGTTTGGTCGGTTTTGCGTATGTCAGTTCTTTTCACTTATAATCCTACCCATTTTAAACAAAACAGACACAGTTAGAGCAGTGTTGACCACACCGCGCCTCGGATTGTGGCGGGGATGATTCGTACACCTCACATATGACCCATGAATCGTTCTCCTAAAGTTTCAATGGAAACCGAATGCGTTTGGTCGGTTTTCCGTATGTACTTAAAATGATGTCCATTTTAAACAAAAGAGAGCCACTTAGACTGATCCCGGCCACACCGCGACTCGGATTGAGCCCGAGTGGGCTCGTACATGTCACATATGACTGATGGATGTTGGGTCGGAGGTGAGTGTAGTTGATGTAGAGGCAAGGGATTTCTCTGGCTCCACCGGCTGACCGGTGCTGAGCCACCGGCTGGCCGGTGGTCTGGACAGAAGCATGCTATTCTGTCTGGGTTCCACCGGCTGGCCGGTGGTCAGGCACCGGCTGGCCGGTGGTCTGGACAGAAGGTATTCCATTCTGTCTGGGCCCACCGGTTGGCCGGTGGCCATACACCGGCTGACCGGTGGCACTTGGCAGAGGGCAAGGCCTTCTGCCTTGTCCACCGGCTGGCCGATGGGCTGGATCCGGCTGGCCGGTGACCTTACCGGCTGGCCGGTGGTCTCACACCGGCTGGCCGGTGGACTTAAAATGACGTCTTTTTGAAACAAAAGACCGACACTTTTTGAGTGGTGTCGGCCACACCGCGTCTCCGATTGTGGCGGGGTTGATTCGTACACGTCACATATGACCCATGGATCGTTCTCCTAAAGTTTCAACGGAAACCGAATCCGTTTGGTCGTTTTTCCGTATGTACTTAAAATGGTGTTCATTTTAAACAAAAGAGAGCCACTTAAACTTATCCCGGCAACACCGCGACTCGGATTCATCCCGGGTTGGCTCGTACACGTCACATATGACCCATGGATTGTTGGGATAAATTATCAACAGATTCGGAATGCGTTTGGTCGGTTTTCCGTAAGCCAGTTGATTCTTTTCACTTAAAATGACGTCCTTTTGAAACAAAAGACGGACACTTTGAGTGGTGTCGGCCACACCGCGTCTCCGGATTGAGCTGAAACCACCGTGAAACATTCTAATTATTATTCGTGACGTGTACGCGCAGACGGCACGTCAATCGGACGTGCGGTTTGCGCGGTACGACTCAATATTAGTGTTTTAAGTGATGTGCGCGCTTCGTAAACGCGCATGAGGGGGGTCCAAACGGGCCGAACGATGTCGGAATGGCCTGAAATCAGACGACAAATACGGGTGAGTGATTTCTGAAGTGGTCGAGCAGACGGCACGTCAATCGGACTTGTCGTGTGCCCGCGGTGACCGACAACGCAGTTATGGTGTCATAAACGGCCAGAACGGGCGTCCAACGGTCAAATTCATAGCGGACGGCCTCAGATTGATCTGAAACCACCGTGGAACATTTTAATTATTATTCGTGACGTGTACGCGCAGACGGCACCTCAATCGGACGTGCGGTTTGCGCGGTACGGCTCAATATTCGTGTTTTAAGTGATGCGCGCGCTTCGTAAACGCGCGTGAGGGGGGTCCAAACGGGCCGAACGATGTCGGAATGGCCTGAAATCAGACGACAAATACGGGCGACTGATTAAAATAATTCAACTCCAATACTATACTACGAGTCTAGATAAAACCAACAACTAGAATAGATTAAACATCACATGTCAAGTCAAAAATGTAACGGATCAATATGTCCCACATCAGCATCACCATCTCCATCATCATCATCATCATCGCCCTCGTCATCGTCCTCCTCATCGTCATCACCCTCCTCAACGCCTTCCTCCTCGCCTTCGCCCTCCTCCTCGCCCTCCTCATCTCCATCCTCTTCCGAATCAGACTGCTCGCCATCATCATCTTCAAGCTCGACATCGGCCTGACCACCACTGGAACTGCCACCTGGTGCACCATATATAGAATGTATCGACGACATGTATTCATCAATCGCTGGGCTGGCCTCTGCTGGAAGTGTTGGACGCAGAACTTCAATAAATTTCATAAATGCACTGTTTGCCCTTGCAGACTGTTCTGCCGTCTCTGTGGCCCTTTTCTCAGCCTGTTCTGCTTGTGCCCTAACTTGCTGCAGCTCGGTGGCACTACAACTCGTACCTGAGGCAGGCCAATACCTCGTCGGGGCTATCCTAGGTCGGCAGCGTACTCTGCCAGAATGATCATCTCCCAACACCTGATGTAAGTGATCAGATGGCCCAAAATTGTCTGCTTCTTGGGCATCGAGGGCCTCTAAAGCATCCTGTTACAAATATAAATATATTGTTAAGTTACGAAATAGATATTAAAATATAAAATCAACAGATTAAAACTTACAATCTGCTGCTGAGTCGCTTCGTTGACAGCACGTCCATCCTTTTTTCGTCTACTCGAGCAAAACAGTTTTGCTCGAGGCACACGTCCTTCAATATTTTGTACTTTCCTCTACAATGACATTGAAAACAAAATTTATATAAATACTTCAGCAAATAATTAAATAATTGAGGAAAAAAAAGAAAATGTAAGTCGTAAAGAAAACTTATAAACAATTGTCATACCTGCTGCCTCTCATGATCCGGCATCGTCGTGCGTCCTAGTGTATGGAGGTATTTTTTTGCATCAATGTTTTTTTTATTTTTACCAGATGATTCCTAAATAAAATTCGATAATGCAAAGGATAATATTAATGCAAAACTTGAAAGTTATTATTTAAATACCTCAAATGTAATTCATACCTTAAACTGGGTACTCGTCCAATGAGTAATCATCTGACGATACTGCTCTATAGGACAATCATCCACGACTGGTACCGCCTCTAACTCAGTGCCAACTCTAGCACGCCAGCCAATATACAGCTCATGCTTGTAGGCTCTCCAAAGCTCGCCTAAATCCTTTAGACGTTCCATTCGTGCACCCTCACCATCAGGAAAATTAAATCGAAGCTGAAATGAAAATATTAATTTATATAAATACAAAAAAAATTCATGGCATTAAATACAACAGATTTTTTTACCCATATCTCTGACCAAGCTCTATCTTTGACCTCATGTGGCAAATGTCTCCACGACAGCGGGCTGACGGGAATGATGTCGGAGTATTTGGCAAGCGTCGCCATAAAACTCCGACATTGCTGCCCTGTTTTCTCAACCATCTGATTGTCTTCATTATATTCCACCATAACCTGTGTGCGACGGTTCCACACCGAACGCATGCGTGTACGGCCCCGCCCCCGCCTCCTTTCAGTAGATGTATCTGTCATGAAAGAAAAACAAATATTTTATCAAAACATGTTATAATGAAAATAAATATTACTATAAAAATTTGATAGGGTTTTATAAATATACCTGTGCTAGTCTGATCAATGAGTGGCGCCGGATCCACAGAACCTGATGGAACACCCTCTGGTGGAACGGGAGTCGAAGACGATGGAATATAAAAGCTCGGAGAGACAGAAGTAGAAGGAAAAGAAGATGGAACAACTGTATGACCTGATGCTGACTGGGGAGTGGGAATCATCATGGGATGTGAAAATGATGGGGCAGAAGATGCAGAAGGTAGCGAAAACATGGGAGGTCTAAATATCCCGTGTGTCCCTAACGACACACCGGGATCAGAATGTGGGAAGGCTGAAATGTCAGTGGGAGGGGCAGGGTCTAGTCGGGCACGCGCAGCTCTACGTCCACCTCTGGTACGAACCCTCCTCGTACCACCGGCCTGAGTACTCGGACCAGTACTAGGCTCCTCGTCGAATAACTGTCGACGTAATGGTGGATCCTACAAAAAAGTTTACAAAAAAAATTAATCACATGACATTATATATTCTGTAAATATATATATATATATTTGAAATAAAGTACTCACTGTAGGCACTAATGGTGGAATGCCCAGCTCCTCCATCCGACGATTGTTCTCCGCCATTTTTTTTCTTCGTCTCTCTTCAATTGGCTTCATTTCCTGCATTGGAAAACAAATATGTAATTAATTAGAAAAAGAAAATTAATGTGTAAACCAAAAAACTAAATATATGAGGGAATGAGGGGATTCATTGGTAATTTACCTATCAATTGTTTTAGAAGAGCTTGAATGAATTTAATAAAACATACAAGTTGTAATGTTCACCAAGTTTGAAATATTGTTTGATTTGGTTTGAATACAGTTCAATTCCAAATTAGAAAATGCAATTCAAATAAAACAGCAACCAATAAACATTGAAAATTCACATAACGGTCAAGTCAGCTAAAACATATTTGTGATCAATACTAAATAAATATGAATATTACCAACCTTAACAACCCAACTCGAGGTAAACCAAAAGAATTGAGAACATGGATGAATGATTCTATATATTTCCAACCACAACTTCAGGTTCACAATCAACTCTGACAATTGAGCTATTGGAGTCATCAAAAGAAATAAATGGATTGGTTCCAATGGCAATAGGGACAGTGTCAATTCCATCATCAGCATCATCAAAAATATGTCTTGGAATTACTTCAACTACGACACCAAATTCAGGTTGAAGTTGATCTTTGACATAAAAAACTTGTTTAGCCATTGATGCCAACACATATGGTTCTTCGGTTGCAAGAGTGCGGGTCATATTAATTACTCGAAATCCACAATCATCAATAAATGTGCCATGTCTCGTCATCGAATCAAACCAATGGCATTTCATCATTGTGACTCGTCCATGAGAGTAATAATCCAATATTATTATTTTCTCAACGACTCCATAATAACCCACATTTTCAAGTCGCGGTCTACTATCTGATGCGCTGGCATAACAATCTGTTGTGGCAGTAACCATAATACCATCATGTTGTGTTCTCATGTTTTTGGCTCGTTCAGTGACAATAAATCTGTACCCATTGATAACAATTGATTTACAGTCACGAACCACGGTATTAGGACCAAAAGCCAAAGCTCTTATTTCCTCAGAGACAGAGTCAGCAGACAAACTCAATACCTGCAATATAAATGACAGCTAAACTTAAGTAAATATTGAAATATTTAATTTAAATAGTAATATTTTTACCTTCAATTTTAACCAAGCAGAAAACTCTTTGCTATGCAAAGTCTCTCTCCTTCTCAAAGATAAAGAACGATGCTTCCTATTTATCATTGTTTTATGTTCCCTGTAGATAAAAAAATATGAATAGTTTAACAGATATATATGTAAGATATACATATTCAATTTTGTTACCTGATATAGTCATCGAACAAATCACAGTTGAACAAAACTGTGCGATGTGCCATCTCCCGCTCTTCATTGCTTAATGTCTTCAATGTATATGATCCAGGAATTCCTCCTGTTTGAGGAAGTGATGGAAAACTGGGTTCAATTTGCTCATATTGTTCTTCTTCATTTCTCATTGGTCTGCTCATTCTTGTAGTAAGATCAGACAAATACATTGAACAGAAATCCATACATTCTTGAGCTAAGTAACCGTTCACGATAGAACCTTCGGGATGATTCTTGTTTCGAACATAAGACTTTAATGTGAACATATTTCTTTCAGTTGGATACATCCAACGAAAAGAAACAGGTCCTCCGAGAAGTATTTCAGTTGGAATATGGACAGTCAGATGCAGCATGCATGTGAAAAATGATGGGGGAAATATTTTCTCCAACTCACACAAAATTAATGGGGCATCTGTCAACATTTTTTGCAAGAAAGACTTCGACAACTTCTTAGCACAAAGATCTCTAAACAAATGGCACAACCGAATAACACCCACCCTTACATTATTGGACAAAAGATGACGGATTGCTATTGGAAGCAACTCATGCAGTAGAACGTGATAATCATGAGTCTTCAAAGATTTTAGCTTCAACTCTCTTCTGTTGACCCGTTTAGATATGTTGCTTGAATAGCCATCAGGAACTCTAATAGTCTCTAATACTTCCAAAAATTGTTTTTTTTCAGTAGGTGTCATCACATAAGAAGCACATGGAAGTTGCCATTTATTTTCACTGATACGCACAGGATGCAATTCTGGTCTGATGCCCCAATCCACCAAGTCACGTCGAGATCGTAAATCATCTTTTGTCTTCCCCTTGACATTTAGAAGAACTGAAAGCAACATTTCACATATATTCTTTTCAATATGCATTACGTCTAAGCAATGACGTAGCAAATTGGTTGACCAATAAGGCAAATCAAAAAAGATACTCCTCTTCCTCCAATTGTAACAGGTTTCTGTGGAAACATTCTTTCTCTTTCCAGATTTCATTTGACCCTTCCCGAACGAAAAACTGAAATCTTTCAATTCATTAAGCACATCAGTTCCAGACATACGCTGAGGTGGATCATCGGTCTCTATAGTATTATCAAATCTTCGACGATTCATTCTATATGGATGATCCTTTGGCAAAAATCGTCGATGTCCCATAAAACTGAAACTACAACGATGTTTCAGTCTTCTGGATCGTGTATTCTTCATACAAACTGGACATGACAGTTTCCCCTTCGTGCTCCATCCAGACATCATTGCATAAGCCGGAAAATCATTGATTGTCCACATAAGCGCAGCGCGCATCTGAAATATGTCTTTTGAACATGCATCGTATGTGCGCACACCCACATCCCAAAGAAGCTTCAACTCTTTTATTAAAGGTTGCATGTATACATCAATATCAATGCCAGGATCAGAAGGACCAGATATGAGTATACTCATGAAAGTGAAAGGTTTTTTCATACACAACCATGGGGGAAGATTATAAATGTGTATAAAAACTGGCCATGTGCTGTGCGAAGTAAGCATCTGCCCAAACGGATTAAAACCGTCGCATGAAAGACCCAGCCTCACATTACGCACGTCAGCTGCAAAATCAGGATGTCGAGCATCAAATCTCTTCCATGCAAATCCATCTGCAGGATGAACCAACTCATCATCAGTCTTCTTTCTCTCGGTATCATGCCATCTCATTTTTATTGATATGTCATCAGACATAAAAAGATTCTGGAGTCTGGGAATCAATGGAAAGTGCCACATTACTTTCTGTGGAACGCGGGATGGTGTTCCATCAGATTTTGACTTCCAGCGGGATGTGCCACATTTTATACAATCATTTCGTTCAGCGGTTTCCTCCCAGAATAAACTGCAATCTTTCGGGCAAGCATGAATTTTTTTTCTTGAAAATCCAAGTTCCTCAACTAACTTCCATGCCATATAGTGGTTTGAGGGAATATCTGCATCATCTGGAAGTAAATCCTTCAAGAGGGTAAGAATGTAATCGATTGCTGTATTAGAAATCCCATACATAGTTTTCCCATGAAATAATCGGATTAAAAATTCCAGCTTTTTCATTTTATCGCATTGCCGATATACTGGAGTCGTGGCAGCATCATTCAATTTTTTCACCCTATCAATATCATCATTTTCACTAGATGCATCAGCTGTCCTCATATCGGAGTCTTCTTGAGTCGAAATCCTTTCTTTTTCATGATGACGAATAAACGGAAACCGATCATCTAACAAATTCTCCATTCCAGTCTTTTCATTTCGATCATCACCAATTTGAGATTTCGTTTTCTCCCCATTGTGATACCACAGAAAGTAGTTTGCTTGAAACCCATTTTTGGTTATGTGGTAGCTGACTTCTTCACGGCTCAACCAAGGTCTACCAACACAATTGGAACATGGGCAGTGTATGCGACCACTATCTGAAGCATTGTCAAATGCAAAATCTATAAAGCTCTCCAAATTGTTTTGAAAATCATCTGAGATCCGATCGGTTTCATACATCCAACTTCTGTCCATTCTGTAAAAAGAATTTATATAAGTCATTTTGTCATAAACAATTCAATAGGCATTAACTATAATAGAATATACATTTAAGTAAACGATAAAGGAAGAAAATAATCAAGGTATCAACTACACATGTCAAAAAAACATACAAATGTGTTATTGAAAAAATGTAAAACCAACAAGAACTTAATGTGTTATATCACATAACAGCATGACTCATCCCATAACCATATTAGTAGGGTATCATGAACATGAATAACATCAACCTTGTGCCATCCTCCTACCCTACATGACCCCAACCACATGCCACATCTTATTATAGCCTTATCACATCACACCTCATCGAAAAACACTAGGGAAATCATAGTACATCTCACCTGAAGACACATGGACAATCACATCGCATCTTGCCTAAAAACACATGGTCAATCACTTTTGAAGAAAGAGTAGGGAATGTTGTACCCCACTCTCTTGGATTTTAATGATCACAATCACTCTCATAGTGATATAATGTTGTTTCAAGTGTTCTTGTTAATAGGCATGATTTCAGGAGCAAGAAGTGGCAAAAAAAAGGAAAAGTGGACTTTTTTCAAGTCCACCGGCCAGCCGGTGTAGGACCACCGGCCAGCCGGTAAGGGCACCGGCCAGCCGGATCCAGCCCATCGGCCAGCCGGTGGACAAGGCAGAAGGGCTTGCCCTCTGCCAGGTGCCACCGGTCAGCCGGTGTCTGGCCACCGGCCAACCGGTGGGCCCAGACAGAATGGGATGTCTTTTGTCCAGACCACCGGCCAGCCGGTGGCCTCCTCACCGGCCAGCCGGTGGAACTCTTTGGAATAGTGAGACCTACTGTCTCACCACCGGCCAGCCGGTGGCCTTCCCACCGGCCAGCCGGTGGCTCCTGGGCAGAAGCTCTCTCCACCTTCCAAGGACAGCCCCGCCCACCCCCATGGACAACCCACCCACCCCTATGGACACCCCTACCCCCTAGACAACCCAACCACCCCCGTGGACAGCCCACCCACCCCCCTCGACACCCCTTCTCCCTATGGACAGCCCCCCACCTCCTTGGATAGCCCGCCCACCCCCCTGGACACCCCTACCCCCTGTGGCCAGCCCACCCACCCCCCCTGGACAGCCCGCCCACCCCTCCTTGAGAGCCCGACCACCCCCGTGGACAGCCCGTCCACCCTTGTGGACAGCCCGCCCACCCCCGTACCCCCTTGGACACCCCGTACCCCCCCCCCCCCCGGGATAGCCCCGCCCACCCTCCCAAACAGCCCACACCCCCCTCCCCTGCAACCCCACCACCACCACCTAAACATACCAACCCCCCTGGACACCCCACACACCCCTCCCCCACCAGGACACCCCACCCAGACCCCCAGGACAGCCCACACCCCCTGGACAACCCCACCACACAACAACTCACCATCTCACAATAACCATCGACACCATGTTACATCGACCAACCATCTCACCAAAACAACCACATATCACAATAAAAATATTGCACATCACAAACCACCGCACAACCAAAACCACCTCACCACATTATACACCACAACTTCATCACACAACACCTCCACACGACACAACACCACCACACATCATCACTATCATACAACTTCATATGACACATCCATGCCCACTAACCATCACATTACAACCCCACATATCACAAAGCCCAACTGGTCACCTCAATCCCCATAAAACAGCCTACAACATACAATGAAACACAACAAAAAACCTCTCATAGAGGCAACATACCCCAACTTCCACAAATTATTTATTCAAGGTCTTTTATTACATTACCCCTTTATTTAGCATGGACATTATAACACAACTGATATTCTAGGGGAAACTAATTAATTAACAAAATATTTATTCATTTCCCTATTTTACACGGTGAAATCACATCAAAATCCAAACTTAAAACTAAAATATTAGATCAATAACAATAAAAACAAGGTACCATATGTGTATAAAGAAAAAATTACTTGATTTGAGATGATTCAAATGGGTTTTCACCTATTCGGATGGGGGATTTGGAGAGCAGCAGAGAGCTGGTGGTGGATTGATAACTTAAAACTAAAATACTAAAGCAATAACAATAAAAATAAGGAATTATATGTGTATAAATGAAAAGATACCTGATTTCAGATGGTTTTCACCTCTTCGGATAGGGGATTTCGCGAGATGAGAGCAGTGGAGCGGATGAAATTAGGTTCTGTGCGAATGGGGGAGAGCTGGATTTGGGGGAAATAATTCCCAACGGTTTTAAAGAACCGTTGGGAAAGAGATGCTAAGGAACCCTTTCCCAACGGTTCTTTTGAACCGTTGGCAAAAGGTGATTAACACACCCCTTTACCAACGGTTTCTTCAAACCGTTGGCAAAGGGGTGGCTTTTCCCAACGGTTTCAATGAACCGTTGGGAAAGGCTTTCTTAATCCTTCAAACCCAACGGTTTTAGCAAACCGTTGGTAAACTCCCGTTGGGAAAAACAGCATTTCCAGTAGTGAATATCTTAGAATTTCTTATTGTAATTTTTGTGCTACCAATTAGATTGATTGTGGTTTTATAGTGTAAGGAATATAGAGTCAAGATATCAATTATAATAGAGTGTATACTGAGCTACTAGTTGTAAAATTATATTTACTAAGAATTAGGTTTGTTGAAGTGGATACCTACCGATTAGTATGATCAATTGTTTACAAGGTAAATAAGTGAGATCCAAGATTCATTCATAAAGATTCATGTACCTTTTGAAAAGTCTAAATTCAAGGATACCTTAAATTATGCCTAGGATTCCCCTTCTAATTCAGAAAAATTTGATTTTATAATATCCTTTAAGGGTTGTTTGTTTTCAAAATAAATACTTCATATTTTGTTTAATTTTGTTGTTTTTATCATTTCATCACTAGATATAAAATACTGATTTTTTTATTAATTTCATTGGTAGTTATAAAACATTGATAATTTTAATTCTATTATTAATAATCTTATTTTTTGTGATTATATCAATATTTAATTTATCAATATATTTAATAATTTAGGAGGATTAAATTTGTGTTTGTCATTCAAAATTAAAATAACCCACCACTTGTAGTGTGTTTTCCATATATTATACAATCTGACATTAGGTAATAGTGGAGTTTACTAAATATGAAACTAAACATGAAATTCTTTCTTTTTGAATTTATATAAATTTATTATATCTTCATTTTAATTTTTATAGACTTGGCAACAAGTAGTGATTTTTTATGAATGGAATATATACTTGTTGATACAATTTATAATGTTAATCTGAACAAACCAAAAATATTTTATGTAAATGATTATGAATATTAGAGATATTCAGAGGAAACCTTTATTATCAAACCTATTGTTGATAATGATCTTATACTTACAATTAGTTACAAAGTACCTAAGAATAAAGTTTCTACTTTTTTGGGAGAATAAAATAATGAATTTCAACTAAATTTCAAAGTTAAAAATACTCATCTTTGTTTAATACAATGAATCATCTATATTAAATTTTCATCATATAGAACATCTTAAGGAATATGGAATATAATATATGTTAATAACTTTGGTACATAAAATTTTATTAAGACTAAGAGAGTTATTAATAGAGTAAATTATCAATAATTTGATTTTATAGTTGGTGAAATTGTTGCTCAAATAGATCAAATACTACTAACTATTTTCCATAGTTTACAATAATTTAGTGAAAAGGAATTTTTGAATGATGAACTTGTTGATAATGGTATTGAAATTCTTATGAAATAATGGGAATCTAATTGAACAATTATAGATGATGTCAAACACATTACTAAATTAAGTCTTGATGGCTCAATCAGAACTCTGATAAAATATAAGAGAAAACTAAAAAGGGGTGTATAAAAATAGAAAAGTAAGAGTTTATTTACTTTTACATCCACTATAATTTATAATATTAGATATTATAAAACAATTCAATGAATAAAAGTTCAAGAATAATTTCATATACTAGTGAAGGATAACTATATAAAGATTAACTTTTAAATATGGAACACATGATTTTTAATAACGGGAAATTCAAAATAGATTATCTAAGAGATGAGAGCGAAATAAATTATAGTTTTAAAAATAAATACGCCATTGAAACTACTTTCTTTGAATGTAGAAAAAAAGAAATATATTACCTGATTAACCTAATCTAAAGAGAAGACACAAAAATAATTCATGAAGATATTATAAGAAAAATATCAATTAAATTTTAAAATCGATGTACAAATGGAGTGTAAGTGAATGTGATATTAATTCAAATAGTTCAATAAAAAAAAGTTATAATAGTAAAAGAATCAACGGATTATATGAAAATTAATGAAAATGTAAAATGGAATAACTAAGTAATAAATCTATTAATAATCCATCTATAGATTCATAATGTTTTATGTTTATGAAAAATATTCCAATGATTATAATTTATCTAGTTTAGATGATGATGAGAGAATCCATAATTCACTTAAAGTTATTAAATATTATATTATTGAATATGATATAATGTATCAAAAGTATCGTAAAAATGTAATTATATTAAGGATTAATCCACTAAATGAAAGGATAATTTTGTAAAGAATGAATATGAGTTTATATAAATAAGAATGGAAAATAAAAAGATTATTTTTGAGTTTATCAAGTAAAATGATAAAGTAGTAAAACTCACTACTGATTTGAAAGGAAAAGGTAAATCTAAAACATAAAAATTTTATCTATAAAATAATGAATAAAAGAAGATGAATAAAAAATAGAGGTCACTGAATATATATTTTTCTGAGATAAGACTAAAATTTTAAAACTAAATTCTGATATTTAAATCCAAAAGAAGCTACCAAAAAATTTTATCACCGGAAGGAAGGAATTTGAGAATATGTATTGATAGATCGGGATAAAAAAAATAGTTTGGGTAGTAAAACAAATAGAAGATCTATTTATAAATCAAGTTATTTTTCACCTACCAAGAACCTTTTTCAAATTGCGTCAATGGGAAAGACATTAGAAGATAAGCGATGCTTTGTAAAAATTTAATCTCTTAGAAGATATCAAGACTATAATTCATCAAAACTCTCTAAATATGATGTTTATAATTCTATTCTAATATGGATTACTAAAATATTATTTTTAAATAATTACAAACCAAAATAGGTCTATCTTTCGATGAAATTATTCTGAATATCTATTGCTATGCCCTCACAACTGAACACCAATCACCAGTGCCCTTGGTATTTTCATTTAAGCTTACCAAAACTACATTTTTAATATGTTTTATTTTATTATTATTTTCAATATTTTTATGTTTTTATTAACAATTTTAATTTTTATTTTCAGTTTGGGGGATTATGTTTTGACTATTTTTTGATAAATTGTTAACAATAAAATTTTAAAATTCCAAAGATCTTATAAATGTCAAGTTAAAATATTTTTTTGGCACCATATTCAAAAAAATAATATCAATCCATTTTTAAATAGAATATAACTTCCAATATATAGTGATTATACTTATTTTAGTTTATTGGATATTTAGAAAACTTGTTTAATTATAATAACTCCAACATATATTTCATTATTGGAAATTTGAAAATTAATTAATCTTTTAATCATAATTATAACATCGTATTTTTTAGGGATTCAACCCAATACATTGGATCATGGAAATATAATATTACATTATATTTTATTATATGCCTTTATATGGAGGTTTACCAAGATTTGATTAGATGCATTCACTATGATCTATAGCAAAGCTATTGTGATTTTTAGAATGTTTGGATCATATACCATTCCAAACATTGTATCATCCAGAGAACCTAAAATAAGGGAGATTATTTGAGAGAAAGTTTTAGATTCATTTATATTTTATAAATATGATATTATATTGATATAAATAGTTTATTTCTAAGAATGGATAAAATTAATTTCTTAAATTGAAATGTATCAATTGTACTATCTTATATTAATCAAACAATATTATAGTTCTTTGAATATTTTAGATTAAGATGGATTCCAAATGGTTACCATATTAATTTTAATTCTTAGGTTCACCCTCAATTTTTAGAAGTTTGATAAATTACTTGAATAACCCTTTCTGGGAGAATCATTGTTTTTTTCTAAAAACTACCAAAAGTTCCTGGATATTTTGTAAAAGATGATGAATGAAATACTTTTTTTTCTAGTAAATGAAAAAGTTTATAAGGAATTTCATTTATCATAAAATATTTTAATTATGATTCAATGGAAACTTTATCTCCTTCTTCTATGAAAAGGTGATAAATATGTTACAAGATCCAAGAAAATATCAATTAATTTTTTATTAATGTTTAGGAGACTAAAAATCTCAATGATTATCATGTATTATATGGAATCTATTTATATTGGTTTTTTATGATGAATTTTTTTTATATTGATATATCCACAACAATGTTGTTATAAAACTATTAAAGGTGGAGAATGTTGAAAATTAATCTCATCCTGATAGACTAAAATAAAATATGTCCAACGATAAAATTATTTCTAGAATGAGGAAGATTTATGATTTAATAGAAAAAATAACTGTTGAAAAATAATCAGTAGCTAAGAATTATGGATTTAATAATTCACCTAAATAAAATGATATTTTAAAATTTGTAAAATTTACCAAAAAGAGAAGAGAAAAGGATTCTCCTGGAATCATAAAATGTCTTAGTAAGAAGATTAAAATGAGGGAAAAATAAAATTAGAATAACGAAATTATGAAAAATAAATTTTATGATAAATTGACTAGTAAATACTATTTTAAAAGAATTATTGACATCCAAAATGAATTGTTGAAGTAAAATTCCAAGGAAGTAAGAAATAAGATAGGAGGAAGAGAATCTATAAAACCATTTTTCGCCTTGAAAAAGATGGGAAAAAACTATCCGAGAAGAAATATAATGGAATTTCATTGAGGATAAGAAGAATAAAATGTATTCTTAGAAAAAAATTTATTCTCAAATAAAGGGAAATATAAAAAATTAGATTACTATCATAGATAATGTTATTATAGGACAACCCCTAAATAGAAATTTTGATTTTGACTGAAATGGAAAAGAATATACATAAGAAGAAAAAGATAAATACTCATGCATATATTCACCACATCGAGAGGCTTTTGAGACTATAAATGCTACTATTATAGATAAAAAAATAATTTCACCCAAATTAGAATAATCAAAATATCATCTTGAAAAATAATTTGTAGTTATTCCCCTAAATACTGCTAGGATTGTTCCTACTTGATAAAAATATCCCATAAAAGATTTTTTTCTGAAAAATCCTATGAGAATTTTGTCGATGTACCGATAAAGAGATCTATATCAAAATAACTATCTCTAATCAAATAATCTATTCATATCTCTACCAATATCACTTAATCACATTCAATGAAACTATCTCATAAATCCAGTTTATCAAAATAATTTTCTAGTTCTTAATCTTGAGAGTCTTTTGAGGAAACAATAAATGATTATAATGATATTATTAATGATCCTATTTAAATTGGTAAATTATCTCATGAAAAATATGAATATCCTTTTTAAACCCTCCATTTCTAAAAAAATAGAAGAAGAAAAAAAATCTTGACAGTTCTTCTGAATCTAAAGGTCCTACCTCAACTGAATATTTTGAAAAAATCTTGATTTAGTTTCCGACTTGAAAGTGAAAATACACAATATCATTGATACGATTCTTGAAATTATTGAAAGGGTTAATATAATTCAAGATTTGTGGATTGTTCTTGACATTCTAAATGGAAGAATCACCCAACATATTATATATCAGATTTTAATGAAAATATAATGACAGTGAAATAATTAAATGATTTGAAGGAACATAAGTTAAAGAATTTAAGAAGTATATGAAATCCTAGTATATGCAGATAAATTCAATTGTGGGAATAGAACCTGCCTTCATTAGAATATCAATACTAATTACAAAAAGTATATTGATATGGAATATTTTTACAAGGACCTTATAGATAAAGTGGATGAGATTTATTTATCTATTTATGATATAATTCTATAAGATTTTGATCAAGAAAATCCAATTACTGATCATAATTTTAGGTCATTTTGAAAGATCATTTAGAATCATTGGGTTTTTAAGGAATGGGTAGGAATGATTACTAAAAAAATAGTTGTGTTTTGTTAGAAGATTAAATTCCCCTATGAGATGATGGATAAACAGTGGAAATACATTAATAAGACAAAGAACATGATTGGGAAACTCTCTAAGAAAGATTAATGATTAAATTTATGGTTACATAAAAAAATAAGCCTTACTATTTATGGTTACGTATTTCTTTGCATAAATATTTTCTAATGAATTGATTTAATTTACTTTTTGTTAAATTTTTAATTCAAAAATATTTCTCTTAACATGTATTTTTAAAATATATTGTCAAAATGGGAGAATGTTTATCATTCCACTTAATTTTTTATACATATTTCAAAAAGAAATTATTTCCCTTCTTTTTGAATACCATAAAGTTGGAGAAATATTTAAAAAATTAAAATATAACTATATGTTTATAAATTTCACAATAGGGGGAGAATTTTAAAAATTTATAAATGTACCTTTATAACAGATTTAAATAGGGTGAGATACATAGATAGAAATAATTTAAAGGTTTTTTCATTAATAAATATGAAATATACAGGGTGTATTTATTTTTAATTTTTGATCATTTCAATTTTTTTTTCTTCATTTTCTTATTTTAAAAAGTGGGATATTATTGAGTGATAAACATACTTTACTCCACTAGTTTTGAAAACTAGAAAAAAATTTATTAAGTATTTTATTTAACCTGAGTTTTTTATTTATCTTCAATTTATTTAGAAGTAAAATTGTTAAATTATTTACTAATAACCTCAATTTTTAAAAAATATTAATGGTTTTAGGATTCCCCAAAGTTTAATGACCTTAGTATTTCTAAATACCAATGTTTTAAAATTTTAATAAAACATCTAGATAATTTTCGTGGTACTGAATAAATTTATTGATAGATGTGGTAGTTGTAAAGTCCATCATAAGATAATAATTAATTTTCCACTAATTTCATTACAACTAACTCTAATATGTGTAGAATCTAACCATCATAAGATCATCAGTAAATAGATTTATAAAACTTGTATAAGAGTAGGGGTGATATGATGTATGATATATATTAATGTTAACTCTCCCAAAGCTACAATTTATTGAAGTATTCAACATATTGTTGACTTAGAGTTCTTTAATTTTTTTATTCTTTCTGAGTGTTTGTTAAGAGCTTATTATTTTGGGGATCATTATAAAAATATATTAGAATTTATTATTGTAATTGGTGTGATGCCGATCAGATTGATCTAGAGATTCTTGTGTATAGATAATATCCAATCTATTGGTTATATTAGTGGGTATACCAATATTCTAGTTGTAGTATGGGATTTACTAAGACTCGAATTTAATAACGAGGGTATCTAACATTAAGGTTTATTGATATATTCCAATATAAGGAAATCATATCCAAAAGTTAGTTATAAAGAAGTGGATACATTTTGATATGTATAGAGTCGAGGATACCATTAATCAAGTTTAGGATTCCCCATGTTATTTGGGTAAAATCACAGTTTGTATTATCCTTTAAAGAGTATGATTTTTTAAAATAAACACTCCATGTTTTTTTAATTCCTCCGGGTTTTTCATTTCATCAAAAAATATAAAATTCTGATAGTTTTTTTCTTCTGTATTTATTAATTTGATCAGTTTTTATAAATCTATTATAATTTATATTATAAGGTTATCAATATTTTTTATAGATATATCTATATTAAATCTTACTGATATATTTAATACTCATGTAGGTTTAATTTTGTGTTTTTGTTTCAAACAATAATTTACCCACCCTCTTGTAGTGATTTTTACATATCTTATAAAATCTGAAAAAACAACTTGCATAATATTAGAAATATCAGAACATATTCATATCATATAATTTTATAATTTTAATTTAAATGTAGAAATAGATGGTAAGGAATTACAAAAAAAGTATAATTTAATCTAAATAGATTAAAAAATAAAAATTCAACATCCTCTTACCCCAGACCGAAACCGGAAACATCAATCCCAAGATAGGGGATAAAAATATGGAATAAAGTAATGAATACAATAACCCCTCCCCTAGAACAAACCAAAAACATTAATCCCAAGGGAAAAATATGGAATACATTAAGTAATAAGAAAACACCTCCCTCAGACCCTAGACTCTCTACCAAGACCAAGGGAAGATCATATTTTCTCTAGAGTTTGGAAAAGGGGTGGATTTTACAAGGTTGATGTAGTACAAGGGTTCGTGGATTACAATTTTAAATACAAAGGTTTAATCAAGGTGAATTATTGTAATTCTGAACATTCATATCAAAGCGTCTAATAAATAAAATGAACTTATGAACTTTTGGTTATAAGGGATAATAATAAAATGGATTTGTGTTAAGTAAGGGAAACGTAGAAGGTTCCAAGTCATATCAAGTAATATATATTCAAGAATATAGGAGGTGAGCATAGAAATTCCTTACCAAAATTAATATGAGTAAACCCATGCCATGAAAAACAAGGTCAAATTCTAACAAATCCATGATAAACTTTCTTAAACCTTCTCCATGTCAATCCACATCAAACATCCCCAAAATATTAAATACAAATTACACTACCACCATTAATAGAATAATAAAAATATGTATGAATTAAATAGAAATTAACTTGAATCATATAAGAATCAATTGCATGAACCAAAAGTTTTTGGATCTTATTTGGGAACCATAGACCACCAAAATAGCCCCCATATATTCATAGTTTTTGGTAAGAATAAGAAATTTCATTCCATGGGGAGGGGACACCTTGAATTTATAATAAAATATGGATGCATAGAGTCATAGTGTGAAGGAAAGAGTTATGTCATGATGGGTCAGTTTCAAATTCACCTCGGACGATCACAATATAATCCTCATAGGCGTTCCCACACTTTAAACTCAGAGAACACATTTAAATTTGATAAAATTATGTAAGGTCATTGAGTTAAGAAGATAAAATTTGGAAAACATTTTAATCTCTTTAATTCACAATTTTAATCTTCACCAATCCATAGAAGAAAAAGAACACCATGATGTGATGATCTCTAGAAAGAAAAACCCAAGGAAAATGTTACCAATTGCTTCATGTTTCAATTCCTATAATCACAGTGTGAAAAGGATCATATGTATGGGTTTACTATATAAGTTCCATTAAAAAATCAATATGTAAGGGTTACATGGTTGTCTGTTTCATTAGACTTAACCAAATAATGATGATAAACCCACTTTACCTGGTGTGACACTAACAGTTATATCATGACCAACACCCCTCAAACCATGACCTTACCAATCAATAATGCAAGAAACAAATCCCTACTTAAACATGAAAACTCATAACTATCATGAAATTTATCCCAATCCATGACACATCATTAAATATTAACTAAACCCAACATGTCATGACACATGTATCACACTATGATGTTCCCCTTCTAGCTAAAATATCATCCTAAGTGACCCCTCTCTTTCCCCAACCAACCACTAACACCCCTTGAGACCTTAAATTATTAAAAAAAGTAACGGTCCATGAAATTTTGATACCTTACATTCAATACCTCTCAACCAATTCAAATCCTTGAGAGTCATAATAAATCTCAGATAAAGGAGAAACAAACCCACTAAGGGATAGGGAAAATCCAAACATTAATATTAAATATCTCTCAAACAGTTCTCATCATATAGAATTCAAACTAAACACAAAATAAGAAATTATAAAAGAATAATAGCCCAGTGAAATACTTCTCATATAGGATAGATACACTACCAACACTATCCAACAATATGATTGACTTCCCAAGACACAACTAACATCCCTCTACTGATTGAGAAGAATGTTAATCCTCATGAAAATTTTATTGTTGAATAACTATAATATTAAAATAGAAAAAAATCAACTCACCCAATATAATAAAACCTAAGGTGCTCAAACCGAAGGAATGAATACATTTTATGACTATTTAAGATCATCTCAATTTCTTATTATGAGGAACACGTGACCCACATCTCATTGAATACATCTCAAACTCTTTTGAATTTTGTGAAGTATCCTACTAAAGTATTCATTAATGTAATTTATTCTCTCCATGATCTCTACTATGTAACCTTAGTACTTCCTTCTATTGAAACATAAATAATGTTTCATACAATGATTCCTCTTCCATCTTCCCTTGACCGATGTCGTGAATACATTTCAATGGAAAATATTTATTTGAATATAAAACAAATAAGTTATCACACATCAAATAAATCCTAAAATAACCATAAAGAACATAATAAAATATATGAAAATAAACCCACTGGAATGACATACCCATCATCCCTACACTTCCTTTCAATATCATAACCACATCATCATCCCCACACACATTTCACCTCAACATCATCCCATATAATATCCATTACTCCCCATCAAACATATTCACCACATATTTTCATATGATAATCACAAGGGATATTAATAAAAATATTATCATAATTCATTTTGCACAACTTCACTAAAGAATAATCAATCAATTTCAATGTTATCTAAACATGTATCTTTAATGAAAAATATTACCAACACATAACTAATAAATATAATTATTATTAATCCAATACGTAATACTCAACTGATGTTACCTTCAAAATTTCATATAAAAATAATGAATTTATCATATTCATTTCTCATATCTTGGAATAATTTGAACACTTTCACCATATTAATTTTCTAATAACATCATAACATACTTATTTTAACTATAAACAGATTATAGAATGCTTCACGTGATACTTGAATAAAAAATGGAACTATAAAATTTAGAGAAAATTTATATCACCTTGTAATAACAAAAACTCATCAGGCTCAACATGGAATTAATAATAATAAATAGGGTATATATTTTGGAAAGATTTGATAATAAATTTCTTATAACATTTGACAATTTTAATCATTTTGTTTGCAATAATTAGTTTATATATATATCGCAATACTTATTTATTTAAATCATTCTCTATTAATTAATTAAAAGTGAAATATGTAACAGTTTTTCCTCACATCATTTCATTAAATATTACAAGTTAAATAAGAGGAATTAATAACTATATCATTCTATTTAATTAATTGAACTCATATTTATAAAATAGTTATAATTTCCAAAAATATATCTATTGTACAAGTTTAATTTATCACATGAGAATCATTTTATACTAAAAAATTTAGAATATAAAAAACATGGCCAAATCCTTACTTTCAAAAATTTAATTTATTATCAAAGTAATTCTTAATTAAGGAGGATTCCGAGAAATTTTTTTCATGGAAATAAAAATCCTTTGGACATTCTTTATTATTAATGAGAACATACTAAAATATTAATTATATAAATTTTAAACAACAATTTTATTTCCTTGTATGAACTTATATTTTTCTAATTAAAACGAATTAAAAATTAAACTATAAACTAATCATGGAATCTCATAGAAGAAAAATAAAGATTCATATCATGTCATTAGTTTATATAAAATCACATTTTAACTACCATGAGTCAATTTATTAAATATGAATGCAATATAATAAAAAAGGATACTTCATGTCAATATAGTTTGGAATAAAAAAACCACTAAACATAATTACAAATAAAAATTATAATTAAAATATAACATTTGATAATGATTCGTCTCCATGCATAAAATCTCTACCATGTAATTGGTGAATTTCAACAAAAAAATTCGTAGTTGACTAAAAATGTCATTAAATTTGATCAAATGGGGCCTTAAATACCAATTTCATATATGATATCCTCTCTATTAATCACATGATAACTTTAGATGACACTATTACTCTACTAAAACCATGTATCCTCACATATTACTAAATTAAAAATTAATCTTATCTCTTAACCAAAAGCAATGGTACCACTTTTTAGGAAACTTCCCCACTAAAAATACAAAGGCCTGAACTTAAAAATTATATAGCATTGAGTTTCAGTTAAGAATTTTATTTTTCTCTCTTTATGGTACTTTTCTGGTTAACAGGGAGAACTAGGTCATAACTCATACATTAAAAAACCATATAATAAAAAGTATACACTTATGATTAGTATCCATTATTCCCATGATATAATTTTTTTAAAACAAAAAAATTATTTCTTTCATGAAAATTCATTGTGACTTTCAAATTGACATCATCCATTCCCTTACGGATCTGGTGGAAAAAATTTAAAAATGTGGGATGAACACAAAAATATCAATAAGTGATATAAAAGAAAGGAAACTATTAGTCCAATGAAAATATAAAAACCCATAAAATATTTACCATTACATCAATGTTAATTTAACAAAATAAATAAAACATTTTCATATGAATCACACATGTTTTTCACAAATAATCTCTTTAAAACACATAGAAATAAATTGAAAACAATTGTTGATAACTTAGATCATCACATTTATATCCCATTTTAAACCTGTGTTAGAAGTAACTAGATCCAAATTAAATCCATAGGATAAACACTTTGGTAACACCCTCCATCTTTTCTATTAATAAAAGTAATATCACCCAATTTGTTGGAGCAATATCTGGGTACACCCATCATTTAATCTATAACAGGATAACCCAGTGCGTTTTGGGCCTCCACATAATATAAGCTATAATGGGATCATCCAATGATATCTGAGCCTCCCCATTATGTAATATGTAATTGGAGCTCCTGATGTTATCTGGGCAACCCCCTCATATAAGATGTAATAGGCTCATCTAGTGTTATCTGGGTGAACAGATTTCTCATGTATAATTCTAAAGTACCAGAGCATAAATACAATATTTTTATGTTTTCACTTTTGAAAAACTCTTTAAACTCACAAAAAATCACTTTTGGATATAAAAATTTCATTTTCTTTTAAAATCCCATTTTCAATTCCCAAATACCATTTTCTTCTAAAAAAACCATTTTCAATACCAAAATTCCCAAAAAATGGAGAAATGGTTTTTAATTGAAGGAAATCCTGAAATTTTGAGAAGGAATCCAGAAGTCAAATAATGGTCACAAAAGTGGAATATTCATTTTCTCTTTGTAAGTTAAGAATAGGACATTCCATTTTTCATTTTTCAAAATGCTCTTTATAAAACACTTTAAAATATAAAGTAAAAAGAGTCATAAATTTTAATTTATAAATATTTTATTTCCATATAAATATTTTCATAATTTTTTTTAAAAAAACATGTACGTGGAATAGAAATATAGTTTGAAGTAAAAACATTAGAATTATATTTTTTAAATGGAAAAGTGTTTATCACCTTAGAAATATCTAAATCACAATCCCCATGAAAGGATAACATTAAGAAAAACTTTAAATATCATGATAATAAATAAATTCATGATATAACAAGTGAAAGGTTATGTATATAAATCTCTTAAAATAATATAGGTTCATAACCTCAAAAAAATCCTCAATGAAAGGAAATTGAGATGAAGTCCCTTTCCTTGAGTTTAATGTATTACTTGTGTATTTATCTTCATAAATAATAAAATTATGTAAATTAAATAATTTCTTGATAAAGTTTTTCATGTTTATTATTTATTCTATTTAAGTTATTACCATGATATGTAAAATTACTTAATCAATTATGTTTATGCAATATGTTTTTACCATATTTGGCTTATGTGTCAAAAATGGCATTGGTAGGTCGAATATAGTAAAAGAAATAATTATTTAAACATATATAGAATAATAATCATGAAATAATAATTATATTTATACATAAATAATAATTTTAGAAATAATCATGAAATATTTCTATGAAAAATGAACTGATCTCATGATCATGGTGACGGTAGGCCATAAATACGGATGAGCAAAATTTCTATTTTTCAATGATCATTATTGAAATAAGGTAAGTAATATTATATCATTCTAGATTGAAACCTATATCATAAATAAAATATTATATTCTTATATTTATCATTATGGTGATGTGGCGATTAAGCAAGGAATCACATCGCTTTGAGGTGGTGGTAGTTTAGACATCCTTGAATGCTGTTATCACTTTTCCAGAGTGTGAAAAGGTAATAAATAAAATTATATTTTATACTTAATGAATGAAAAATATTTCATGAATATCATAAATATGTAATTTATATAAAATATATTTATTATATTTTCTATTATTAACTGTCAAATAATGCCTTAGGGAAAAATGAATCACATCGCTTCGTGAGGCATTAGTATTCTATACACACGAGTGACATTATCATATCACATAAGTACTGGGATGTAAAAAGGGTATATATGAAATAATGACTCCATAGGTATAATTAATTTATAAATACTATATATAAACTTTATATAAATCATTATACAAATCCAAGAGATTTGTTAATTGAAAAACTAATTTCATTATTTTGCAAGGCGGTAGTCTGCCATACACACAAATGATGATTTTGTATCACATTTGATGGAACTATGTGAGGTTTTAGGTAAAAACAAAACCTAAAAAATTATAATTATATAAAATATATTTATTGTATTATATCATCATGGTATAAGAATAATTTAATGGGGTGGAGTAATAAATAAATCAAAAACACTCGTTGATGAACGTTACCTATTCTCAGGGTATCTCCTTTTAGTTCACACCAAAGGCCTTACTTGGATGGATTTATGCCCAAAGTAAGGATTATAGTATGAGATTAGGGGAGTGGATAATTTATTTGGGTAGGTATTTTTCAAACCAATTGGATTTTAAGTTGTATATATAGGATTATTGGGGGTGACCTTTTATAATTGAGGTGGGTGAAACACTAGTAATTATTTTGAAAGAGTGAATACCACCCACATTTTTTCTATTACCAGGCCCCAATAATGGTCCATCATCGATAATAGAGGTAATAACATAGAAATATTTCCATGAAATAGGTGTTTTACAATTATTCGGTCATTATTATAAATGATATTCCATGTTTAACCGTTAATTAAACTCATTTGTACCTTAATACTTGCAATTAAATTTAATTGTTTTCACAAAAAAGTTTCATAAGAAATTTTGTTGGACTTATAAGAAATTATTAAATTTTATAATCCTAAATATGTAATTTTTTTCCAAATTCAATTCAAATAAGTGGAAAGATTTAATTTACTATTTATCATGTAGATGCGTTGAGACAATGAGTTTTTAATTAGAGTAATATTTTATAAAAAAATGACTCTATATAAACTCCATGACAAATAATACTAATTATATGAAACTAAATTAATATTTAATGATATATAATCACAAAATTTCATTAAAAACATTCACCATTTGGAATTATTTTAATTACTTAAAAAGGATAAAAATTATTCATTTAAAAACAGTTTTTAGAAAAAACTCATTTTTAAACCCAAAAACAAAATAATACAAAAAACAATGTAATGTTGATTAAAAATTAATTAAGTTAACTAATTAATAATCAGGTTACTAGAAAACATATTTAAGACATATTATAACTCTTAAATTAATGAATATATTTAAAAGAAAATACTTCTTATATAAATTGGCATTTGTCACTATTCAATGAAAAATCCATATTTTCCAAAAAATACCAGAATTTCACACAAATTAAATTTTGATATTCTGATTTAAAAAATTGTATTAATTTTATCAAATTCAAATTATAAAATTTAGAAATTAATATTTTAAATTAATCATTATAATAAAAGAGTTTATTTAAACTACTTCCTTTTTGATTTAAAAATCACCTAATATATTGATAATTAATATAACTGTCTAATTCATATTAATAATTATTAAATTGATTTATTATATCATTAAATAGGTTATTACATCCATACACCATTTTATAAGTTGTTTCATTACAAATTTATTCACTTATTAAATAAGTGTGGATATATTTCCCCCATAGCATTTTTATATTCTCCAGTTGCCTCTTCAACCATATGGGATATCCATAAAACCATAATGTAGTGAATAACCTTATTCCACAAAAATTTATCTCTATGTTAGAGAATATGAACTATTAGTTCCTCATAAGAATGATTCCCTTCCAACTGAACTACTTTAGGCCACAAAACATGAGATGAATACATCACAAATTTCCTTAAAATTGAAACATGAAATACATTGTATACCTCAGATAAACTTAGTGGAAAATCCACATAGTAGGGAAATTATCCAACATTCTCTAGGATTTCATATGTTCCAATTAACTCTAGACTTTGATTTACCTTTTTACCAAAATGTAGTACACTTTTCCACTGTGAAACATTGAGAAATACATGATCACCTACATCAAAAGAATGATATTTTCTCCAGTTATCCATAAACCTTTTTTCCTACTCTGATCCATCCTCATATTTTACTGAATAAACTATATATTATTATTCATTTCCTCTACTAACCATATCCCCCTCAACATACTTTCTCCTACTCCATCCCAAAAAGTTTTTGTCTGGAACTACTTCTAGATAATTCCTTAAAAAGTGCCATTAGTACACTAGAATGAAAACTTCTATTATAAGAAAACATTACCAAAGCAATATGTTGATCCAAAAATCCCTGAAAATACATTTAGAAAGTCTGAATCATATATTCCAAGGTATATGTTTTTCTCTTATAATTCCCATCATATTGAGGATGAAAATATGTACAAACTTTTAATTTAGTTCCCAAAAACCTATGAAGTCCTTCCCAAAAATTATATATGAACATGGGATCAAAGTTTAATATAATAGAGAGAGACACAACATGTAACATGATAATATCCTTTATATACAGTTTATAATGCCAATATAAATACATTTTGTCTGGAATGGGTTATAAATATATAGATTTACGTAATCAATCAAAAATTACCCATATCACATTGTTATCTCGTAATTTCCTTGGAAATCCCACCCCAAAATCTATGGATCTGTTTTCCTATTTACACTAAATCACTATAAAAGGTTGAATAATCCCCTTTGGTAGTTGTCATTAATCTTTATCCTAATATAAATTCGAACACTTCATGGTAATGTTAGTAATGTCTCTTTTTATTCCACCCCAACAATAATACTCTTGAAGGTCTCTATACTTCTTAGTTCTGCCTAGATGAATGGAAAATATTGAAATATGAGCTTCAATCAAAAACACATTCCTCAACATGGAATCACAAGGCACACATAATATTTTACTAAATCATAAAATACCTTCTTTATCAATATTAAAATCATGAAACTTACCCTTCAAAACATATTTTACCTTTTCCAACAAATATTGATCCTCCTTTTGAGCTGACATAATTATTTCTAATAAATTATACTGAACTGAAACCTAAATTAAAATAGATTATTTCTATATATCCACAATTTATATGAAAAAATTTGTCAAATAATTAACCAATGGTTCACATTCCAAACATAACATGGTTAATTTAGTATTATTTTTTTTGACTCAAATCATTGACCACTTTGTTTTATTTTCCAAGATAATAATGTATGGTTTAGTCATAATCCTTTATCAGTTCTAACCATCTTCTCTGTAATATGTTCAATTATTTATGAGTGAAAATATACTTAAAACTTTTTTTATTATTATATATTTCATACTTTACTCCATAAAAATGATGCCTCCAAGTTTTTAAATGAAATTCCACTACATCTAATTCCAAATCATGTGTGGGGTAAATAAGCTTATGAGGTTTCATCTAATGTGAATCACAAACAATTACATAATCATTATTCATTAGGAAACCACCAAGTCCTTTTAATGAATCATCACTCTAGATGACAAATTCACTATTTTAGGAAGGTTGAGTGAAAAATTTATCATTCACCAATCTTATTTTTATCTCTTGAAAAAAATAATCACATTATTTTTTTCCAGATAAATTTAATTCTGTTTCAAGTTAGCTTAGTTAGTGGTCTAGACAACCAAGAAATGTTTTCAAAAAATCACCCATAGTAACCAGCAAATACAAGAAAACTACGTATCACTATGAAATTTTTGGGTCTTTGACATTATACAAAAAATTTTGTTTTAGAAGGGTCAAAATTTATGAAATACTTAGAAACAATATGTCTAAGATAAGAATTTTTTTGTTACCAAAATTAAAATGTGATAATATTCCCATATGGTTTATTTTTTTACGGATTTCAAAAAAACCCTTATAAGTCTTTCATGTTCCACTTAAATTTTAGAATATACCAAAATGTCATCAATAAACACAACCACAAAATTTCCCAACAAATCATGAAAATTTTTAGTAGTAAGGTCCATAAATACAACATGTGAATTAGATAACCCAAATGGAAAAAATATAAACTCATTGTGCCTATATCAAGTTTGAAAGACTTTCTTTGAAATGTCTACTTATTTCACTTTCAACTGATGGTACCCTGACCTTAGTTCAAATATTTAAAAATACAAAGCTCCATTGACTTGATGGGAAAAAATCATTGATACAAGGAAAAGGATACTTGTTCATAATATTAATGTAATTCATGGATTTATAATTAATGAAAATTCTCATTAAAATTTCTTTATTTTTTACAAAAAAAACAGGAGAACCCCATGGTGAGGTTCAAGATTGGGTAAAAACATTATCTAATAAATATTGAAATTTATTTTATTATTCTAAAAGCTCCACTTGATCAATTTGATATGGGGATTTATAAATAGGCTTAATATCAGGTGATAATACAATAGTAAATTCAAACTCTTGATCAGGAATAATACAAGAAAAAATCATAAAACAAAATCTATGTATTCATTTAGTACTAATAAATTACAAATTTGAATAGTTTTATTTTTTCAATGATGTGAGTTAGGTAAAATTCACTACCACCTCTAATCAATTCCTCAACTTCTTAGTAAGTTATTAGTGACATAAAATTATTGAACACAAATTTATTAGAACTGAAATATATCATATTATGATAAACTGAAGGAAAATACATACCAATAATGATATAAAACTGTACTATGGTTAGTTCAAAAAACGTTTTAGGAAAAACAAACCCACTGATAATAATAGAAAGATTCCTATAAATCTTGGTTGCTTTAATACTTCCACCCAGTGTTTTATACCAAATTTCTATCTTATATTAATGAGTTGATACTCATATTTTAATTTTAAATTTATTATAAATAGAAGAACTCAATAGTCTAGACTCAAACAAGGTCTTTTAATAATTCTAATACACAAGTAACATACCCATCAGCACTTAATTTAATGATCCAAAATCAACTATAGTAGTAGAAAAATTCTTCGACACAACCTTTTGTTTCTGATCAAGATGATTTGAATCCTATGAAACTAAATTCAAATACATATTATAATAATTATCCAACTGAATACAACTAAAATAACTCACCATTGTATGGATATCAGTTACCCCATTATTTGGTTGTTCATGACTCTTGTCCTCCCAATCCAGAACCATGTGACCAAACTGACCACATCTGAAACACTTTCCAAATCCCATTAAACATTCCTTGAATTTTTTTCCTCACTTGGATCATTTTGGGGATTATATACATATTTATTATATGGTTTCTTATTTGGTTCCATACACCTTTATATTTTTTTATTTTTGCCATCTTGAGGAACATACATGTTAGAAAACGCTATCTCAACATTATTAACACAATAAAACACTTCATAATAACTTTTAAATTATCATTAAGCTAGTTCTCTTTGTAAAATTTGTTTTAACCCTAAATAAAATAAATTAATTTTACTATTAGCATCTAGAATAAAATTTGGCACATAACTAGCCAATTTTGTGATGTTTTATTCATATATAACTACAATATCTTTATCTTTCTACATCAATTATAGGATTGTTTTTCCATTTGGAGTAAAACAAATATGGAAATATTTATCATTAAAAATATCCTTGACTTTTTCACATTCCATGAAAACAAAATCATATTTCACTCTAGTATTCTTAACCAACAACCCCACGACCAACTTCATCTTCAAAAAAATAAATTAAAAGAGTTAACTTTTTAACATTCTAAACATCCCATGTCACAAAATATATTATTTAGGGAATTAATCCATCCTTTTACTTTCATGGGGTACGATATCCACTAAAATATAGGGGTTTTTTACAAATTAAATTCTATACAATAGACATGTTCCTTCGAGGTATATTATGTTCCTCTATGTCAGGTATACCATCACCATTTATATCTTATTTCAACTAAGTCTTCATGACAAAAAACTATTTTGTTTTGATTCCAGCCATATTTGGATGCTGATTTGGAAGAATATTTTCCTCTGTGTTCCTTCCCACAACATCTTCCCAATTTTCCATGTGGAAAAATATTATGAAAAGAAGTATTTTAGATGAAACAACATGAGAATATTTAAATTATATATAATTTGAAGTTAACCACATGGTAAAATATTTCATTCTAATGTTATTAACATTATCCTAACATATAAAGTTATACAAATACACCTATGATACCAACTATAAGGAAAAAAACTTAGGCATTACATAATCTTCATTTTTAATCAAGAATTTACTTTATTTAACTTTTAGTATCTTTTTAGGTTTATAATTTAAGAGTATTAGGTTATAACTCATACATTAAAGAACCATACAATAAAAAGCGGGAACTTGCGACCAATATCCATTTTTTTCCACTATATAATGTTTTTTAAAAGAAAAAATTATTTTTTTCATGAAAAATATTTATGTATTTCAACTTAACTTCTTATTTTCCCTTTCCCATCATGTGATAAAAATTTAAAAACATGAGATAATCACAAAAAGATCAGTAAGGGATATAAAATAAAGGATACCAATAGTCTAATGAAATTTTGAAAAACCATAAAATATTTATCATTATATCAATTTTCACTGAGAAAAAGAAATAAAACATTTTCCAATAGAACAAACACATTTTTCTCAAAGAAACACTTTTAAAACCATTACAAGAAATTAAAAACCCTTCGGGGTAATTTATAACATGAATTCGTAATCTATTTTAAACCCATGTTAAAGAAATTGGATCATAGTTAAATCAATAGGAGGAAACCTTTGGTAACTCCTTCCTAATTTCCTGTTAAGATAAGGAACATTACCCAATGCATTAGATCGGTGTCTAGAAGAATCCACTGTTTAGGATATAACATGATCACCTAGTGAAATATGGGCCACCCCATCATATATAACCCTTAATAGGCTCACTCAGTACTATATGGGCTTCCCGTTTGTATAAGCTATAATGGGGTCACATGATGCTATCTGGGGCACCCAATTGTATATACTAAAATGGGATAACCTAGTACTATCAAGGAACACACCTTTCTCATGTATAATGATCGGTAAAATGAATAAAAAGTTTATTCATTCATTTTTTAGATACACTATTAAACATGTAAATAGATCACGTTTTTTGATATTAATACACCCTTTTCTATTAAAACCCCATTTTAAACACCAAAATACCCAAAAAAGGGAAATGTATTTTTAATTTAAGGAAAACATGAAATCTTCTAGAGGAATCAATAAATAAAATAATGGCCATGATGGTGGTAAATTCATTGTCTCTGTGTACGTTAAGAATTTGACATTCCTTTTTCCATTTATCAAAACATTCCACGCCAAACACATAAAAAGATAAAGTAAAAAAATCCACATAAATATTAATTTATAAATATTTTATGTGCATAGAAAATTTTCCAAAAAACACTTAAAAAACATGGACATGGGAGAGAAATATATTTTGAAGGAAAAACATTAAAAGATGATCTTTAAAGGAGGAGTCCCTTGTCACCTTGGAAATATTTGAATTATAAGACCAATACAATGATAAAATTAAAAAACTTTAAATACCTTGAAAATAATTATATAACATATAAAATAGGATGTATATAAACCTCTTAAAATAATATATAGGCATAACTTCAAAAAATTCCTCAATGAAAGGAAATTGAGACAAGTCCCTTACATCAAGACCAACATATCAAGTGTGTCTTTACCTTCCTAAATAATAAACATATGTAAATTATTTACTCTATTGATAACCCTTTTAATGTTTATTAATAATTTTATTTGACTTATTACCATGTTATATACAATTACCCAATCAATTAAATTTATGTCGAATGTTATGACTATATTTGGCTTATGTTTCAAAAATTACTTTTGTAAGTTGATTATGGTCTAAAAAGTCACTATTTAAACCTATATAGAGTAGTAATAATGATATAATTATAATATTTATACATAAATTATACTTTTAAAACAAATAATGAAATATGCATATGAAAAATGAACTAACGTTATGATCATAGAGATGGTAAGTTGTACGTACGCATGAGTTGCGTTTCAATTTTTCAATGATCAATATGGAAATAAGGTTAGTAATGTTTTATATTTAAAAAATTAAAATTATATCACAAATACCAAATTATATAATTATATATATATATCATTGTTTTTATGTGGTGCTGAAAAAAAGAATCACGTCACTTTGAGGAGGCAGTAGTCCACACATCCACAAAAGGTGTTATAACTTTTTTAGTTAGTGAAAAGGTAAAAAATGATATATTATTTAAATAATTATATAAAGGTTTTAAATATAATAAATGTTTCTTGTATATCACTAATATTTATTATATTTACACTTATTACCTTCCACGTAATGTGTTAGTGAAAAACAAATCACATCGCTTCGTGAGGCAGTAGTCCACCACACACATGAGCAACATTATCATATCCTTTATGTATTAAAATATAAAAATGGTATATTTGATAAAATAAATAAAGAGATATAATTATTTTTTAAATATCATATAAAAACTTTTTATCCATCATTATACCCAACCATGATAGGTGGTAATGGAAAAAATAATGACATCTTTTCATGTGGTGGTAGTCCGCCATACACATGAATGAGGAATTCATAAACCATTTGATGGAATTGTGTGTGGATATAGGTTTTAAACATAAATTAACAACATAATAGTGTATTGAAGATACATATTTTACTATATAATCAAGGTATACAAATAATTTTAGGGGGTGGAGTAAGACATTCGACAAAAATGCTCATTAATGAATGCTTTCTCTTCTTCAAGCATCTCCTTTTTATTTGCACAAAAGGCCTTATTTGGTTATATTTATGATAAAATAAAGTATTAGAATATGTTATGAGGGAATTTTATTAGTTATTTGAGTAATTGTTTTTAAAAACAAATTGTTTTTTAGGTTGTGAAGAGAGGAAGAGATGTGGTGGAATTTTTTAAGTGAGGTGAGTGTCACACTTGTAATTTTTTTTGAATTAGTGAATTCCACCTAGGTTGTATTCATGTAATTAGGACCAAATAAAGTTAAATTATAGATATAATAATTAATATGGTCTAAATATTTCCATAAAATGTGTGTCAAACATGTTTTGGTAAAATTTTACACCTTATATTCTAAGTTTAACCATTAAGTAAACTCATTTTTACCTTCATCCTTGTAATTGATTTTAATTGTTTTCACTAATCACTTTGGCACAAAAAATTAAGTTGGCCAAATTATACATTATAAATATTTATTACTAAAAATATAGAATAAATTTTTCCATATTCAATTCACAGAAGTGTAAATTTTTAATTTAATATTAATTTCACATACGCGGCAAGACAACGAGTTTTATAGAAAATTATTTTTTGAAGAAGATTATTCTATATTAAATAAATGATAAATAATAATAATTATATGGAAATAAATTAATATATAATGACATATAATCTATACACATCATTTAAAAAATTACTCATTAGGGATTAGTTTAATTAATTAAAAAGGAGATCCATTATGCATTTTAAAACTGTTTTTAGAAAAAGTCATTTTTAAACCAAAAACTAAAATTCTACTAAAAACCAATGTATATTTGATTAAAAATTAATTAAGTAAAATATAGAATAATTAGTTTAATTTAAAATATATTTAATGAATATTTGGACTCTTAAATTACTTAATTTTTTAAAAATAAAATACATTTCATATAAATCGGTTTTTTCATTATTCAATGAAAAATCACTATTCTCTAAAAAATACCAAAATTTCTCCTAAATTAAATTTTTATATGATTATTCGAAAAATGATATTAATTTTATAATATTAAAATTTTATAATTTTTAATTTATTCTTTTAAATATTAAATTATAAGAAAATATTTTGGTTAAACTATTTCCTTTTTTATTTAAAAATTACTTAATATATTTATAACTAATATAAATATCTAATTTATATTAATAAATATGAAAATTATTTATTTTATCATTACTTGGTTTTTTACAAAAACCCCTATTTTGATATTAGTGAAGATGAGTGTAACCCCTTAATTCCCCCACTAATAGGTATTGGGACAGAGACTAGGACTAAAGTAAATTTTTACTCATATGGGATGGATTTTCATCATAATTACTAGGAAAATAAGATGAGTCAACCAATAAAATACACATCTAAAACAAAATTTTAAAAATTAACACTCTTAAACCGCCTCTACATTCATATGTAAAAAATAAAATAAGGTATAATCCAAGTCCATCATCTAAGAACTCCACTCCAGAAACTCGAACAATAACATCCTTGATCTCCCTCTAGTTATCCTGAAAAAAACTCAAGAATAAATAGTGGGGTGATCACTTGGGAGAGATAGTTAGGATCATATCTCTATGAAATATAATATCCTTGTAAAATAAATGTGTTAGGATAGAAATGTCTGAGAATGACCAAGATATTTAATGATAGAAACAAGAATAATGCTAAGAAATCAATCAATGTTGAAGGAAACATAACCAATACTTCCAACTAAATCACTGAGAACCACCATATTAAATGAATATTACATTATCATTAATAAATAATGGTGGTGTTTATTTTTTTTCAATAAATAACCAAAAACATTTCTTGACTCTTGCAACAATTATAGCTGAAAAAAACATTTCCTGAATTCATCTCCTTGTCATAATAAATCATAGCCAACAATCATCAATAGAAATATAATTTTTAATATAATAATATAAAGGGGCCCAAAAAATATACCACCTCTCTAACCATTCTATTCAAAGAAAATTACAAAATAAACCAGTAGTGAACTGGTATGATAACCCCTCACTAATCGACCCTAAAGCTAAGAAAATTTCAATAATAATAATACATAATTAAACCATCCATCATATAATTATATAAAAATCCACATGACCATATCCAAAACTATTCCACCATATCCACATCATATGTTTCATCTTAAAGACAAGGCATAATATGACAACCCTACTTTTTATTACAACTTAAACATGATTCATTACATAAAACTTTACTTGATACAATAAAGAAGATCGAGAGGTTTAGTGTCTTTGGGGATTAGGATCATTACATAAAAACTTAAAACATTAAATACAACATCTTTATTGAAAACTTCCTTTACATGACCACTACATTCCCTCATACTAAGCATTACATGAGATAACCTGAGGACATGCATAAGAAAAGGGTGAGCTATAAAGCCCAGTAAGGGAGTACACATGGAATAACATGAGGAGTGAAATACATGTTAGATAATAGGCATATCAATAGAGCATAAAAGAAAAATGAACATAAAGGTATGATAAAGCATGATAATCATAACATGGAAATGTGGCAACAACACTTAACATTGAATTAGCATGAGCCAAGGCTCATTGCACATGGAGCATGAGTAAACCCTCATTGCACATGAAGCGTGAGTAAACCCCCGTTGCACTTGAATTATCATGAGTCAACACTCATTGCACATGACGTATCATTATACTATACTTTACCCAATGCATTGGAGCGCTATAAGGGCGCACCCTTCTTAAACATTTCATTTCATGTATAAGTGTGCCACATAGATCATAAAACATGGATTCATAAAACATAATCATTTATTCCATGATAAAGGAATGTGGAATTCATACATGAAACATTATAATTAATAAGTAAATGTGCATAAAGGTTAATACCCTTGATGGAGAAATGAGCATGATATTCACTACATAATGACATTATCTAAGAAAATCGGTGCGATTTCGGCAGCGTAACAGCATGACATAAGAATTTATAAAAATGGTTGATGAGAGAGAAATGAGTTCCTCATCATATTTACATGTAATGGAAAGTAAGGAGGTCATATAGATACATTTCCAAACAATTGAAAAGGAATTTAGATTCCTGATACAAAAGTATTGCTTGAATGTAAAAGAAGAGAGAGAAGTTCCTTTCGGAATTTCGGCATAGTAACGAGTGTACATGAGAGGCATTTAATAAGAGATAAAGGGTTCTCCCATCATTCAAGAAATAAGAGTGCAGTATGGGGGAGGTGATAAACCATACCCAAACATTCATAAATAAAATTAAAAGGGAAATACAACTTAAAGAAAATTGACAATAATGAGAAAGGAAGAAAAAACCCTTACTTGGAAGTGTGCTTCCAAAGGCTAGAGAGAGGCTTGTGAGAGGCTTTTTGGGAGCTTGGGGAACCTTGTGAGTATTATAGAGAGACTATGGCAGATGTTGGACGAACTCCAAAGGATTTTAGTGAGGAGGAAGTGGGAGCTTGGGTGGGTTTATATAGGAAAGGTGAGAGAATTCTTTATTATTTAGGTTTGGGACCCCTTATATTAAACTAATCCAAACCACAAACCATCCCATGGTTTTTTCCCATGGTTTATGGAAAAGGAAAGAGGAAAACAATATTTTACAAAGCCAAGGTCCGAACTTATTAAAATAATAAGGTTGCTTATGTGGAGGTGAGTCACACTCCCATGGAAATTAATTTAAAAAGGCAAAGTGTTGAATAAGTCTTGAGGGGTTCATTAATGCTTTGAAAAGTATGTCAAACAAACCCAAAATCACATTATTTTAATTATAAAACCTATATTTGCCGAACATAAGGATTATGGTATTGTATTACATCACCATTGGGTCATTATGATGTAATAAAACATATTATATATTTAAACGGTATTTAATTTTTACCCAAAAATTTGACTGTCTCAGAAAATTATGAAAAATTCACCATTGGATTATTTCGACATCCTGATTCTAGAAATGACATTTATTTTATCTAATTTTTTTTTCTAAATATGTTAATTTTTACTTTTAAAATATAAACCAACATTTATCGAAAATTCACGGGTTTTGACAGAAATGGATTTCAAACCTTAATAAAAATTTTAATTGCATTCATAAATTTATAAGATCATTTATATTTAATAAAAATTAATTTAATATTAATAATAATATTTTATAAAAATATTACATAATTCAAAAATCCCTTAATTTAAAAAAATTTAATTCTTAATTAAATAGTAACTAAAAACACCATTTGTACTTTAAAAACTATTTACAATGTATAAAAAATGACTAGAAATTATATTCATTATTATATAAAAAAAATAATGTACATGAACATAGTACTACTTATTTGTTACATAACACCTTAAAATAGCCGCATAAGACCTAAGGGTAAGGTGTGTGATGGTGACAGACTCTTGGGGCGGCTCGGATAACATCGCTCGAGTGGTAATCTCTATCAACTTCCACTTTTCCCGTAAACGGTCCTGTTCGAGCTTGACATGGTGAAGCTCAGCTTGGGCTTGGTCAAGGGCGAAGCCCAAGGATGACACCTCTCTTACGAGATCTGACAAATGGGCTTCGTATGGGGAAATTCTACTAGATGAGGCCATCGCTTCCTTTGTCTGAGTAAAATTGGGTTCGTTAAAGCCTTATATTTATACTAATCATGAGATCACTATTCAATGGATATATTAACAATGGTCACAATTCTTAACATAAACCAAATAATTTGACATCTTATAAAAACATTTTTTCATAAAGATACATTTAACTGGATCAAGAGGGATTTTCCATTAATGAAACTTTGGGTCGTTACAATATTCCCCCCTTAAGAAATTTTGCCCTCGAAATTTTCCTTTTCCCACACTAAAACAAATGTGGGTAACTCAGCATCATCATATCCTCCAACTCCCAAGTCGCTTCTTCAAACTTGTGGTTTCTCCACAACACCTTGACGAGGGGCATTGTCTTATTTCGTAGAACTTTTTCTCTACGATCTAAGATCTTCACTAGTTTCTCCTCATAAGAAAGATCATCTTCCAATTGTACCACCTCGGAAGAGAGTACATGTGAAGGTTCCGGTATGTACTTCCTTAAGAGGGATACATGAAAGATATCATGTACTTTTTCCATGGTAGGTGGAAGTGATAGTTGATAAGACACAACCCCGACACGATCAAGAATCTCAAAGGGGCCGATGTACCTTGGACTTATCTTTGATTTCCTTCTAATCCTCATGAACTTCTTCCATGGAGATATGCATAGAAACACCATGTCTCTAACTTTAAACTCAAGGTCTCGTCGAAAAATATCTGCATAACTCTTCTGTCGACTCTGGGCTGGCTTGATATGCTGGAGAATGGTTTTCACCTTCTCCACCATTTCCTCGACCATTTCTGGTCCAAGCAGCTTACGTTCACCGACCTCATCCCAACATGCCGGTGTTCTGCACCTTTTCCCATATAGGGCTTCATATGGTGCCATTTGGATGCTCGAGTGGAAACTGTTATTATAAGAGAACTCAACAAGAGGAAGATGTTGATCCCATCCTCCTTTAAAGTCCATTGAGCAGGCTCTCAACATATAATCATGTGTTTGGATAGTTCGCTCGGATTGGCCATCAGTTTGAGGATGATAGGCCGTACTGAAGTTCAGTTCAGTATTCAGAGCATGTTGAAGACTCTTCCAAAACCTAGGGGTGAATCTTGGATCTCATCCAGACACAATAGATAGTGGTACTCCATGAAACCTTACCACTTCCCCAATATATATCCGTGCCAGTTGATCCAATGAGAAATCCTCTCAAATAGCAATGAAGTGTACAGTCTTTATAAGACGATCCACAATAACCCAGATTGAATTGTTGCCTTTGGATGTCCTTGGAAGTCCGGTGACAAAGTCCATGGTGATGTTCTCCCATTTCCATTCTGGTATGGGAAATGGTTGCATCATCCCCTTAGACTTCTACCTCTATGCCTTCACTTGCTGACACACCAGGCACTTTGATGTATATTCAACGATCTCCTTCTTCAAATTATCCCACCAAAAGTTTTCTCGGAGATCTAGATACATCTTTGTGCTCCCTGGGTGAATAGAGAAATTTGAACTATGTGCATCATCCAAAAGTTCCTTCTTCAGCTCCGGACTTGATGGAACACATAGTCATTTCCCAAACTACACAATTCCTTCATCATTAACATTAAACTCTGAGGATTTTCCCTTTTTGATAGTTTCCACTTTTTCTTGAATTCCCACATCATCCTTTTGAGCATCCTTTAACCTTTCCAAAAGAGATAGTTGAGAAATCATTTGTGAAAGGATTGATGATGTTCCCTTATTTATGATTCCCATGTCCATCTTCATCAAGTGTAAGAAGATTGGATCCTTCTCAATTCTCATCATTGATAGAATCGCTGGATCCTTTCTACTTAGGGAATCTGGCACATTGTTCGCTTTCCCAGGGTGGTAATGTATTGAATAGTCATAATCCTTTATGAGCTCTATCCATCTTCTCTGGCACATATTATGCTCTTTCTGTGTGAATATATATTTAAGACTCTTTTGGTCAGTATATATCTCACATTTCTCTCCATAGAGATAATGCCGCCAGATTTTCAAGGCAAAGATCACAGCCGCCAACTCTAGATCATGCGTTGGATAGTTTCGATCATGGATTTTCAACTGCCTTGAGGCATAGGATATCACTTTATCATTCTGCATCAGCACACATCCTAATCCCTTCTTCGAAGCATCAATGAATACCACAAAAAGCTCCCCACTTATGGGTAAAGTGACCACGGGTGTAGTGATAAGCCTCCTTTTCAACTCCTTGAAGCTTTCTTTGCATTCATAACTCCAAGAAAACCTTACTCACTTTCGAGTTAGCTTGGTAAGAGGGTTGGACAATCGTGAGAAATTTCTCACAAATCGTCGATAATATCCAGCTAACCCCAAGAAGCTATGGATATCGGTTAACGATGTTGGCCTCGGCCATCCCTCAATTGCATCTGTTTTGGAGGGATCCATAGATATACCATTCCTTGTGATGATATGACATAAGAATGAGACCTCCTTCAACCAGAACTCACACTTGCTGTACTTTGCATAGAGCTTCTCCTTACGCAATGTCTATAGTACAGTTCTTAAATGCTCCTCATGATCCTCCTTGGTTTTGGAGAATATTAGAATATCATCTATAAAGACTACCAAAAATTTGTCAAGGTAATCTCTAAAGACTCTATTCATCAAGTCCATGAATATTTCTAGAGCATTGGTGAGTCTGAAAGACATTACTATGAATTCATAGTGCCCGTATCTTGTACGAGAAGCAGTCTTGGGGGAATCTTCCTTCTTCACCCTTACTTGATAATATCCTGATCGCAAGTCCACCTTGGAGAAGTATTGTGCTCCACACAGCTGATCAAACAAGTCATCAATTCTTGGGAGAGGAGACTTGTTCTTTATTGTGATTTTGTTAAGTTCAAGATAATCGATGCAGAGCCACATTGACCCATCCTTATTCTTAATGAAGGGGACTGGAGCACCCCAAGGTGAAGCACTTGGGCGTATAAACCCTTTATCCAGATTCTCTTGTAGTTGTTTCTTCAGCTCTTCAAGATCAACAACATCCATTCTATATGGAGTCTTGGATATTGGTAATGCCCCAGGTATAAGTTCAATTGAGAACTCAACATATCTTCTTGGAGGAAGACCAAACCATTCCTCAGGAAACACTTCAACGAATTCCCTCACAATAGACATTTCTTCAAGGATGGTTTCTTCCTTGGAATCAATCATCTGAGCCAGATATGCGTGCTCATAAGGTAGTAATATCCATGCATGAGATGATGGAGCTAAAGGAGAATCATCTTCCTCCTGACACTTGTAAAGAATCAGGGGTCGATTCTACACATGGAGTGTGATTTCCCTCTCCCGACAATTTATGTTGGCTCTATATAAGGAAAGCCAATCCATTCCAAGAATTGCATCAAATTCCACCAGAGGGAGTATGACGAGGTTTTCCTGGAAATTCAATGCACAGATTATAATAGGGGAGGACTTATATTCATGGGATGCAATGATTGGCCCATTTTCCGTACTCACCGACATCTTTACTTCCATGATTTGTGGTGGTGCTGGGATTTTTCTACTAAACCTTCGAGATATAAAAGAATGCGTAGAACTTAAATCAAAAAGTTTGTTCTCTATTCTTGAATGAATAACTAGCGTACCTGTCACCACTTCGTTGTCGGGGTTCACTTCGGCAGAAGTGATGGTAAAAGCTCTTCCTTGCTGTCTTGGAGGTTGTTGGTTGCCTCCGATAACCCTTGGATTAGGGAACTGATTTGCAGAATGACCCAGTTCTTTGCATTTGTAGCATTGAATGATGCGTTGAGGTTCGAATGGAGTGTTCCTCTCCTTTGTCGCAGCTGCGGGTCCTTCTTGCCGACAGTTAACAGCTAGGTCCCCTTCTCTTCCACATCTGAAGCATTTTCTCGTCCCCTTAAGGAAATTTCCAGGGTGCTTCTTTCCGCACTTTTGGAAAGTGGGGTGTTGGATCTTCTTAGCACTGTTGGATTTATCCATCGGACCACTAGCATTGAAGTCCACCTTATGCTTCTTGTCCCCATGATACCCCTGTGATTCCCCGATCTCCATTTCGACCTTGAGGGCACATCGGACAATTTCCTCATAGCTGTCAAAGTCATGGATCACTAATGCTTTCCGTAAGCTAGGCTTCATCCCACCAAAGAAGCGGTCAACCTTGAATTCGGGGGTAACGATAAAGCTGGAAGCATATCGTGAAAGCCTTGTGAAGTTTTCCTCATACGCTCCAGCAAATTCTTCATCTTTTTGCTTGAGGGAAAGGAAGTCCCTTTCCATATTAAGCCGGAGGGTGCGTGGAAAATATTTATCAAAAAAACATCTTCCAGAAATCCTTCCATTCCAACGCCTCGATCTCCTCCTTAGGCTTCGTATTTTTGATCAACGTCCACCATTGATCAGCTTCACCCTCCATACGATAATCCGCCAGGAGAACCTTCTCTTGTTCAGAACATTGGAGGACGGAGAATATATTTTCAACAGAGTTTATCCATTGTTCAGCGATCGTGGGATCAGATGATCCACTAAAAGTAGGAGGCCTTTGTCTTATGAAGCTCTCGATAGAAACTTATTCTTTCTTAGGGGGGGTTGAACGTTCCTCTTGACCCGTGTTTCTATTCAAAACTTGAGTTATCTGAGAGAGAAGCGTGACAAAGTTTGCGATTCCCGCTCCCATTGGATTGGGCATCTCATTAGTACAATCATCACACTGATCTTCACAATGGTTGTTAGCCCGAGTACTCCTATTACCGGCCATTGGATGGAATAAAAGTGAAGTTAGGGGTAAAACATAAAGGGTAATCAAAAGACAAAAGTTTATGACTTATAAATAAACTTTAATTTATTTAACTCATGAGTCTATAGGATTCAATCTAGGCTTTTCATGATCTACTTTCTAACATATATTCTTAGGGGCATTTTACCCTTAATAAGGGTTCATACCAAGATTGTGAATTTATCAAAACATATCCCCTAGGAGTGTCGTAACCAAGAGTGAAGCAAGGCCCGTTGTCGTGCACCAGTTCTCGTTCGAGTCTAGCCCAAAGCGGTGTTTTCAGGTTTTACCCCTAGAATTCATCTGTGCCAGAGCCGCCTCTACCTGATCGTAGCCAGACATGGATGTATTTGATTGATAAACCACTTACTCAGCACTTACCAAAACTTAGGGATGTTTTTATTATACTTAGTCTTGTATCTAAGGCTTTACTAGGGGTTCCTAATCCCAAAAATAACTAAACCTATCCTTTGATACCAACTTTGACAACCCTTCTTTTTTATTACAACATAAACATGATTCATTACAAAAAACATCACTTGATACAACAAAGAAGATCGATAGGTTTAGTGTCTTTGTGTATTACGATCATTACATAAAAACTTAAAATATGAAATACAACATCTTTATTTAAAACTTCCTTTACATGGCCACTACATTCCCTCGTACATAGCATTGCATGGGATAACCTGAGGACATGAATTAGAAAAGGGTGAGCTATAAACCCATTAAGGGAGTACACATGGAATAAGATGAGGAGTACAATACATGTTACACAATAGGCATATCAATAGAGCATAAAAGAAACATGAGCATAAAGGCATGATAAGTCATGATAATCATAACATGGAAATGTGGCAACAACACTTAATATTGAATTAGCATGAGCCAAGGCTCATTGCACATGGATCATGAGTAAACCCTCATTGCACATGAAGCACGAGTAAACCCTAGTTGCACTTGAATTAGAATGAGTCAAAACTCATTTCACATGACGTATCATGATACTATACTTTACCCAATGCATTGGTGCGCTATAAGGGCGCACCCTTCTTAAACATTTCATTTCATGCATAAGTGTGCCACATGGATCATAAAACATGGATTCATAAAACATAATCATTTATTCCATGATAAAGGAATGTTGAATTCATACATGAAACTTTATAATCAATATGTAAATGTGCATAAAGGTGAATACCCTTGATGGAGAAATGATCTTCGTATTCACTACACAATGACATTGGCTTAGAAAATCGGTGCGATTTCGGCAGCGTAACATAAGAATTCATAAAAATGGTTGATGAGAGAGAAAGGGGTTCCTCATCATATTTACATGTAATGGAAATTAAGGATGTCATATAGATACATGTCCCAACAATTGAAAAGGAATTTAGATTCATGATACAAAAGTATTGCTTGAATGTAAAAGAAGAGAGAGAAGTTCCTTTCGGAATTTCTGCATAGTAACGGGTGTACATGGGAGGCATTTAATGAGAGAGAAAGGGGTCTACCATCATTCAAAAAATAAAAGGGCAGTATGGGGAAGGTGAGAAAACATACCCCAACATTCATAATTGAAATTAAAAGGCCAAAACAACTTAAATAAAATTGACAAAAATGAGAAAGGAAGAAAAAACCCTTACTTGGAAGTGTGCTTGCAAAGGCTAGAGAGAGGCTTGTGAGAGGCTTTTTGGGAGATTTGGGCACCTTGGGAGGATTATAGAGAGAGTAGGTCAGAGGTTGGACGAACTCCAAAGGATTTTAGTGAGGAGGAAGTGGGAGCTTGGGTGGGTTTATATAAGAAAGGTGGGAGAATTCATTATTATTTAGGTTTGAGAACCCTTATATTAAACTAATCAAAACCACAAACCATCCCATGGATTTTGCCCATGGTTTCTGGAAAAGGAAATAGGAAAAAAATATTTTACAAGTCCAAGGTCCGAACTTATTAAACTAATAAGGTTTCTTATGTGGAGGTGAGTCACACTCCCATGGAAATTAATTTAAAAAGGCAAAGTGTTGAATAAGTCTTGATGGGTTCATTAATGCATTGAAAAGTTAGTCAAACAAACCCAAAATCACATTATTTTAATGATAAAACATATATTGGCCGAAAATAAGGATTACGGTATTTTATTACATCACCATTGGGTCATTATGATGTCATAAAACACATTATATATTTAAACGGTATTTAATTTTTACCCAAAAATTTGACTGTCTCAGAAAATTATGAAAAATTCACCGTTCGATAATTTCGACATCATGATTCCATAAATGACATTTATTTTATCTAAAAAAATTTCTAAATATGTTAATTTTTACTTTTAAAATAAAAACCAACATTTATCGAAAATTCACGGGTTTTGACAGAAATGGCTTTCAAACCTTAATAAAAATTTTAATTGCATTCATAAATTTATAAGATCATTTATATTTAATAAAAATTAATTTAATATTAAAAATAATATTTTATTAAAATAATATTTAATTCAAAAATACCTTAATTTAATAAAATTGAATTCTTAATTAAATAATAACTAAAAACACCATTTGTACTTTAAAAACTATTTACAATGTATCAAAAATGACTAGAAATTATATTCATTATTTTATACAAAAAAAATAATGTACATGAACATAGTACTACTTATTTTTTAGATAACCCCTTAAAATAGCCACATAAGACTTAAGGGTAAGGTGTGCGATGGTGACAGACTCTTGGGGTGGCTCGAATAACATCGCTCGAGTGGTAATCTCTATCAACTTCCACTTTTCTCGTAGATGGTCCCGTTCGAGCTTGACATGGTGAAGCTCAACTTGGGCTTGGTCAAGGTCGAAGCACAAGGATGTCAGCTCTTTTCCGAGCTTCGACAAATGGGCTTCGTATGAGACAATTCTACTAGATGAGGCCATCTATTCCTTTGTCTGAGTAAAATTGGGTTCTTTAAAGCCTTATATTTATACTAATCATGTGATCACTATTCAACGACTATATTAACAATGGTCACAATTCATAACATAAAACCAAAGAAGTTGACATCTTATAAAAACATTTTTTCATAAAGAGACATTTAACTGGATCAAGAGGGATTTTCCATTAATGAAACATTGGGTCGTCACACATAATCCATTATCACCCATTTTCACATTACAAAAAATCATATGACACATACATTATATCGTTTCATAGATCAATCCACAGACAATACAATAATCATTACCATGGATAAATGATATTTAATTATCAATAGTGTGGTGGTAAAAGAAAAGAATAAATCATCAACAAATCTTAGGAAATCTATTATAAATACCTTAACTCATCATACTATTCCTAAGAAAACTCCAAACTAGACCCACAACTATACCCATCTCCAAGCGCACATAACCCATTAAATACCCGAAGCATCCAAATTCAGACCACACTTCTAAAACTATACAAATTCAACACCAAAACATAAAAATATCACCTTTAAACACTCCCAAACCTCTACCATCTATTATATAATCTCACACAAACTATCTTCTACCCATACCTTCCTACACTACCCATGAAGAAATACGAAAACTTCTCCCATAAGGAATATTTTATTATCAACATATAAATCAAGATTGAAGACATAATTATGTGTTTAGAAGGTAGTGAACTCACCTAAAGAGATAAAAAACAATACATATTATCTAACATAAATATGAATACCATCCCTAATTAATACTCCTAATATGAAAGAGAATAATTATCCTTAAAAATTTAAACAAGACCCAAACTCTAACCCATGATAGTAACATATAGATGAAAAAATAACTCGAAAAATCTCAATGATAAACCATCTTAAGATCATCTATGTTACATTACTTTAATAGTGATTCACATTCATTAATTTTAATTCCAATTTATATTTTTATTTAGATTAATTAAAATTATATGTTTACATATTCATCTTATTTTCTATATCCCACAATATTATAGTCCCATGATTTTATATTAATTTAGTATCATATATATATATATATATATATATATATTACCAAAATCAACATACAAACATGGAATGGGGATGGATCTAGTTTTATTGATTCTGGTTCCATTTCTAGTTCATGTAATTTCTTTCATAATGTTATAATATAACAAATATAATATCATACAAATGTGGTAATTTAGAGTAAGGAAGTGTAAAATTTTTAGCTGAGGAATAATAACAAACAATTAATAATTTAATCTAAATAAAGGGGAAAAAGAAGAATCATACAACATACCTTCCCTTAAAACAAAACCCCTAACACCAAGCCCAATAGAAGGGAGTAATATATGGAATAAAGGAAAGTATAAAATAACCCTTTCCACTAAACCAAACCAATAACATAAATCCCAGGGGATGGGTATGGAATATGTAATGTAATAAGAAAGCCCTTCCCCCAATAAAACCATCTCCATTGATCCTGATAAAGGTGCATGAACGTACTATCTCTGGAGTTTGGAAAAGGGGTGGATTATCAAAGGTTGATTTGGATAAAGGTTTCCAGGCTTAAAATTTCCATTGAGAGGGTTTCAATCAAAGTGAATTATTTTAATTTCCATTTTTTTTCAATGGGGATAATCAATATATCGGATTTAGGAACTTTAAGTTTATAGGTATAACAGTCAAAGGGATTAAGTTTCATCAAGGATAACTTGTAAGGACATATAAAATATCCTAAAATATATATTCTATAAGATAGAATGAAAACTTAAAAATAACTTACCTCAACCAAGTTGAGAAATCCCATGCCATAGTGAAATATACATGGTAAAATTTCTTTAACCTCTTCCATGTTAATACTTATAAAACATACTATTGATACCAAATACTATTATTTTAGAAACCATTCATATAAGAAGAAAAATAAAGAATGAATAAAGAGAATTAACCTTGAATTAATATGGAATCCTTGACAATAAATAGTAGGTTATATATCATCTTCAGCAACCACATACCATTAAAAAAAATCCATTACTTCTTAGAGTTTAGGAGGAATAGTTAATTATGGTCAATTGATAGGGGAAACCCTAAATATATAATAAAAATATAGATGAAAATAATCAATGTTTGACAGAAAGAGTCATGTAATGATGGGTTGGTTTCAAATGTTCTTAAAGAATCATGATACAATCCCCTTGGGTAGTCCCCCTCTTTAAACTAAATTAGCTCCTTTAAAATAGATATAATTAAGGAGGGTTATGGATTTATGAAGATAACCACATCATAAAATTAAATACCTTATAATTCATGGAGTGAATATGAACTAATAAATGATATGTTAGGATCACCATGGTGAAAAACCTTACAAGAAGATATAACTAAGGAATTGACTAAAAATGGCTTCATGGTGAAACACCTATAATCATGGAATGAATTCATTTTACATAATTTTAACCTAAATATGTTTAATTATATGAAAATTTTAATTTTTAAGGAATTATTATGTAATTTTGAATCTATAGTTACCTAAATAATCCTAGGAATCCCACTCTTCATGGTGTGACACTCATGAACACATCACGACAAACATCCATGAAGCAAAACTGATTGTCACCTATCAAAAATTTAAATGTATGGTTCGATGTTATAATGTTTATAGTATCACTCAGGACTAATACTTGATTATGGAACTAATTTTGGAGTCATTTGTTTCTTATTTTACTTTTTCCTGGGTGGTATGTTTGTTGAGATTAACTAAATTGATTTATAGATGAATTTTGGTATAAAAATTTAATAATGATTTGGGTGAGTTCATCATTATGGAGTTAATATTTTGATATCCTTGATCTTTTAAAATATTATCATTAAATTAACATCCACTTCATGAGGTGATTTTGTTCGAAACTCTTAATTTTTTAGTCTTTAATCCAACCATTAAATGGGTTTATAGTCGTTATCAATTCTCATTTATGGAAGGTTAAATATTTTATGAACCCATGTGTATTTTTGGTTCCAATAATCCATGTAATCCACATATCAAACTAAAAATTTCATTAATCCATAACATATTTTGTTTGACATACAAAATATTAATTCAAATAATGGTAAATGAGCGTAATATCTCAATCACTTAACACCTCCAAATCATGACTCACCCTAATGAGAGATTTACTCAGCCATTTTGGATGTCAATAATATGGTTTTTTCGGTATATGGTTATGAGTTAAAAATAAAAGATATATAATTGGATAATAAAAGAGTTGTGTATCAAACACACACTCAAAAAGTGAAGAGTGTGAACACATATTTTTGACTGAATATGAAAGAAAAAGAGGAAAGTTATTTAAACATAATTTAACATATTTTTGGAAGAATATTTCACAATATATTGTGGATGAGAATTATAGATAATGATGAAGAAACACGAATTAATATTTAATAGAAAAAAAGTACACAATTATAAAAGACAAATAGGGAAAATGAACATGAAAAGAAAAGTATAAGAGAGGTATCTCTTGTTGAAACAAGTTTAATGAAATTAATTCCAATAAATTTTAAATGATATATACATTCCAAATCTCCTCATTAAGTATTGATTTAACGACCCTTTGAAAGGATAAGAGGGGTTGAATTAATAGCCAAATGTGGTGGACTATATGCATTCCAAAACTACCCTCTAAGTTAGTTTGAATATTTGAAAATATAGATATCTAGATCTAGAGAAATATTATTCTCTAATGTTGTAGATATGGATTTTAATTGTGTACCATCCAAATTTGGGGTCCAATAGACTTTTGTAGCCAATTTTATGGATATTTACATAAACCATGTGCTATTGTCCATTTTTATACATAATTTTTCCAATGATACATTGTGAATGGGTTTTAGGATAGGAATATGCCATAAAATGTAAGCTATTTATTATTTAAGTCTGGGAAAATATATCTTGATTTTATAACTAAAAAAATGTAATCTCAATTGCATGAATTAATTGGGATAAAATCTAATATTTTTTTTTATTTTCAAATCCGAGACAGAATTGTGGGGTAGATTTCCTTGTATCAATTGGTCCCCTTATAGTTTGAATTGGGACTAATTTTTTTATAATGATTTAATGTAATGTATCTATATTTATTATGTAGAATTATTTAATTTATACTTTTAGATTAATCCTAGAAAATATAACATCACAGCTGGTCTAGTTTCATTTATAGATTCTTTATTCTTTCTTATGTGGTCTATATAGCCTTTCAAATAGATGAATAATATTAATATACATTTTAATTATATATTGGAATTATAATTAAAAACAATAAAAAATTTAATCAAATCATTTGGATAATTATTTTGATATAGATGAACAAAACATTAAACTATATTATAATCAAATAAATTCTAACAATGATCTCTTTATGTGTTTATGAACAAAATATGGGGATTCACTGGAAATTAATCAATTTTTAGTAACAAAAATCAGTTATAAGATTAATTTAAAATCATAACTGAATATTTAATATAACCCCCATACTTATGATTGTTCATTTCCCTAGTCATATAAAACATAATAACTCAACAAACTCATTTTCAATTACCAAAAAATATTAAATTTTTTTAGTAAATAGGGTAGGTATAGACTAGTTCACTCATATATGATTAATTCAAAAAATAATAATTACAAAATTATTGTGTGCGAAAATGCATATTTCATGTTCAAAAATTGAAACGGAAAATGTGGGAACATAGAATTCACTCCTCTCAAGATGATAAAAATTTATTTATGAAGGTTCAATCATTCACCAATCAAAAATTAAATTATAATGTTTGTAATACCTCTATGATTAAATTAACTATTATAATGTTCATAAGAATTAGGAGGTATTTTTTGGTTGTTTTTATAGAGGCTATGGGATGGTAGGAATATAATGGCCAAAAAAGAAAAAGGGGTAAAACCCCAACATGGAAAAATCAATGCACATTTTTTTTTGTAATGATACATGGAAGGAAATAGAAAAAATATTTACAAGTGAACGAATCTGTGATGGTGGAAAAGAAATGTAGAAAATTGGAATGGGATGAAAATATGAAATATATAATAAACCCAAAAATTTCCCAAATAGTCCTGAAAACATGATGCAATAATTTTTTTATTTTCTTATTCATTTTTTTGAAAGTATTACATGAAGAAAAAACTCACACTCATATCCTAACCATTTTTTATCTCCCCAAAACACTAATTGTAATAGATCAAATGTTTAGGAAGAGTTATTTTTAAACATCCGAAGACACAACCCATTCTTTTTGTTATTTTTTTCTATTTGTTTCATATTTTTTAACACTTTTGAATAAAAATTATAACAAATGAAATAAAAATTAATCCATTCCCAAAAATCATTGAATGAAAACCTCTCCCCATACTTAAATGAATTCTTACCCTCAATAATATGATGAAAATTTAACATAAAGGAAATAGTACCTAAAATGAAATCCATTTCCACGCTCTTAAATTTCAATAAATTATGCAATGTAAATCAATGTATATTTTAGATGGTATAGGGTTTGGGATTGTAACGTGGTTATCAAAAAGAGGGTTCTCATAGGCTTTAAGGGGATTTCAAAATAAGGCTCAGTGTTAGGGTAATGGTAGGCTAATTGATTATCTTGATTCGGAAGTAGTTTTTTAAAATGCCTCTATTATATTAATGTATGCTTATGTAGTAAATTTTCCTCAAAGGTAAAAAAACTCATGATTACCAATCTAGGGGGGTGTTAAAAATACATAATATGAAAATATGGATATATGTGACCATATAATGAAAGATTAAATTATTCATCATTGTTGGGGAAGAATAATTTTTCAAATAAAAAAATAAGCATTCAAAATTTATTTGTCTTGACACAAAATTATTTATCCTAATTTATGACGAAAATATAAAATGTTTGAGATAAAATCAAGACTTTTGAATCCTCAAAATTATTTGACAAGATTAAATAATTTAATGGTGATTAATTGTGCTACTTTTTTTAGTTTTTTATTTTTGTTTTAAAATACACACCCACACAAAAGAGAAGGAGAAAAAAATGTTTGATGAAGAAAGTGGTAAAAAAGAAGAAAAAAGTTATTAATGAGATAGATAAAATAAGAAAGAGAGATAGTGATAGGGAGAGTTAGGGGAGGAGGAAGAAGAATAGACGGATATAGAGTAAATGGGAAATAGGTTCCACCTAATTTGGATTTAGTGGGTAGATGTCTCCATCTAGTAGAGTGTTTAATGCCGTGGTTGGGGATCTGATGAATGTCAATGTGGTTATTGGGTTGTGTATCCTCTCTTGTTGATTATTTAATACACAAAACAACATCATATTTTATTAATAATAAATGTTGAAACATCTAAAATAAAACCATGAACAAAAACAAAGCAAGGAACACAAAACCAGGGAATAAAGGAGGAGAAGCATGGCTTAAGGGGGGCTATAGAAATTAAGTTAAAGCGTGTCACCTTGGATAATTCTTGTACAGTATGGAGGAAAATATAACAAGATAGAGAAGGAAACTAGATTATCATCATGAGTGAACCGGGAATCCAGTAAGTTTCCCCCCTTATTTTCCTCATGCCATGTATGCAATAGTCTAGTGTCACTTTCAATGAGTTTCCCACATTGCCGGATATGGTATGAAATCATCCATAGAGTGGAATTGTTATCTATTAGAGAATAATAGATAATTTTATAATCATTTTCAATAACTGAGAGAGAGATGTGAGAGGATATGTAGAGCTGGATCCCTTTGAGTGGAGCCCAGGACTCCGCCTGAAGGGAGTATCCTCTAAAAAACCTTGCACAATAAGTAGCGACCACACTTCCCCTTGGATTACAAATTACCCCTAAAACCCTCATTATAACCATAGCATAAGACCCATATTAATTTTTTTCTTCCCCTTAGTAGGGGGTCTCCAACATATCCATTAGCCCGTAAACACCATGCTGATACCTGCTTGAGAGGAGTATCTGTGACAAAGCACCTACTGAAATGATAGAGCCTCCACACATTTTTTTCAGAAGAACACCCAAATCAACAATTATCCACTTAGTTCTAGAAACCAAACCAATATTTGTACATGGAACACCTTTGAAACATGATCGGTTCCTCACCTCCCATACACACCAACAACCAACTGAGAATAGTATTGCCCTATACTTCTTTTGTAATGAACCAAACATTCATGAATAAAATTCCATTTATTTTATTTAATTAAATTTATTATGGTTATAGAAAACACATTCAATTTTTTTATTGGGTTAAAATATTTTTTATGTATCATTATCTTTGACAATATAGTCATTGAACAATGATCACATGACTAGTATATGTATCGGGGTTTAACAAATCCTTTTGACACATACAAAGGAAGTAAGGGCCTCTACCAATAGGATTGTTCCCTTTGAGGCCCATTTATCTGATCTTTTGAGAGGGATAACATTTCTAGGATTTTCCCTCAACCAATACCAAACCTAGATCCAACAACTTAAGTATAAGAGTAACTATTTATGAGAGAAGTTCAAGCTCATTGAAATCACAGACCAAACCATGTTCACCGAACACACCCAAGAAATCCACACCATCACAGACCATACTATTAGGGAATATACTAGTGTAATAAAGGGATATGTAACAAGAAAATATCATTATTATTATGTGAATTATTTTTGTATATAATGAATAATATACATTAATTTTATTATTTTAACATTTTAAATGGGTTTTAAAGAACAAATAATATTTTTAGATAATATTCAATTCAGAAATTTATTCTGTTGAATTAATTGATTTTTGAATTAAAAAATATTTTAATAAAATATTATTAATAAGTTATTTTTTTAATATAAATTATCATATAATTTTTTATGAATACAATTGTAATTTTTATTAAGGTTTGAAAGTTGTTTTTTTTTCAAAACCCATGAATTTTTTATAAATGTCAGTTTTTATTTTAAAAGTAAAAAATTCACATATTTATAATATCATTTATATAAAATTAATATCATTTTTGGATTTAGGATGTCAAAATTATCTAAGGGTTATTTTTTCATAATATTCTGAGACAATCTAATTTTTATGTAAAAATAAAACACCATTTAAATATATAATGTGTTTTATGACATCATAATAACCCAATAGTGATGTAATAAAATAATATAAAAGGGATATTCATCTAATATATGTTTTACCTTAAAAATAATCTGATTTTAAATTTTATGATTCCTTAGTGGACACTCAGAGACTTATAAAATATTTTAACTTTTTAAAATGATTTCCTTGAGAGTGTGACTAACCTCCACATAAGAAAGACTAATATTTTTATAATTTTGTCTATTGGACATATAAAATAATTTTTTCTACTCTAATTTGGAAAAAACCATGGGATATTTTTTTTTTGTTTTGACTAGTTTAATGTGTAGTGTCCAAAACCTAAATAATAAATAATTCCCTCTCCTTTCCTATATAAACCCACTAAATATCCCCATCCAGTTCACTAAGAACATTTGGAGATCGAACAAAATCTTCCCTCCTATATATATAATCCTAAAAATGTTCCCCAAGCTCCCAAGAAACCTCTGTAAATCCTCTCAAGAGCCTTTTGGATCACACTTCCAAGTAAGGTATTTTACTCTTCTCATTCTCATCTGAGCTACTCTTTTGCATTATGATTCTTAAGTTCCATTTTTATATATAGTGTTATGATGTTACATGAACCAAACAATTTCAATTTAATGTATTTATTATGATATATTCATTTCAATCTCATCAACCCCATTAAAATGCCAAAATTCTGTAAGGGATCCTCGATTCCCTTCCTTCCTTATTTGGGTTTACGTTTCATCTTATTTTTATGCAATTTTATTTTCAATTAAAAATTTTGGGGTATGATTTAAAACCTCCCCTATACTTCCCTCCTTATTATTAAATGATGATAGAACCCTTTATCTGTCATTAATGACTCTTATTTACACCTGTTACCATACCGATATTCCGTAAGGGATTTCTCTCTCCTCATTTACATTTATGAAATTATTTTATATTATGCATACAAATTCCATTACATATATTGGGATATTATTTTCCATGACCCCTTTATGTCTATTTCAAGTATAAATGATGATATTCCCATTTATCTCTCATCAACCCATTTTATAATTTCTATTTGACGTCGTTATATTACTGAAGTTTCACCAAAATTTCCATGCCAAAATCATCATGTAAGTGAATACCATACCCATTTTTCTATCAAGGGTATTCAAATTTATGCAAATTCACTTTTTGATTTAGGAATTACATTTATGTATTCCACGTAACTTATTTGTGGAATAAATTATGATTTTTAATGAATCCATGTTGTATGATCTTGGAGGTACACATATGCATGAAATGAAATGTTTATAAAGGGTGCACCCTGATAGCGCTCCAATGCATTGGGTAAAGATTAGTATCATGATAAATCAAGTGAGATGAGGGTTTAATCATGATGATTCAAGTGCAATGAGGGTTTACTCATTCTAATTCAAGTGATATTAGGGTTTACTCATGCTCTATGTGCACTGAGCCTCAGTTCATGCTAATATCATGTTAAATATTGTTGCCACATTTACATGTTATGATAATCATGCTATATAATACCTTTATGTTAATGTTTATCCATGTGCAATGAGGGTTTACTCATGATTCATGCTATTCCTTTTTTACACACTTAAACTTGATTTATTACATAAACTTGCACTTAGGAAAACTATAAGGAACAAGTGGTCTAATGTCTTGGGAAATTTGGAACATCACTTAACTACTTAGAACATAAAACACAAAATCATTATTGAAAAAAAAATTTACATGACCAAAAAATTCCTTCATACTTAGGTATAAGAAAAAGTATAATAAAAACATACCTTAATTTTTGTGAGAATAGTTTATGTGATTTTATCCCAAAGATATATCCCTATATGGATACGAATAAGTAGATGTGGTAGTGGTACAAATATATCTAGGGGTAAAACCTGAAAACACTGCTTTGATCTATACTTGATTGGGAACTGGTGCATGAAAACAGACCATGACTCACTCTTGGTTCGTCACTCCTAGGGGATATTCTCTGGTCAATTCATAAGCTTAGTATGAACCATTATTAAGGGAATAAAAATTACTCTTAGAATATATGTTGGGAAATAGATCATGTATAACCTAGATTGAATCTTAGGGTATCACAAGTTAGGATATACTATTCATTTACAGGTTCATCCTTTTATATCCAATGTTTTATTTTTTACATACTTATTAGAAAATTATTGAATTCCCTTACTTGTATTTTCTTTTTCTTAGATAAAACATGGAGGGAGGAATATTATGAACAAATATTCTCTCTCTTCCTAAATAACTACTTGTAAAGATTATACAAAAGTCATGTGGAGATGAATTTGAAAGTTTTTCAAATGTCTAATTTGGATGAAAACAACGTTATGAGGCATCTAATACCTCTACCATTGAATTATTATTTCAAGGATCAAGTACCATTTATTTTAGAATCTTACACTCTCAAATTTCTTACCATGCTAAGACTAGGAAGTACCATTAGGGTCTTTTCAAATTATAAAATTTATTTCAAAATTATGATTTAATAAATGATTTTCTAGATGCTGAAGAAGAGGGATACCTCTAAGATTCCTATATTTATCAAATTATATATTTCTATGTTTTGGGATATATGAAAGATGATTTACCAAAACCATATTTTGAAATATTTTAAGATGAATCAGTAATATTTTTTTTATAAAAAACATGTTGAAGACAATGTCTCAAAATTATATACAGGAAATACCTTTTTTTTATGATGTATCAATTCTTCCATCGATATAATCCAAGATGGATGATGAGTTTTTGGGAAAAATAATTAGACAATTTTGAAAAAAATATATTGATGTACCATTATAATGCATGAACACTTTCTACCTAAAGGAAATCCTATTAGGAAATACTGAATACCTCATTTAAGAGATGAATGATATTTAACCTCACCTGTTTTCATCTTAGTTTGTAAAAATTAATTTCTAGGGAGAAATTTCTTAAGGGGGGATGATTTTAATGACCAAAAAATTAATGAATAAAATTAACTTTCTTTTATTTAATTAAATGTCTTATGGATATATAAAATACATGTATGTTTTTTATTGGGTTAAAATATCCATTAATTTTCATTACCATTGATAATATAGTCATTGAATAGTGATTGTATGACTAGTATATGTATATGGTTTTAAAAAATCTTCTTGACACAGATAAAGGAAGTGATAACCTCGATCATTAGGATAGTTCCCTTTGAATCCCATTTATCGGATCATTCAAGGGAGATAACATTTTGGGATTTTACCTAAACCAAGACCAAGCCAAAATACAACAACTTAACCATGAGAGAAACTGTTTATGGGAGAAGTTCAAGCTCATTGAAATCATGGCCCAAACCATGTTCACTGAACGACCCTAGGAAATCCCCAATATCTCACACCATACTCTTAGGGAATATGATGGTGTAATAAAGGGATAAGTAACAAGACTCTAGAATTATGATTATGTTCATTATTTTTGTATAGAATGAATAATATACATTAATTTTATTATTTTTACTTTGTAAATGGGTTTTAAAGAAAAAAAAATATTTTTAGTTAATATTAAATTAAAAAATCTATTTTGATGAATTAATATTTTTTTAATTAAATTATATTTCAATTAAATATTATTACTAAATTTCTTTTTATTAAATATAAATGATCGTATAATTTTTTATGAATACAATTGTAATTTTTATTAAGGTTTGAAAGTTATTTTTGTCAAAACCCTTATATTTTAGATAAATGTCTATTTTTATTTTAAAATTAAAAATTCATATATTTAGATTTTTTTAGATGAAATTAACATCATTTTGGGATTCAGGATGTTAAAATTATCTAATGGTGAATTTTTCATAATTTTCTGATATAGTCGAATTTTTGGGTAAAAATTAAATACCTTTTAAATATATAATGTGTTGTATAACATTATAATGACCAACTAGAGAATTAATAAAATATTATAAAAGTTATATTCGGCCAATATATGTTTTAAATTTAAAATATTATGATTTTATATATTTTTTATTGATTTTATGTTTCCTTAGTGGACCCTCCAATATGTATAAAATATTCTAACTTTTTAAAATGATTTATTTGAGAGTGTGACTCACCTCCACATAATAAAGCATAATATTTTTATAAGTTAGGAAATTTTACTTATAAAATAATTTTTTCAACTCCACTTTAGAAAAACCCATGATAAAAACCCATGGTATAGTTTGTGGTTTTGATTAGTTTAATGTGTAGTGTCTAAAACCTAAATAATAAAGAATTCCCTCTCATTTCCTATATAAACCCACTCAATATCCCATTACTTTTCCCTCAAACCATTTCGATATCTAACAACCTATACCTTACTCTCTCTAGACCCCCCCCAAGGTTCCCCAATATCCCAATAATCCTCTCCCAGTCCTTTGGGATCACACTTCCATGTAAGGGATTTCACTCTTCTTATTTCCATTCAAGCTACTATTTTACGTTATGCTTCTTAAGTTCTGTATTTATATGTTGTTTTATGATGTTACATGACCCCCATACATTCCATTTGATATATATATGATAATATATTCCATTCACTCTCATCAATCCCCCTATTATCCTTTAATAACACCCATTACTATGCCGAAATTCCATAAGGGATCCTCACTTCCCTTCCTTATTTATGTCTAAGTTTCCTTTTATTATTATGAACTTTTATTTTCAATTTAAAATTTTGGGGGTATGATTTCACACCTCACCTATACTACCCTCCAGATTTTTTAATTATTAGATACCCCTTTTCTCTCATTAATGCCTCCCATGTACACCTGTTACCATACCGAAATTTTGTAAGGGATTTCTCTCTACTCATTTACATTCAAGGAATTATTTTATATTATGCATATAAATTACATTACATATGTTGGTATATTATGTTACATGACCACTTTATTGTTGATTTCATTTATAAATGATGAGATACCCCTTTCTCTCTCATCAACCCATTTTATGACTTCTCTTTGACGTCGTTATGCTACCGAAGTTGCTCCCAAATTTCCTTGCCAAAATCATCAAGTAAGTGAATACTATACCCATTTCTCAATCAAGGGTATTGAAATTTATGAAAATTTACTTGTTTATTGAGTACTTACATTTATGTATTCCACATATCTTATTCATGGGATATATTATTATTTTTAATAAATCCCTGTTGTATGATCTAGGTGGCACACTTATGCATGAAATGAAATGTTTATAAATTGTGTGCCCCGATAGTGATCCAATGTATTGGGTATAGATTAGTATCATGATACCTCAATTGAGATGAGGGTTAAATCATGATTATTTAACTACAGTGAGGTTTTACTCCTGTTAATTCAAGTTCAATGAGGTTTACTCATGCTCCATGTGCATTGAGATTTGGCTCATGCTAATTTTATGCTAAATTTTGTTACCACATTTCCATGTTATGATAATCATGCTATATCATTCCTTTATGTTCATATTTATCTTTTGATACATTGACATGCCTATTGCCTAATATGTAATGTATTCTTCATGTTATGCATTGTTTACTCCCTTACTAGGATTTATAGCTCACCATTTTCTTATGAATTTCCTCAGGTTATCCCATACAATGTTAAGTACAAATGAATTTTGTGGTCATGTAGAAGAAGTTTTCAATAAATATGTTGTGTTTTATGTTCTATGTTGTTATGTAATTATCCTAATTTACCAATACACTGTTCCTCTCAATCCTCAGAGTTCTCTTAAGTGAAATTTTATGTAATAAATCATGTTTAAGTGTGTACTTAGGAGACATGTTGTTATATCTTCTCATTTTGATTTTTCCTATTCCTTGGAACCACCTATGTAGGAATGAGTTGGCCGGACAGATAGGAGATGACATACTTTTTAATTCTCCCACTTCATCCTAGACTGTGCTTGCCCAATCACTCTTAAAAAATAATTGTGTGGTAGATTCGATGTTAGGGAGAAGGAAACATGAACATTTGAAAACAACACTAATCCATTTTTGAAAGATCTCCTTATTCGTATAAATGGCATGGTGAAAAATCCTCCAGGTGAGAAAATTTTGATTTTGAGAAATCTCTTTACAGCAAAAGAGGTGTCCCCATGGAGCATGATCATGGGAATTTAGGAGAATCAGCCTGTAGGCCTTAACAAAAAAAGGATATAGAGGAAGTGTACTTGAACATGCACCTATCTAGTTCATCTGAGAGCTTAATAAGATGGAACAAACTAATATGGTCTTTTTTAAGGACTACTTGGGTAAAGTATGGATGCTCACTATATTGTTTGAATGTAATGTCAGTATCTGGGCAACCATGAAAGCCTAGAATATCTCCCAACCAATTTTCATTCTAGACTTTAATGTTTCCACATCCGATGATACATCTCTACTAATTAAAGAGATGAGGAATATGTATTTGAATAGTTCTACAAAGATGCAAAAATTTTCCGCTCAAAATCTCTTGGATATTCCAACACTTCCCCCTGAATACCCTTTTCCATAGAGTTTCCCCTTATACTACATCCCAATCCATCCTCGCGTGAAGGAAATTCATCATGTTAAATACACTATGAATACCAATACCACCTTATTTCATGGGAAGAGCCATTATATTACAAGAGTCCCAATGGAATAGCCCATCCGAGTGGGAGTCCCAAATGAATTTGTTCATGATCATATCAATATTATTTAAGACTATCTTTGGGACCTTGTGAACCGATAGCACATTCATAAGAATCAAGGTAAGCACTCTATTATCAAGAGATATCCTCCCATGAATGAGAGGATTTTTTTATTCAATTATTAATATAGGAAGAGATTTTCCCCCCAACCATATCTAGATTCTTGATATGAAGCCTCCCAAGAATAATGTGGAAACATAAATAGTCCACATAAAGGATCTTAATTCTGATACCCAAGAAAGATTCAATGTTGTGCGCACTTCTCCCCAAGAAAATCCTCAAGATTCAAAGACTACTTTTATCTTTATTGATGAGTTGCTCATTTCATCTGTAATATTCCTCTAGGGTTCTATTTTTAACCTAAAGAGATCTAGAGAACCCATAAATGAAAATGACCATATCATATGTGAACATTTAGTGAGATAGTTTCTAAAAATGGAAATGGTAGTGGTAAGTTTGAATTGTTCCCTCTTGAATTTTGGCACTAATGAATATGCGAAAAGAATCTTGAGCTAGGATAGACAAACTTGGAGAGAGAGGGTCACCTTGTCTAAGGCCATATATTGATTTAAAGAACCCTTTAATTATTCCCATAAATCAAATAGAAAAGCATAATGAACTCAAAAATCAAAACATGAGATCCGTTTCCCCCATGATAATCCCATGCATCTCAGAACTTTGGTAATGAAATACAACTCAATTTTTCCATATACTCTCTCCATATCTAACTTAATGGCCATATTTGATACCTATTATTTCCTAAAAATATCTTCAGTCATCTCCTGAGGATGACCTATAGAACCCTAGATAGTCATACTATTCCCAAACCCATGTTCTTCTTTAGAGATCCAGAATGGAAGATGAATTAAAATTCTTTTTTAATCACATTGGCTAAGATTTTGTAATCAAAATTACACATAACTATAGTCCAATATTGTTTAATAGAGTAAAGGTCCTTGACATTCAGTATGAGAACAATATTAGTCACACTATCCACCTGAGGTAGTTTACCACCTCAAAATAAATCCTACACTGCCTCAATAATATCGTCTTTCACTACTCTCAAACAAGACATGTCGAAGGAGACGAGAAATATTCCCTACCTGAGAGTGCTTTTAGGATTGAGGCCTTCAAATTCCCCCCAATTTCCTTCTCCTCTATATTAGATTCTATGAGAATATTGTTGGCCTCAGAAACCACTCTCGAAATGTTCTAAAAAAGTGGGGATTTCCTACAATTGAAATGATAATAGATTCCCATTAATGCTGAATTTACTTTTGGAAGAAGGGTCTTGGAATTTCACTACACCAAATGTTAAAACATTAGTAATAATAAAAAGAAACATCCCAATGATAATTAATATTACCTAGGTGAAGTCAAAATCAAGAATGGAAGAGCATTAATTTTTCACATTCATGGAATACCATTTTCAATATGTGTTTACCAGGGAGGACCTTAGAATTTTCATTATATATATTATAATTCTCATAAGAATCACGTAAAAGATCCTCATGTTCCTTAAATAGAAAAAATATCAATTCACCAGATTTTTCACAATCAAAATAAAAACATTTTACTACCTAAAATGAATTTTGATGGATTTCAACTGGTAAATGGAATGCTTTACTAGAAACTAGCATAAAATGAGACATCCCAATGGGTCTTTTATAGGTATTTAGATAAGCCCAAATCCATTCTCTAATTCGTTTAGGCCATTCATTTCTTATTATCTCAATAATTCTATTAATCACTCTTTACACTTCACTATTAGAAATATTTTCCATGTCATTTGTTTTGGGGTGATATGTAGTTGATATTTTATGTATAACCCCATTCTTTTTCAAAAGATATTTCATGGTCCGATTATAGAAATGGGTCCATAAGTCACTTACCAAATCTTTTGGAGTTCCAAATAAATGGAATATGTGGATCTTGAGAAACAAACTAATAGTATGTGCATCATCCTTTCTAGTGGGTTTGGCCTCAACCCACCTATAAACACAATTAACTATATGAAGAAAGTATGAGAATACATTTTTTGGGTGGAATGGTCCTATGAAATCAATTCCCCAAACATCAAATATCTCACAAAAGTTTAATGGATTTTTGGGAATTTCATTTCTTTTGAAAGTTGTGCCAAAATTATGACAAGTGGGTCCTGGTTGATAGAACTCATACGAGTCCTTAAAGAGTGAATTATTGAAGAATTGAGTGTCAAGGGCCTTTCACAAGGTCCTTTGTGGTCCAAAGTGGACACCACTAGGCATTGAGTGGTAAAATTCTTATATAGAGTACTATTCATCTTCATCAACACATCTCCTAATTACCATGAAATCACCAGTTTTCCCAAGTCTATTATCATCCCAAAAATAGTATTTTGAAACCCTTTTTAGCTTTGTTTTTTGTTATTATAAAACTAATATTAGAAAAAATACCAGTAACAAAGTAATTAATAATTGAGGTATACCATGGTAACATTTGAGGGAGAGACGAGCTGTGTTCAATGAGAAATTTAGGGTCAATGATTTTAGAATGATTAGTGTTAGAAATTATACTCTAGTGAATTTCCACAAGGTTTCTTTTGGAGCTTGATATTTGATCTCAAGGTTAAAATATTATAGCATTGGGATCTATATTTTTATCCTCAGTTTGGATTTAATTCTCTTGAGTAGGGACTTTATTGCTGAATGTTATGTAAATATGATGATGTTGGAACCTAAGAGATAGATATATAATCTATACTAGGAAAAAATACAGATAGAAGATCATTTTTAGTGATAGTTTAATGAGATTGAGATTCATCCAGTTTTTTTGATGAATAATTGATGACATGATGATTTCTTATCTTCTCTGACCAAGAATGGACCCAATGGACCTATCAGAAGCATCACACATCAATTTTATGGGTAATGACTAGTCTAGGGGTTGGATTATTGGGGAAGATATAAGAATACTTTGAGTTCAATTAAGTCTCTATTACAAGCCTCATCAAAATGAAATTTAGCATCATTCTAGAGTAGATGAGTCTGTGGGAGGGAAATCCTATCAAATTTCTAGATGAATCGTCGATGGAAACTAGCATGACCAAGGAATGAATGGATGTATCGAATTGATGTGGGTTCCAGAGGTGATTGGATCACCACAATTTTAGTGGGATACACTTGAATATAAAATTATTAAATTATATACCTGACAAAAATCCCATTTGCAAACATGAAATGAAATTTTTCAAAATTTAACACAAGGTTACATTTGACACACTTTTTTAGGACCAAAGAGAGTGAATTCAAATAGGATTCAAATGAATAACCATAAATAGTAAATTTATCCATGAAAACCTCTATTAAATGACTAATGAATTCAGAAAACATACCCATCACACAATTATGGAATGTTGTAGGAGTATTGAAAAGGCTAAAAGGAATTATCCTATATGCATATGTTCCAAAGGGGAAAGTGAATATAGTCTTTTCATGGACATGAGGTGCTATCAGGATTTTAAAGTAGCTGGTGTATCCATAATGAAATAAATAATGTGAATTTATAGTTAATATTTATATAATTTTATCAACTAAATGAAGAGGGTAGTGATTTTTCATGTTTCATCATTCTATTTACAATAATCAATGCACACACACCATTTGTTTTTCTCTCAACTTATGACCACCTCCCGATGTTCATTTGTGACAACAGTTTTCTCACACTTCTTAGGAACCACTTGAATTGAACAGACACATTCACTTTAAAAAATTTGGTAGATAATAGCATCATGAAGAATCTTGGTTATATCTTATGTAGCTACCTCAATTATGAGTGGATTGAGTCTTTTTTTGTGGATATCTGAATGGTTTGGACGATTCTTCTAGAGGAATGTAATTCCTAAAAAGGGAAGGGTTGATGCCTGGTATGTGCTCTTGATTCCAAACTAAGGCCATTTTATTTTCCAATAACCCACGGAATTTTTTGTACTACTCAGGTTTAGTAAGTGCAGGAGGGATAATTATAGTATAAGAGTAATCATGGAAAAGGAATACATATTTTAGGTTTGTAGAGAGGGGTTTTAGATAAGTTTCATCTTTCATTTGTGGACCAAACAACATAGAAAACTAGGAAGGTTTTTCATTTGGTTTTTATTTATTTTCTTCAATACTATCCAAGGTGGAACAATAGATATAAGAGTTGAGATAGGATTCAAGATATTTTTCAAGATCCTTTTTATTGACAAAGTCTATAAATTAAAGGTCTACATCATCTTATCTATTTATGACTTGGTTAATCATGGCGAAAATTTCACAATATATTCTCAAATTAGAACATGATGAACCAAATGGAAAAGGGTTCAATTGACTCTCAGAAGTGTCCTAAGAAGCCTGGATTATGAATTTAGAGTGGTCCTTCGATGGGTATCAAATTGCTCGAGAATTATTGAACTTGGGCATTTGGTCACCAAATTACATGGATAAGATACATTTATGGACATAAATCTTACTTCTACAAATAATAAGGAATTATCTTCCTATAATTAGTGGAGTTCTAGAATAATTCATCACACCTTCCATGTCATGGAAATAGAAATATGCTGGTAAGATAAGTTTATTGACCTGAATAAGGGAATATTTGATTATTCCCTCATGATTGGTAGTTCTCGATTTGATAACTAGATGACAACACTTGTTGGGTATAAATGTGCTAGACTAAGGTTGAAAAAGATGGGTTTTGGTATGACATTTATCGAGGCTCCTAAATCTATTAGTGCACCATCAAAGTTCGAACTTCCTATTTAGAATGGAACAATAAAGGTCCCTGAATCATTTCACTTCATGGGTATGTATTGTTGGGTCAAAACATTTTTAATGTCTCTAAGTTGTCTCTTACGGGTGAACAATTCCTTAATAAACATTTCAGACAAATGAATTCTTTATGGAATCTAAGATGGGATTGTCGACATAACATGTCTAAACATGTAAATATTTTCAATATCAGGATCAAAGGGATTCTTAGGATTACAGATAGATTGAGGAAGTGGAATTGGGTTATTTAGAGGAATAGATGTAAGTGATGGAGTTTCTTAAGGATTATATTTTTTTATTTTTGTTATTTTATTTTCCTATTTAGATATTTAAAGGTTGTTTTTTGGATTCATCATGAGTCATATAAATTTTAATTGCAGATAAATGTGTAATTTCACTTACATTACCCCTGGGGTTGGGAAGTGGTTGAGATGGGGTTTAGGAATAATTGGATTGTTGTTGCTGACTTTGGTGTCATGCAAGTTGAGAAATTTTCTTTTCAATGTTTTTAATGCTAGAATGGGTGAAGGAAGAATGATATTATGTAACACTTTCCCGTGGTTTCTTGGAAGAAAAGGCACATACCACATTGGGACCCCCTTGATTTTGGTTCTTGGGAAACTGATTATATTGGGTTGGTAATTGAGAAGGCTCACTAGGATAGTGAAAGCCCGAAAGAGTATAATGACAAATTCCCCTTTGATGTTGAGGTACAATAGTATAGATTTGTTGGAAGTTACCAACACCTTGAACCTTTTGTAATTGGTTTTAATTTGGGGAGGGAACTGAGGGGGATGTGATACAGGATTACCATAACTCAATCCAAGGTTATAGGTACAAGATAAGGTATTAGAGTGGGTTGGATAGAGTTTCTAATGAACTGCCTTGGTTATTGAGGGACATTATTCCATTTAACATATATTGCATTGTGTTCTATTGGACTAGAAGAATCAAATGGATCATCTTGAAGTTGTGAACATGTATAAGTGGGATGAGTTGATGAGTTCCGTATTCTATTATTTTTTATAGGTCTAGGGAATAGAGATTTCGTAGAAGATGAGTTTGGGGATTTGGTATCTACTACTAGTTTTTTCACAAGACCTTTAACATCACTCATCCACTAATTCATCTTGTTAGGATCTATGGATTTATTACATTGGACTTTTTTAAATTGATCATATGCTCGATTATGGATTTTTTTGTTTTTAAAGCCATGTTACTTATGAGATCTCATGTTTCTATAGGAGTTTTTTCAACAAGAAAACCACCACTTTCAGCATAAATGTGAGTTCAATCCATAGACAATAAGACCTCATAGAAGTATTTTATCAAGATTTGTTGAGGTATTTGGTAGTGTGGGAAGGTTATGATAGTATTTTTTAACCTCTCTTAGTACTAATGGAATGATTAATCAGGGAATTGGTAGATACCACTTATTTCCTTTTATTTAGAAGTTGTTCAATAAGTAGGTAATAATTTCTCCAAGAAGTTTCACTTCATTTCATTAGATGCTTTTATAGAACCAATAGAGAGGTAGTAGATCCATGACATTGCATAGTAGTCTTAGGAGAAAGGGAATTCATGAATATTTATTTATTATTTAGAAACCCCTTGAGGATTCACGGTTTATCACACCACTTGGAACTATTTTAGGTGAAGATGTGTGTCCTCATTGGCTTGCCCACGTAGATGATAGAAAATATGAATCAAACCCAATTTAGGTTCACGATCTACCTCAGTTTTTGGATATTAAAAACCAAGTGGTTGGTAATTCATATTCGGGGAAGTGAGTTTTTTAAGGATTTTTTTTCTCTAGGATTGGCCATATCTATTTCAATTAGATGGGAGATGAATGGATATTTAGTGATTAGATTATCTCGAATGTTGATGCCATATCAGTGAATATTTTTCTAAATTTATGGGTTGAACAAATTTCATGAATTTTTAGGTGGATTTGTTGAATTGAAATGAATTTTGAAAGGATGAGGAAATATATTTTTTATTTGTGTTTTTTTATGTTTATTATTTTTATATGAAGATAGGTTTTTTATTTGTGTTTTTTTCATATTTTTTTGTGATTTTATTTTTTTACGAAAATAAATAAACTACTTGTTACACTATCCTCAGAAATGGTTCCATTTTAATCATGGATAATTGTATCATATTAACTATTCAATGGTCCAGGGCTCTTCCATAATGTGTATAAAGGGACTCAGGTTGAATCATTGGCGATAATACTAATTTTGGAGTCTGTTGTTTCTAATTTTTCTTTTGAATGGGGGTATGTTTGGAGAGTTTAATTAAATTTATTTATGGATGAAGTTTGATTTAAAAATTTAATAATTATTCTGGTTAGTTTATCAATAGGTATTTATGATTGTGATGTACCTAATCTTTTAAAAACAATTCAATAAATTAACATCCACTTCATGGGGTGATTTCGATCAAAACTCCCAATTGTTTTTAATTTAATTAAATAATTAACTATGGACTTGATTATTATTAAATATTATTGATTGAAGTTTAAATATTTTATGAACCCATGTGTATTTTGTCTTTCAATTATCCATGGAATCCTCATGTCAAACAAAACATGTCATTAATCTATAACATATTTTGTTTGACATACTCAATTTTAACTCAAAGGATGTTAAATGAAGAAAAGTGATGAATCACTTAAGACCCCAAAATTATGACTCCCCCAAATGAGAAATTTAATCATCCAATTTGGGGGGGGGGGGTCAATAATCTATTTTATTATATTTAGGTTGATTAGTTAAAAATAAAATAAGAAGAATGAGATGAGAAAATAGTTGTACGTTGATCATACACATGAATAGTGAAGAGAGTAAATGCAGAATTTTGATTGAATAAGAAAGAAAATAGGAAAGGGTTATTAACATAATTTAAACTATTTTATGAGAGAAAATATTTCAAAACAGATGGTGGATGGGAATTATATATGATGATGAATAAATATGAAATAATATTCAATTGAAAAGAAAATAGTATTACACAATTACAAATGAAAATAAGGGAAAAACATGAAAGGAAAAGTAGGGGATATGTATATATTGTTGAAATAAGATTAAGGAAATTACTACTAAGACCTTTGAAGCATTACGTTCAGTCCAAATCTTCTGCTTATGTTCTGAAATACCAACCCCTTATAAGGATAAAAGGGGGAGGAATTTATATCCCAAGGTAGAAGACTATTTGTATTGAAAAACATCCCTCCATGTTGGATTGACCATTTATACCTATAAAAATCCTAGTATGGGAAACACCTTTTTCTTAAAAGGTTTATATATTGATTTTTATATTACACCCTCTAAATTGTGTGGCTATTGAAATTTTATGGAGAAATTTATGGTTGTTTTCCTAAATCATGTGTTGTTTTCCATTTTTATCTAGAAAATTTCAAAGGCCACAATATGAGTGTGTTTTATGCCAGGAAGATACACAAAAATATGAACCATTTCCTATGACAAAGTTGGGTACTATATCTTTAATTTATAACCAAAAAAATCATCTCAGTTGGGTGATTGGATTGGGATAAAATTATTGAATATTGGCCTATTTTCAAATACCAGACAGAATTACATGCATGATTTTCATGCATTAATTGGGAACCCTATTTCTTGAGTTAGGATTTGAAAATTTTATCCAAAATTTAATGTAATTTCACTAGTATTTTTATATAGAATAAATAAATTCTTATGGATTGAGCCTAGAAAATATAGAATCACTGCTAGTCCTATTTAATTGACATATTCTATGGGCCAACTTGTGTGGTCAACATGTCTATTAAAATGGTAAAATTAGTTTAATATTTAGTTTAATGATTTTTTAATTAGAATTATGATATCTAAATAAAATAATTAAATCATCATCATTATTATTTTGAAAGATATGATCAAAAAATTATGATACTGTGTATTTTAATGAATTTGAACAAGGCTCACCTTTTGTGTTTATTAAATAAATAAGAGAATTTATAGGAAGTTAATATTTTTTAGTAAAAAAAATTAATGCTTGGAGTAATGTAATATCATTAATGAATATTTAATATCAACCCCTCACACTGTGACCGAGATAATCATATAACCACCAAAAAATCCCCACTAAAATAGGAAAAAAATAACTTTCATGAACTATATCCCAAGACATAAAAAACATCAAATTGTGACAAAACAAACCTCATTGTATTGTATGACATCATGGTATGTTGTTCCCCTCTAGCTGAAATATTAGATTCTTCACCACCTTAATTTCCTCAACCAACCACCAAAACCCTCAAAAATCTTCAACACCCAAAAAATGACTGGTTAATGGTCTGATAAATCCCATTGCCTTAAATTAGACACCTATCAAAAAATTCTCATCCTTAAGAATCAAAATAAAACTTCAAAAAAGGAAAAAAAACCCAAGAAAGAGATAAGGAAAATATAGTCCTTCATATGATACGAATACAAAAATAGAAACCATAGAAAAACAAAAATGTTAAATAAAAAACCCCACACAATAATATATTCATACCTTTGATCTATTTATTATTTAATTAATATTAAAAAATATATAAAAATGGGTCCACATCATATCTATTTACAATTAATGATACACATAAAACATTTCACCACATTCAAATTCCTTCTCCAATAATCTATTTAAGGAGAATAAAAATATATTTTATATCATTAAAAAAGATTAAATTAACATGATCTAACGAATTAATAGTTAAAATATCCCTAATATACCAATTTTAAACAAAAAAGAGAATTTATATAACGATTTAATTACATATAGTGATGACTAATAGAATGGTAATGGGAAGTTAATTTGATTGATTCATCACTATTATTTTACTTCACATATAGATTTTATAATTTCTTGTATTATTGATCATGAAAGATATAACATCTAACTAATTCATTCTAATATCCATGAAACTCCATTAAACTACATCGAACAACCCCATAACATAATGATTTTGTATCATCTCCCTATAAATTACCTCCGTCATTTGGTTTTCAATATAGGTTTTCAATACCTTTTAATTACTCACCATAATATTATCATCCTTCCATATATTTATATATGTTAAATTACAAGAAAATATAATTTCATAAACATATCTAAAATTAAATTAAAGAAAATACCATCCGCCTATATTCCCCACTTTCATTAGACAAACAATTGATGACTAATAATTACCTCACCAATTCATCTATTCAGAATCTTTATACAATTAATTAATACCACTATTGATCAAATAGGATTTCCCCAATAATTATGGAAAATTTTCATTATGTTCATTATCACTCTAATACAGTATATTCTGTTTAAGAGGTATCACAACAACATCCTTACTCCTTAAACCATTGAAAAAAATTATTAGTTTATTTAGAAACATATATTATAACATCAGAATCTAATGATCATGTATATGTATAAATGATTATATGTGGTCTGGTCCAAACACTATAATAACTCCTAAAACGAAGGATTGATACTGACCACACCATTAAAATACACCACACTCAACAACATATGACCCTAAAATTAATATTCATGGTGAATTCACAATAATTAAAAAAAAATCAATATATCATTTCAACCTGAATAAGAAGAATCATAATCCATTCCCTTATGGATTCCATTTTTCATGAAACTAAGAATAAATGTCGCATTTAATTATATTTTAAATAATTTTTTATGTTAGTTAATCATAAAAAAATACATTATGATTATAATTTATACTAGAAATATTCATGCTTTGACAATGATTCCATTTCACTGCTCTAATAAAATAATATTTATAACATAAAAAAAGATCATAGTTGTCACTATAATTGATGAAAACTTAGTGGTTCAGATCTCAAACTAACACTAATTTTAAATGAAAAATCATAGAAAAAAGTGTAAATATATCATATCTCTCCATCACAACCACTAAAGAAAGTCATAACATGTCAATATAAGAAATTAATTCACACTTTATCTAAGTGAATAACTAAATTTCATGATCTTAAAATATGATTAAAAAATATATAAATCTTCTACCAATCTAGAACATGTAGATTATTTTCAAATTTATTCAAATAAATAATAAACTCATTAAATTATGACTCAGATTAGTATAATACATGACCCATCTATTAAAACCCTAGTTCACATAATAAGGACTTAGTCATATGTCTCTAATAAGAGTCATTCTATGAAATACATAAACTACTCACTACCATTACAAAGTAATATATTATGACTACATGAATGAGAGTTACTTAAAAAAATGTTTCTATTAATCCAAACTAATAATCGGTTATAAGTAACTCTAAAATACAAAAAATTGCTCTAACATATAATTATTTTGTGCCATTTTAATGTTATGAATGTGAAGCCTATTATAATTCTTATTATGTTCTACTAGAAGTAGAATCTCAAGAATATAGATTCATATTTTTTAGGGGAGTTGATTTGTTTTTCTAGGGATGATGATTGATAAGAAGATGATATCTTCCAATGGGTGTGTAGTTGTTATTGGTATGAAAGATATGGAATATAAGTCAAGGTTTATTATGTAAGAGTGTTCTAATGATGATATTTAAGATTCATCTCCTCTCATTTTTTATAAAAGGTTTGAAATATACGATTCATTTATAGATATATAATAGTAACTTTCCCAAATAACCCAAAGATAGTGGTTGGGAAAATTACTATATAAAATTAGAGTTTATAGTGGGTTACTAATGAACATCTACATTCCGATGGAATCATGAGTGATTGATTAAAGGGAATCATTATATTCTATAATAAAGTGAGGATGCATGGTCAATTATATATATATATATATATATATATATATATATATATAAAAGGTTTAGAAAGGTTCACTTAGCTGATAATGAAGCATTGTAATTCATGGGGAAATAAGATGACAATATCTAGAAGTAAAATGTGAGCCTTTTGAATTTAAAAGAACTCCAATGCATACCAAGACTATGAATAAAATATTATTTATTTTTTATCTTTTAGATTAATTAGGATATAAAAAAAGATTCATTAATAGAGTATGGAATCTTACTTAGGGATCTATGGTCTTTTAAAGAGGAGTAAATTATAGAACCCTATATTCGACTAGAATATACAAGGGTGTTATAATTATAATTGTTATAATGATTGATATTTTATATTTTTGGAATTATCAACTCATTTTTCTTAGTGGGAAGATCATTAATGTTCTTGAAACAAGGGATATACTATATCTTGGTCACACTAAAATCATAAGTTATGAGAGTTGTATACTTGGGAATTAAGAAAGGTATCATCACACTTGAACTAATGGAATCAAAGATCTTATAAGTTAGAACTTGAATACATGGATTTTTAGGGACCTTCCCAAACTCAGTCTATTGGGAAATCCTTATTATTTCTCACATTAATTATTGAATCTACAAAGAAAGTATTGTCCTACTTCCCAAAACACAAGTATGAGGTATTTAAAGTGTCTATTCTAAATATGGATATGGTGGAAAGGGTGACCAGAATAAAGATAATGTACTTATGGTATGATAATGGTGTTGAGTTCAATGTAATGTATTTTAAAAACTACTTCAAAAATAAAGGAATAAAGATGTATTAGACTATACCTGGGATTCCATAGAAGAATGATTTGGTTGAATGCATGAATATGATGTTAAAGGAAAATTAATTGTGTATGAGACTACATTCTAGAATTTATAATGATTTTTTGGAGAAATTTTTCAATTTTACAGAATGCATAGTTTATATAAGTCTATTATAATTTATGGGGTAAGAGAATCTATAGCTGTTATGGTCTATTAAACTAGAAAAATCTAGTCACTGTAATTTTTTTGGTATCTTCATCTATGTCCATGTCGATTCCAAGAAATGAAATAAACATGAATATAAATATAATTAATGTTTATTTTTTGGATAAAATGAAGGAATTTTTGGATTTTGAATTTGGGATAATAATAAGAAAAACTTTATTTGAAGATGGATTGCTCTATTCAATTAGAAGGGCCTATGTAAAGACCAAAACATCAAGGAAAAGGAACGTGAGAACAAATAATCAATTAAAATTAACCAAGATGATCTCAATGAATGTTCTAAAAGGAAATAAGTTCAAAATGATTTAGGTAGAACTAAATTTATGGAAGTTAGGATAGTTCAAGATGTACTAGATAAAACTTGGACTGGTGAAACTATAGTTAGAGTACATGAAGGTATTGTTCTGAAAGTTATATTACCAGAAATATTAGTGTAGAAAAAATAATTACATAGATATACCATAGTTGGAGGATAGTTCAAAGGTTTGGATATGATATGAACATATTAATCATACTTAATGGATTAAATTCTAGTATCCCAAAAGAAGTGGTGAGTCTTAGTGATTCCAATAAGTGGGAGTTAGCAATGAAGTATGAGTTGGATTCATTTTATGTGAATGAAACTTGGCAGCTAATAGAACTACCATAAGTAAAGAAATAATATTAGAATAAATAGTTATTATATTTGAATGAATAATTTTATAATATAAAGAGTTATATGGCATGGATGTTTGTTAAAGTATTTCAATAAAAGGGAGGAATTTACTTCTTTGAAATATTTAAATCAATAGTCAAACACAGTACCATCTGGACAGTTTTGATAATTGTATCTTCTAATAATTTTTACTTGTAGAAAATGTATATAAAAAATATATTCCTTAATATATAGTTTTATGAGAAAATTTACATGAATAAAGTAGTGATTTTTAAGGATAATTAGAAAAAGGACCTGATGTGTAAACACAAGTGAAATATTTATGGCCTAAAAGAAGCACCATAAAAATAGAATCAGAATTTTGATGCATTTATGGTGGAGAAGGGTTTCATGTAGAGGAACATGGATAATTGTTTCTAATAAATGGAATTTAATAATGGTATTTATATCATCCTAATGTTTTACATATATAACATATTATGTGTTAAGATATTGGAAGTTAAAACCATATATTTTAGGATAGATGATACATTTTAGGGGTATATAGATAAAAATATTAGGTTTGATTCAGATATTAAAAAGAGTATAAAATGGCATCTATTCACACATTGAGGAATGATATCTAACTGGATTTCATTTTTGAAGCCATTTTTAGAGTCTTTTTACAACATAAGTTGAATATTTAATCACTATGGATGTTGGGTAAGAACTGATTTTTTAATGAACCAGTTGGTGAAAATTTAAATGGGTCAAGAATGTGGATGACTCTAATATGATAGTTAAACATAATAAAATTGTCAAAGGATACAGTGTTTCACTCTAAAAAAACACACAATCATATCACATCATTTCATTTAGAATATGTTGGAGGATAAGAAGATAGAGATATGGAATATATCTAAAAGATAGAATGTAGTTGACTTGTCCAATATAACTCCCTGAAATATTCAAATATGTACATCATATTGAATAGCGTGTATGAAACATAACACCCAACATACAAAGGAATATAACTTATAATACTTAATGACGTATTTACTATTTAAAAAAATTAAATATGTTATATAGATTTCAATACACATAACATTGAGTATATCTTGTGTTACATGCAAAAACAAGTCTCTTTGATAGCTTGGGTTACATAAAAGACCGAGTTTTATCAAACAACAATCTACTATTAATATTATTATTTAATTTTATAGTTATTGAATAGAAATTAGAATGGTGGGTATGAATAAGAGTAAATAATTATGAAAATATATATTTTACACACATTTATTTTATATCAATTTATTATAAATAAAAATAAGAATCATTTAAAAGAAAAATAAATATTTTTAGAGAAACTGTATTATTATAAATGACGGTTTAGTCGCGTTTGGAGCACATTACTTAAAATTAATTTTTTTAACACTTTTAGAAAATTTATTTTGAAAAATTAAAATTTATTTTCTAAATCTTAATAAAAAATTTCCTTGGAGTTATTTTTTTTACATTTTTCTGAGAAGTTTTATTTTTTTGATGAATAATGAATAATACTGGATTTTAATTGAAAATTTAATTTTTTATAAATAATTTATAATGGTAAATCATATTTTGAATTGATTTTAAATTAAAAATAGTTCAATTATAAATCCATTAAAAATATTTATGCCATTTTTATAATTTTTATATTTAATTTTAATATAAAAACATTGTAATCCTTTGAAGACTTTCACTTTTAAAACCCTCTTTCTCACCGCGTTTGTGGGATTAATGTGAAATTAAATTATTCCACTAATTTGATTAGAATTTGGAAAATTGGATTCCATATTTGCAATAAAAATAATTAAAGTTATATAATATGGTCAACATAATTTTTTACCATAATAATTAGTGAACACAAGTAAAATAATTCTAACGGTGAAGGGGAAATGAATTTACAAAGTGGTTAAACCTAAGATATAAGGTGTAATAATAACCAAAAACATTTTCAAAAACCATTTGTTAGAAACTTTTATACCTTATACCTTATATTATCTATAATGGACTATTATTGGGGCATGGTTACATGAAAAAAAACATGGATGTAATTAAATCTTTTAAAAACATTACAAGTGTTCCACTTACCCCACTTATAAAAGGTCACCCACTCTGCTCTCCACAACAAACTAAAAAAAACTTTTATCTTCTAATAATTGAAAAAATAACTTCCAAACCTCCATAAAAGCATCCTATAAGACTTATTTTGGGAATAAATTCAACCTATAAAGGCTTTAGTGCAATCCTAATGGGGATACCTGAAGAAGAGGTAACATCCTTCAACAAGTGTTTTTTTCATCCTACACAACCTTAAATATTTATTATACAATGATTATATAAGAACATAATTATATTTAATATATTGGTATTTTTTTTATTATAATTTCATGTCATAAAACCATCTCCACTTCCATAAATGGGGGCACAAAATCATTGTTTGTGTATACGGTGAACTACCACCTCGCAAACCGATGTTGTTTATTTTTCCATTTCCACATCTCAAGGTTCGGTATGATGATGCATAAAAAGTAAATATATGATATTTATAACATATTTATAAATTTTTAGACATTATATCATATATATTTTATTACAATCCATTTCGTAGGAGATACGGTAACACTACTTCTATGTACAACAGACCACCGCCTCGTGAAGCGATGTGATTCATCTTTCACTAACGCTTCACATGGAATGTGATAAAGATAAATTTAATGAATATATGTGATTTAAATGAAATAATTATTATATTAATTATATATTTATATTTCTATAAATATAATATACATCATTTAATTTGTTTCTTTTTCACTCACATAATGATGAAAACATCATTCATTTATGTGTGGACTAGCATCTTCATGAAGAGATGTAACTCTATTTCCATCACCACACCACATGGATGATATATATAAGTGTAAAATATGATATTAATAAAATCATTATAATTATTTAATCATAAAATATTACTTAAAACTTTTTTTAATGATCATTGAAAAATAGCAATGTTACTCATGCGTATGTATGACCTACCGTCTACATTATTATAACATATATAATTTTTCATAACCATCATTAATAATTGGTTTTAAAATTTAAATTGATATAAAATTATGATAATTATTTCATAAATATTATTTTTTAGAAGATATAACTATATATCATACACATGATCTGCATCATTCATGAAGAAACACACATGAGAAACATGAAAATTAACATATGAAAGAATGAAAATAATAATAGATTATTAATGAATGGGAAATAAGATGTTATGAAAGGATAATATATGATATTAAAATTTTAATATGATTCTTTTATAAAATAATAAAATGTTTTAAACCACTATACATGAAGTTTCATCATTTTCATCTAAAAATAAGTATGTGGTAAGATATTTCATTTCGTTGACCAATATTGTAATATTATGCACCTAGTTTTATGGTGTATTTACTACAAATTTTAAATGTAATTGCTTGAATTTTTAATTATTTATTAAATTTTAATATTAAATTTTAATTATTTAATATGAGGGGATTTAAATTAAAAGTTTCCAATTGGTGAGGGTTTTGTTAACTAAATTCCCACTAATTGGGTTAAACTTCTACTTGGTATATTGTGTCATTCAAAGATTATGTGTGAAATGTTTTTTATAATATTATGTTTTATTTCAAAAAAATTATTTGTATTTATATCAGGTACAAATAATAAATTCATTGATTAATTATCACTTCAATGTTATGATATTTTTAAGAGATTATTTCAGAATATCATTCTAATTGAGATTATTTATTCTGGAATATTATTTATAGGAAATTACTTGAAATTTTCTTAATAAAAAAATTAACTTCATTATAAAATTATTATTAATAATCCCTTTAAATTAATAGTACCATTTTCCACTTTCTATTTTTTTTAAATGATTTAGTAATTTGTTTTCAAGAAAACCCGACATCAATTTTTTCTTTGGTCATAAATATGTTTTCGTCCAAAAAACTTGTTTATTAAAAATGATATAAAAAATGTTTTAATTTTTTTAAAAATTAGTTATTAAATTAATTTTCACCTATTTTTACTCTTAATTTTTTTCCAATGAATATTTTTTTCATTTAAAAAAAATACTTGTTTGGATTTTACCGAAAATTTTAATGAAATTTGTGTTTTAATCTGTATGACATGAAAAAACGTTATAGCTATAAATACCAAATTTTTTTCCAAGATTCTTATATAATATTAAAAGTTTGTTTTCAAATTTGTTTAAAAAAATAAAAATAAAAAGTATATTTTCCTCCAAAATTATTTTAAAGATCTTTTTAAGGTATTTCTATTCATCAATGACAACAACACTTTTTTCTGACTCCAATGGGTGTACATCGATAAAATAATTATTATTATTTGGGATGGTTTATGATCAATTTGAAAAAGGAAATTATTTACATTATATTACATAATTAATTTTTTTCCTTTATATTTTCCTTGAATTATTCACTTCGTTATAGAAATTAAATTTCCCAATATTTTAATATTATTTATAATGAATATGTTTATTTCCTAAAATGTATACCATTTTTACATATAGTTTTTACAATGAATATTATGTGATTAAATAGGTAATAATGATAAAATTTTATCCTTTAATCAATATGTATATTTAATGATAAGTGTAACACTCCAAGCTTCCACGACACGCTTTCCTTTGAATAATACAGTAGCGTGTGTTGTACGTAACTTTGAGTTTTAACACACACACCACAACCAATCAAACATGCCGTTATGAATAGTAATACCCACTTTTTGAAATTTTATAAATTTTATCTTTCAAAATGGACTTCTTTTTGGATTCGGAATATCGAAATTAGCTTAGGGTGAAATTTTGGTATTTTTTTGAAAACTTTCAATTTTTGATGAATAGTGAAAAAACACTGAGTTATAGTTTAAAACCAAATATTTATTTAAATAATTATTTATTTTATTTAAATTTAATTATTGTCAAAATAGATACATAATACCTATATATGTTCAATTTAATTTATTGGAGTTAGTTTATAATAATTTTAGATATATAAAAATTTTATTGAACTTTTCACTATCTTTTACCCACCTCCTAGGATAATTTGGAAATTCACATAAAACTTAATTTTACCACTTCTCTGAGTGGAATTTGGAAAATTCAACAGACACGGTTAATATCAAGGAGTAAAATGTGGTTCAATGAGATGAAAATAATTTTTGTTGAATAGTAACTTTTTTACTTTTATTTACCGCGGTTAAACGTAAATACGGTAATTATGGGTAAAAATGATACTAATATTACCCTAACACATGTCCTAATTCTATTGGAAAAGTGTATCTCGACCAAAAACAACCTTAGGAATAAAATATTATCATTTAGGTCCACTTGGATAAGATTAGGACATTTATTACTATTTAATTCAAAGAAGAGTTAAAAGAGTTAAAATCAAAGTTTATTTACTAAAAATTTTTAATATAGGGTTATACATAATATAAATTCGATTTTTAATATTCATTAGAAAGATAAAAATATTTCCTACATAATTTAATTTTATTTATAATTTTTAGACATTAAATAATTTAATTTATTTATGACACAATGGTGATGTAGTAATTACCTTATTATTGAAATATTAAACTAATTGATAATATAAATATAAAATAAATGTAATTTGAGACTTTTTATGAATTAAAATAATTTTTTAGGTTAATATGACATATTAGTATTGATTATATAAACTTTTTTCGAAGTAATAATGCTGTTATGAATTTATCAAAAACAAAATACCCAATAGTGTCAAAATTGACATAAAAGAGTTTTTAAAACAAATATTATATTATTAATTTATATTCAATTCCTAAAAATATAAGGTTCAGAAAAGAGACTTATATCATGATAGGTGTATCATTAATGGACCACTTGGGGGTCGCTTGGAGGTATATTGTACATTTATTAACTATATAATATAAAAATACAAAGTGATATGGTAAGTGTCAAACTAATTAACTAAGAGTTAAAAAAAATATAAGGTTAATATAATGACCCAAACCTGTCTAAATTATATTGGTTGAGTGGTTTTCGACCCATACCCACCTTAACCTTTAAATAATCCACTTTTGATCCATTAGAAACCGAATATGAATTTATTATAAAATAATATTTCTAGCTTTTCCAAAGGTTCCCTTCACCCCGCTTATAAAAGGGCACTGCCCCTTATAACTAATTCAGACATTAAAATCCTTTTGGATCGGTCAAAACCTGCCCAAATACTCTCTCAACTTCCCTAACTTCAACCTAGAGGCCTTAGTTTGATCAGAAATCCAACCCAAAGAGCCCTTTTGATCAAATCAAAAGGAAGAACCCGAAGAAGAGGTAATCTTTTCACCACCCTCTTTCAAGTTCCTTTCTTCTTCAACTTCTTATTTATTTTTTATTCCCATTATAAAATAATAAATCAAGTATCTTATATATACTATGATGTTATTATAAATATAGTACAACCATATTCAGTATTCTATCCATCCTTTGAATGAAATGTCACCATACGTGAGTACGTACGGCTTACCGTCTCCACGTCGTGGTGTAATTGTTATTCAATAAATTATTATTTGGATGGGTATAATAATGATGTGTAATTCATGTAAATAATAAATATAACATGATAATGATTCTGTATATATTATATAACATCCAATTATATATTATTTTAATATCAAAAGAATGATATTGTCACTCGTGCGTACGTACGAACTATGGTCTCCATGAACGCGATGAGATTCATTCTCCATCATATCCATTCAAGTATAATTATCATTTGATGATTAAAAATAATGTTTAAGGACTTGATATCATACAACCTATCCATAAAAAACATGGCTTATGTAACAAAACATATACGAGTAAGTTAACACCTGAAACAATGATAATATTAAGATATTATTAACAAAGCAATGTTAAAAGATCATATAGGATATCATAATTATGTATATGGTTCTTTTATACTTTAATAACAATTATTTAACCATTATACAGTAGGTTAACCTACCCCCAACCAAGGAAAATTACAAGGTAAGGGTTTATTTCAAAATCTCTTCATTATCCGAGGTTGTTTATACGTAATTATCTTCTGGGACCTCTTTATCATCCACATCCATGTTTCTTAAAAATGTATTACAAATCATTCTTAATATTTTAATGAATATGGGATAAAGCCATTTTTAACCTTGTTGAATTTTTATAAGAAGTTTATTAAGGAATATTTCTATCATTTTCCAAACAAGGTCCTTTTTAACCTTTTCGACAAAATTAAGGTAAGAATGTTTTTTTCAAACTTATATGGTGGGTGCGGCTGTTTCCACCGTTATAAAATCGTCGAAGCTTCCCTTACAAGATTATAAAAATATTTTCAAAGAAAATGTTTTATTTTATAAATATATGACTCTTAAATGATTTCAAAATAGAAAGAGATATTTCTCTAAAAAGAGTTTTCATTTCATCTATGTCAACATCCTTTGATGGATTTTATGTTTATTTAGAGTTGATTTATTATGATACAAAACATCCATATTGTATTGATGGTTTTGTGATATTTTTTACTGTGGATGTGTTATTTTTATACCATTCATGGTTTATGAAGAAAGTATTGACATTTCATATGCTAATTTTAATACGAATGTTTATGTTGTGTTTAAACCTTTTAATATGAGGAATGCATTGGACTTAATTAGTGAAGGGTGGAGCTCGCTATAGCTCCTAGATACATCAGTATGTCTCATGAGACAAACTAGTGTCTTGGAACAAGGCCTTGACAAAATCTTATTTTTAGTCTTGTCACGAGGCCTTGGCTATGTGGTTATGATAGTCTGGCATTATGCATTCCATCATTATGAAAGTGGTTATTGATATTGCATGTGATTATTTGACTAGTAGAATATCCATGTGAATAAGTAATTGTAATTTTTTTCATTTGATCTTTTCCATATTATGCTGAAGTTCAAGTTTAAAAGGCTTTTGTTTTAGATATACATTGCCTTAAATGTTTATGATTATTTATAAAAGTTTTCGCTATATTGTTATCCTTACTGGGAATTTGAGCTCACCACTTTCTATGTTTTATTTTTCCTAGGATGTGAAGAAGTATTTTATGAATGAGCTTCAGGGATAGTATAAGGGGTTATGAGTGTGGAGTCAAGATGTTATTGTAGTTTTCAATTTATGATGTAATGTAAACTTTATGAATGTATCTTGTATTTCCAAGACTACTAAACTAATCGGTATTTTGAGACTTGATCTTTCTTATGATCATTCCAATGTTATATAATAATGCACCGACTCTGGGTAACTGGGGTCGGGGCATTACAGTTGGTATCTGAGGAAGTTTAGTAAAAATGTTGGAAGGTATATTTAGATAAACTCTGATTAGAGAACATAGATTTAGGATGTACTTTGAGGATTAGTATAGTAGAACATCCTAGAATTTTGGTATTGTATAGATTTTGTGAGCTTTCCGAGCAATACATCCCAGTCTGGATACGAGCACGTAGAGGCGGCTCTAGCACAGATGTACCTAGGGGTAAAACCCGAAAACACCGCTTTGAGATAGACTCGAATGAGAACTGGTGCACGACAACGGGCCTTGCTGCACTCTTGGTTATGACACTCCCGGTGGATATGCTTAGGATAACTATCATTTTCTTTACAAATCATTATGAAGGGTTTATGATTATATACGTCCTCAAAGAAAACATTTTTATGATTATGTATTATATCCATAAATAGTTCAATTTATGTTAAGTGTTTTATAAGTATGGAATTATGTATTTTGATTCATAAACTGATCTAGTTTATGCCATTGTTTAGAAATGGTGCCTAGTGGAAGAAATGGATACAGTATCAATGCACACACTCCATATAGGGATTTCCCTCCTTCTCAAGATAATTATAGTGGAGCTAGTGATGTAACTGGTGCTGATCAACCAATCACCATACTGGGACAACTCACTCAGGTTATGAATAATAACCTTACCCGTATGGAGCACCCTGATCCTCAACGTGGAGGGTCAATGTTAGATCACTTCATGAGGTAGCAGCCACCAACATTTAATGGGAGTACAAATCCATTAGTAGATGAGTAATGGATAAGTTCCCTATAGAAAATATTTCAGGCTTTGGGGAGTAGTGAAAGGGAAAAAGTTATCATGGCAGTTTATCACCTCACTGGAGATACTGATCAATGGTGGTCAATGATTCAAAAAACGAAGGAAGATGATGAAGTATAAAATATGGAATGGATGGAGTTCAAAGATCAATTTTTAGAAAAATACTTTTCTCGTGACCATCGAGCAGATATGGAAAGGCAATTTCTAAGTCTGAGATAAAAGGAGGATGATAATGTTGCAAAGTATGAGGCTAACTTTACATGGTTAACAAGGTATGTTGGAGATTATATAAGTAACCGAAGAATTAGGATTGAACATTTCTTTGATGGGTTAAACCCATTTCTCTATCGAGCATTAGTCTCACAATCCTTCTCGTCGTACGAAGACATTATCTCATGTGCTATCAAGACAGAAAATGAATTCTCTAGGCCTTATGACTTTAAAGAAAAGCAAGAGAAGAAGAGATCTGCTGATCAATCTGGGAATGGAAATAATGGGAAGAAGGGAAATGATGAATATCCATCCTGTGATAAATGTGGGAAGAAACACCCTGGTACTTGCTTAAAAGGATTGGGAGTCTGTTATAAGTGTGGGGAAAAAGGCCACCAAGCTCATGATTGCAAGGGGAAGAAGGAAGCTACCGATGTCCAATCCTACAATTGTAGGGAGATGGGACATTATGCAAATGAATTTCCTAATAATCAGGGGAACTTACCTTAGAAAAGGCCAAGGGATCATGACCAAGCTTATGTTGTCACTACTGCTGATGTAGAAGCTCCAAAATATGTGGTGGCAGGTAATTTAATGGTTTCCTCAAGTTTAGAAAATCTATTATTTGATTCTGGATCATTGCATTGTTTCATATCTTCCCAGTTTGCTAAAAAAATTAGATATTCCCAAATAGATTTAACAAGGGATTTGTCAGTAAAAACTCCTAATGGAAGTATCCTTGCAACAAAGTTTTGTGAATTAGTCCCCATTAGAGCACACAAATGTTTTTATCTGTTGATCTCATCATCATAACTATGATTGAGTTTGATATAATCCCCAGTATGGATTGACTTTTGGACCATGATGTGAAGATTTATTTTAAGAAGAAGGAGGTTACAATTGTTGATGATGATGATAAGGAACACCTCATCTTTAGAGCAGAATCATCACCACCTAATTCTTATATAGATCCACCCCCAATAGCTCAACTAAATTCAATTATTGTGGGGGAAGAGAATGAAATGACTATGGGTGTGGAAAGGAATTATCAAATAGAGGATGTAACAATTTTGAAAGAATATGTAGACGTGTTTTCGGAATATTTACATGGACATCATCCAGAACGAGAAGATAATTTTTCCATTGATTTAGTTCCTGGATCAAGGCCTATATCGAAGACCCCTTATAGAATGGCCATTGTGGAATTAGTTGAACTAAAGAAATAACTATAGGAATTGAGTAATAAGGGATTTATTCACCCTAGTGTTTCTCCATGGGGAACCCCTGTTCTTTTTGTTAAAAATAAATATGGATCTATGAGTTTATGTATCGACAATAGAGAAATCAATGCTATAACAATAAAGATCAAATATCCCCTACCTCGCATTGATGATTTATTTGACCAAATGCATGTATCTTACTTCTTTTAAAAGATTGAACTTCGATATGGATACCATCAATTGTGTGTGAAGAAGGAAGACATTCCGAAGACAGCATTTCGAACAAGGTACAGGCATTACGAGTTTACGGTAATGCCTTTTAGGATGACTAATACACCCTCTATATTCATGGATCTAATGAATAGAGTTTTAAAGGAATATCTCAATGATTTTGTGGTGGTATTTATTGATGATTTCTTGGTATACTCAAAAAGCAACGAAGATCATGAAAATCACTTGCTCATTATCCTGAAGACTCTAAGAAGACATGAATTATATGGGAAGTTTAGCAAGTGTGAATTCTGGCTTCAAGAGATTTCTTTTCTTGGCCATATTGTCTCTAAATATGGAATCTTTGTTGATCCTTCTATGACCAAGGCAATCCAAGACTGGCCAGCACCTATGAGTATAACTGAGGTACGCAGTTTTATTGTTTTAGCAGGTTATTATCGATGTTTCATCCAAAATTTTGCCCGATTGTCTAACCCATTAACAAAGCTCACACATAAGGGGGTTAAATTTGTTTAAAAAAAAGAGCATGAAGAATTTTTTGAAGAACTAAATAGAATATTAGTCAATGATCCTATATTGAATCTACTATCGAGGAATGATGGGTTCATTTTTTATAGTGATGCATCGAATAAAGGAATTGGTTGTGTCCTTATGAAGAATGATAGGGTTATTGCCCATGCATCACAACAGTTGAAAATTCATTAGCAAAACTATCCTACTCATTATCTTGAGTTATCAGCTGTGATCTTTTCTTTGAAGATATGGAGGAACTACCTCTATGGTGAAAAATGTGAGATTTATACTGATCAAAAAAATTTGAAGTAAATTTTCTCACAAAAAGAACTCAACATGAGGCAAAGGATATGACTTGAATTACTCAAGGATTATGATTTTACGATACACTACCACCCGGGGAAGGAAAATAAGGTGGAAGATGCTTTGAGCTGAAAAGATCATGGAGTTTTGAACAATATGAGAATTGAAAGGGATCCAATTTTCATAGATCTAGTGAATATGGACATGGGAAAAACCATGGAAGGTGAAACATCAGTGCTTTTTAAAATGGTTGCCAAACCATCTTTACTAGAAATGATTAAGAGTTCTCAGACCGATGATGAAGAATTTCAAAAGAAGATTAAAGCTGTGAATGATGGGAGATTGAATGACTTTGGGTACGAAGATGGAATTTTGAAATTTGGGAAGAGACTTTGGGTTCCCAATATACCTGATCTAAATTGAGAATTGTTGGATGATGCTCATAGTTCCAATTTATCTATACACCCTGGGAGGACCAAAATGTATAGAGACTTGAAGGAACATTTTTTGGGATAACATGAAGAGGGATATTTCTGATTTTGTGTTAAGATTTATGGTTTGTCAACAAGTGAAAGTTGGAAGGCAATATCCTGGAGGATTCATGCAACCTCATCCCATACCAGAGTGGAAATGGGACACTATTACGATGGACTTTGTCATGGGGCTACCAAAGACTCCTAGAAGGGACGATGAAATATGGGTTATTATTGATCCTCTTTCCAAGTCAGCACATTTTCTTACTATAAGAGAAGATCTACCACTGGAATTTCGGGCAAGAATATATATTAATAAAGTGGTGAGACTTCATGGACTACCCCTATCGATTGTTTCTGATCGTGATCCCTGTTTTACATCCAGATTCTGGAAGAGTCTTCAGAAATCCCTGGGTACTGAACTTCAATTGAGCACTGCCTACCACCCTCAAATAGATGGACAATCAGAACAGACTATTCAAACCTTAGAAGACATCTTTAGATCTTTCTCTCTTGACTTTCAGGGTATGTGGGATCAATATTTACCTCTGGTAGAGTTTTCCTATAACAATAGATTCTATTCGAGTATTCAGATGGCACCATATGAAGTGTTATACGGAAAGAGATGCCGCACACCAACCTGTTGAGATGACGTTGGTGAACGAAAACCGGTAGGCCCCGAACCGGTGGAGGAAACAATGTAAAAGGTAAAGGTAATCCAAAACCACATCAACGAAGCTCAAAGTAGGCAGAAGAGATATGCTGATAATCGAAGGAAGCATTTGGAATTCCAGGTAGGAGATCATGTTTTCTTAAAGGTATCTCCATGGAAGGGAGTTATACGTTTCGGTAAGAAGGGTAAATTGAGTCCTAGGTACATCGGACCTTTTGAAATTCTAGAACGAATTGGGGATGTAGCTTACTTTTTGGCAATGCCGCCATGTCTCTCCAAAGTTCATGATGTGTTCCACGTATCACTGTTGAGGAAATACATGCCTAGCCCAACGCATGTACTCACCTATGAGGAATTAGAATTGGTACCCAATCTGTCTTATTGCGAAGAGCCCATTAGGATTCTTGATATGAGAGAACAAGTACTGAGAAACCGGACAACTCGCCTGGGAAAACTTTTATGGAGAAACCATAATATGGAAGAGGCAACGTGGGAACCTGATGAACTTATGATGAAGAACCACCTGAGTCTTTTCATGCGGTATTATTCTAGAAATTTTTAGGAAAAAATTATTTGAAGGAGGAGAGAATGTAACACCCCAAGATTCCATGATACACTTTCCTTTGAATAATACAGTAGCGTGTGTTGTACGCAACTTTGAGTTCTAACACACACACCACAACCAATCAAACTAGTCGTTATGAATAGTAATACCCACTTTTTAAAATTTTATAAATTTTATCTTTCAAAATGGACTTCATTTTTGGATTCGGAATATCGAAATTAGCCTTGGGTGAAATTTTGGTATTTTTCTGAAAACTTTCAATTTTGGATGAATAGTGAAAAAACACTGAGTTATAGATTAAAACCAAATTTTTATTTAAATAATTATTTATTTTATTTAAATTTAATTAAGGTAAAAATATATACATAATACCTATATAAGTTCAATGTAATTCATTGGAGTTAGTTTAGAATAATTTTAGATATATAAAAATTTTATTGAACTTTTCACCGTCTTTTACCCACCTCCTAGGAGAATTTGGAAATTCACATAAAACTTAATTTTACTGCTTCTGTGAGTGGAATTTCAAAAATCCGAGAGACACGGTTAATATCAAGGAGTAAAATGTGGTTCAATGAGATGAAAATAACTTTTGGTGAATAGTAACGTTTTACTTTTATTTACCACGGTTAAAAGTAAATACGGTAATTAAGGGTAAAAATGTTATTAATATTACCCTAACACATGTCCTAATTATATTGGACAAGTGTATCTCGACCAAAAAAAAACCTTAGGAATAAAATATTATCATTTAGGTCCACATGGATTAGATTAGGATATTTATTGTTATTTAATTCGAAGAAGAGTTAAAAGAGTTGAAATCAAAGTTTATTTACTAAAACATTTTTAATATAGAGTTATACATAAGATAAATTCAATTGTAAATATTCATTAGAAAAATAAAAAGATTTTCTACATAATGGTATTTTATTTATAATTTATAGACATTAAATAATTTAATTTATTTATGACACAATGGTGATGCAATAATTACCTAATTTAGGAAATATTTAAATAATTGATAATATAAATATCAAAATAAATGTAATTTTAGACTTTTTATGAATTCAAATAATTTATAGGTTAATATTACATATTATATTTGATTATATAAATTTTTTTCGAAGTAATAATGCTGTTATGAATTTATCAAATACAAAACATCCAATAGTCTCAAAATTGACATAAAAGAGTTTTAAAAAAAATATATTATATTATTAATTTATATTCCCCATTCTCACTAATTCACACATTAAAATCCTTTTGGCTTGGCCAAACACTGCCCAAATAATCTCTCAACTTACCTCACTTCAACCTAGAGGCCTTAGTTTGATCAGAAAGCCAACCCAAGGATCCCTTTTGATCAAATCAAAAGGAAGAACCCGAAGAAGAGGTAATGTTTTCACCACCCTCTTTCAAATTCCATTCTTCTTCAACTTGTTATTTCTTTGTTATTCCCATTATAAAACAATAACTCCAGTGTGTTATATATACTATGATTTTATTATAAATATGGTACAAGAATATTTTGTATTCTATCCATCCTTTGAATGATATGTCACCATACGTGCGTACGTACGACGTACCGTCCCCACGCCGTGGTGTAATTTTTATTCAATAAATTATTATTTGGATGGGTATAATAATGATGTGTAATTCATGTAAATAATAAATATAACATTATAATGATTCTGTATATATGATATACCATCCAATTATATATTATTTCAATATCAAAAGAATGATATTGTCGCTCGTGCGTACGTACGGACTACCGTCCCCATGAACGCAATGAGATTCATTCTCCATCGTATCCATTCAAGTATAATTATCATTTGATGATTAAAAATAATGTTTAAGGACTTGATATCATAAAACCTATCCATAACAAACACGGATTATGTAACAAAACATATACGAGTAAGTTAACACCCGAAACAATGATAATACTAAGATATTATTAACAAAACAATGTTAAAAGATCATATATGATATCATAATTATGTATATGGATCTTGTATAATTTAATAAAAATTATTTCACCATTATACAGGAGGTTAACCTTCCCCCAACCAAGGAAAATTACAAGGTAAGGGTTTATTTTACAATCTCTTCATTATCCGAGGTTGTTTATACGTAATTATCTACTGTGACCTCTTTATCATCCACATCCATGTTTCTGAAAAATGTATTAAAAATCATTCTTAATATTTTAAAGACTACGGGATAAAGTCATTTATACCTTTGTTGACTTTTTATAAGAAGTTTATTAAGGAATATTTCTTTCATTTTCCAAACAATTTCCTTTTTAACCTTTTCGACAAAATTAAGGTAAGAATGTTTTTTAACTTATACGGTGGGTGCGGCTATTTTCCGCCGTTATAAAATCGTTGAAGCTTCGATTACAAGCTTATAAGAATATTTTCAAAGAAAATGTTTTATTTTATAAATATATGACTCTTAAATTATTTCAAAATAGAAAGAGATATTTCTCTAAAAAGTGTTTTGATTTCATCTATGTCAACATCCTTTGATGGATTTTAAGTTTATTTGGAGTTGATTTATTGTGATACAAAATTTCAATATTGAATGGATGGTTTTGTGATATGTATGACTGTGGATGTGTTATTTTTATACCATTCATGGTTTATGAAGAATGTATTGACATTTTGTATGCTAGTTTTAATACAAATTTTTATGTTTTGTTTAAACCTGTTCATATGAGGAATGCATTGGACTTAATAAGTGACGGGTGGAGCCTGTTATAGCTCCTCGATGCATCGGTAGGTATCATGAGACAAACAAGTGTCTTGGAACATGTCCATTAAAAAAATATTATTTTTAGTCTTGGAACGAGGCCTTGGCTATGTGGTTATGATTGTCTGGCATTTTTCATTCCATCATTATGGAAGTGGTTATTTATATTTCATGTGATTATTTGACTAGTAGAATATCCATGTGAATAAGTAAATGGCATTTTTTCATTTGATCTTTTCCATATTATGCTGAAGTTCAAGTTTAAAAGGCTTTTGTTTTAGATATACATTTCCTTAAATGTTTATGCTTATTTATAAAAGTTTCCATATATTGTTATCCTTACTGGACATTTGAGATCACGCCTTTCTATGTTTTATTTTTCCCAGGATGTGAAGAAGTATTTTATGAATGACCTGCAGGGATATTATAAGGGGTTATGAGTGTGGAGTCAAGATGTTGTTTTAGTTTTCAATTTATGATGTAATGTAAAATTTATGAATGAATCTAGTGTTTCCAAGACTACTAAACTAAGCGGTATTTAGAGACTTGATCTTTCTTGTTATCATGACAATATTATGTAATAATGCACCGACTCTGGGTAACTAGGGTCGGAGCGTTACTTTAAGGAACATTGTTTATGAATTAAATTGATTATTTGATAAATCATGAATGCTTTGGACATGAAATACATGTGTTGGGGATTAGTTAATATAATCCCCTCAATGCATTGGTTGTCTCATGAGATTAATTAGTTGTCTTGCCTCAGTTATGTGGGTTTTTACATAGTATGTTTAACTTCATGATGTATGATTCGGGAACATAATCTATTGATATAATTTTAAGGTAATTATATAAGAACATCCTAATGTTTTGTTAAGGTATTTATTATGTGTTTTTCCCTGGAAATAATTATCTATATGGATACTAAAAGTAGATATAGTTTGGGAATAGATGTACTTAGGGGTAATTACTCTAAAACGCTAACTTTGGGATTGGCTCAAGTGTTACCAAGTACATGAAAACAGGCCTCACTATGTACCTAGTTTGACACTCTTGGGGAATATGCTTATGATAATTAACATTTTATTTAAAAACTATTATGAATTAATTAAATAGATGATAACAATAACGGACCAATTTTAAACATATGTGGTCTTAGATTAAAAATAATATGGTAATATTTATACATCCTAAAAATGATTCTATAGTTTTCCCACTTTGATTATTGTTACTCACACGATGCTTTTGGGTTTTGGCCAATGGCTAATACCCAAAGGAATCATGTAAAAATTGATTATAAAGAACAAAGTGGTTAATATGAGCAACTAAATGTGATTAATGTTTGAGTGTATGATATTGTGATTATGCATAATAAGTTTTCATGAAATATGATTAACAACATATACATTAACTGGCTCCCAGACTCACCAAAGAAGAGAAGGATGGAGTTTTCTAAGATCTTGAGTGGTGGAGACCATGTTGAAAAGAAGAATTGATTTGCATCATGTAAAAATGTGGTATGAGATACCCAGGAAGGTGTCTCAGTGGAATTGGAAAATACTTTATGAGTGTAAAATAATGTCATAAAGAAAATAATTGATGAGGAAAATTGAAGAGTACGATGGATGGAAATAAATTTCTTCCTAAATATCCATTTATAGTTCGTTGTAAATTTAGGGAACTTGGGAATTACCCAAGTTGATATCCCCTTATAAAGGGTAACCCCTTGACTATGGAAGGACCTATGTAAAAATAAAATGAATGATTTATTTATGTATTTTGATTCACGAATTAAATTATTGAATAATTTCACTACTAGTATTTTTGTTACAAGAATCATGAAACATCTAATGATTCAATTAAATTTTAAAAGAAATTATTTATTCACTAACAATATATTTATGAATACCATCATGGGATAATTAGTTTAATATTTATAATTTGTTCTAATTATTAAACACCTCTATGTAGGTTTTATATGGTTGTAATTCCACAAGATTATGGATATTTTTTTATAAATTTATTGAAAGAATATGTTTTTGTGGAAACTTTATTTGAGAAATAATGTATCTAAATTTCATAGACATATGTTTAAAGGTATTAAAAACCATTAGGGTTTATATGATCATTAATTAAATTTTAATAATAGTAAAATAATATTGTAATACTTTCTAAAGAAAATAAATAAATAAATTGAGGTGAAAAAATTAGTAAAAACGTTATTTATTTATTAACATTATATCAATGATGTCCATCATATTTTTATTTACTTTAGAGGAATAATATTAATATAGTTTATGAAAAGGAAAAGTCATATTCATGGTGATAACCCATCACATCTGGAAAGATGGTGGGGCTTGAACACATGAATGAAGGATGATAAGGTTTTTGTGCCTGCCACTAGCCTACATAATGTCATGGTAAATATGTCGTTGTTTTTAGTTAAAAAATTTTATGGACAAATATTAATGATGAACCCATTAAAATAATCCTTCTCTTTTTTACACAGCTGAACATAATTTATTACATAAAACCATTAATTTATACAACACAGAAGATCAATAGGTCCTCTGTATTTGGGGATTAGTAACATTACATAACAACTTAAAACATAAAATGAAAAATCTTATTGATGATTTATTTTACATGACCACATCATTCCTTCGTACTTAGCATTTCATGGGGTAACTTGACAACATGATTTATAAAATGGTGAGAAATAAATCCCAGTAAGGGAGTAAAAATTAATAACATAAAGAATATAGTACATGTTAGGAAATAGGAATATCAATATATTAAAAAATAAATATGGACATAAAGGCATGATATAGCATGATTATCATAACATGGAAATGTGGAAACAACTTTTAACATAATTTTAGCATGAGACAAGGATCCTTGCACCTGGAGCATGAGTAAACCCTAATTTCACTTGAATTATCATGAGTAAAACCTCATTTCTCTTAATGTATCATGATACTAATCTTCACACAATTCATTTGAGAGCTATCCGGGCTCACCCTTCTTAATCATTTCATTTCATGCATAAGTGTGCCACATGGATCATATAACACAGATTTATTAAACATCATCATTTATTCCATGATAAAAAAATGGCGAATTAATACATGAAATTCTATAATCAATAATTAAAATGTACATAAAGGTGAATACCCTTGATAGAGAAATGGACATGGTATTCACTACATAGTGACTTTGGTGTGGAAAATCACTGTGCAATTTCGGCAGCATAACAGAGTGACATAAGAATTCATAAAAATGATTGATGAGAGAGAAAGGGGTGTCTCATCATATGTAAATGAAATTTATAGTAAGGGTGTAATATAGATACATGTCACAACACTTGTAATGTAATTTATATTCATAATACAAAATAATTTCATGAATTTAAATTAAAAGAGATAAATTCATTATGAAATATCGGCATGGTAACAGGTGTACATTGGACGTATTAATGTGAGAGAAAGGGGTATCTCATCAGTAAAGAATAATGAGGTAATTATGGGGGATGTGAGAAATAATACCCAAACATTTTTAAAGAAAATAATAGGGTATAACAACCTAAATAAATTTTGAAAAAAAATGAGAAAGGAAGAAATCCCTTACTTGGAAGTGTGATACCAAAGGTTTGGGAGAGTCTTGAGAGAGGATTCTTGGGAGATTGGGGTACCTTGTGAGGATTATAGAGGGATGAGGTAAGGGGTTGGTCTAGCTCCAAAGTCTTTGATTTAAGAGTAAGTGGGATCTTGGGTTGGTTTATATAGGAAAGGAGAGGGAATTCATTATTATTTAGGTTTTGGACACCACACAATAAACTAATCAAAACCACATACCATCTCATGGTTTTTTCTAATGTTTTTTTACAAATGGGAGTGTAAAAAAAATATTTTATATGGCTAATAGACTAACATCTTAAAATATTAGGACTTCTTTTTTGGAGGTGAGTCACACTCTCAAGGAAATCATTTTAAAATGATAAAATGTTTTATAAGTCTTGGAGGGTCCAAAAGACATTGTAAAATAAATTAAATAAACCTAAAATAACAATTTATTAATTTTAAAACATATATTGTTCGAAAATACCATTTATAGAATTTTATTACAACACTATGTGGTTATTATGGTGTCATAAAACACATTATATAATTAAACGCTATTTAATTCTTACCCAAAAATTTGTCATCCTCAGAAAATTATGAGAAATTAACCATTGTATAATTTCGATGTCTTTATTCCAAAAATAATATACATTTTATCAAAATAATTTTCTTAATATGTGAAATTTTACTTTTAAACTAAAAATTGACATTTATCAAAAATTCATTGGTTATGACAAAAACGACTTTCAAAGATTTATAAAAAATACAATTGTATTCCTAAAAATTATATGATCATTTATATTTAATAAAAATCAATTGAGAGATAAAATTTTATTAAAATATTATTTAATTCAAAAATCAATTAATTCATAAAAATAGATTTCTTAATTGAATATTTACTAAAAATGTTATTTTTTATTTAAAAAACTATTTAAAAAGTAACAATAATAAAATGAATCTATATTCTATATACAAAAAATATATATATATAATCATAGTTCTAGGGGATTATTACATAACCCCTTATAACACCTATATATGATCTAAGGGTAAGGTGTGTGATGATGAGTGATTCTTGGGGTGGCTCAGATAACATCACTCGAGTGTTAATCTATATCAACTTCCACTTCTCCTGTAGGAAGTTCCATTCGAGATTAATGTGTTGAAGCTCTACTTGGGCTTTGTCAAGATAGAATCCCAATGAAACCACCTCCTTTCCGAGCTCTAAAAAATGGGTTTGGTATATAGCAATTCTACTGGACGATGCCATCACTTCCTTGGTCTTAGTAAATTTGAGTTGTTAAAGCCCTATATTTATACTAATCATGTGATCAATGTTCAACATATATATTAGCAATGATAAAAATCATAATGGTATTTTGAAATCCAAAAACATAAAACCAAGGAAGTTTATATTTTATATAACCATTTTACATAAAAATAAATTTAATTAGATTAAGTGGAATTTTCATTAAAAAAAGTTTGGGTCGTTACAATCTTCCCCCCTTAAGAAAAGTTTCCCTCAAAATTTCATTTTCCCACACTAAACAGATATGGGTGAGTATACTTCATCACTTCCTCTAATTCCCACATTTATTATTCAAACATGTGGTTTCTCCACATCACCTTGATGAGGGGCATTGTCTTATTTCATAGAATTTTTTATCAAATTTCTAAGAACTTCATCAAATTATCTTAATAGGAGAGGTTATTCTTTAATGGTACCACCTATGAATTGAGTACATGTTATGGGATAGTTATGTACTTCCTCAAGAGTGATACATGGAATAAATCATGTACATGATATAGGTTTGGTGGGAGTTCTAGTCATTAGAACACTAATCCAATGCAATTAAGGATCTCAAAAGGGTTGATATACCTTGTAATAAGCTTTCCATTATTTCCAAATCTCATAAACCTATTCCATGGTGACATGAAAAGGAATACTATGTATCTGACATCAAAATCAATGTCTCATCAATTATTATCATCATAGCTCTTTTTTCGACTCTGAGCAGCTTTAATATGATGCTGGATTGTCTTAGCCTTTTCCACCATTTCTTCAACAATTTCTTGACATAGGAGTTTTCTCTCCCCAACTTCATCCCATCATGCCAGTGTTCTATACCTCATCCAATAAAGGGCTTCCTAAGGAGATATTTGGATGCTTGAGTGGGGACTATTATTATATGAGAACTCAACTAGTGGAAGATGTCGATCCCTTCCTCCTTTGATGTAAATTGAGAATCCTCTCAACATGTACTCAAATATTTGGACAATCCTCTTAGATTGGACATCATTTTGAGGATGATAAGTCATACTAAAGTTTATATCAGTATTCAGAGCATGTTGAAGACTCTTCTAGAACTTAGAGGTGAATCTTGGATCTTGATCAGATACAATCAATATTGGTACTCTATATAACCATACCACATATCTAATGTATATCTGTTCTAGTGGACCTAGTGAGAAATCCTCCCGAATTGTAAAGAAGGGTGCAGTCTTTGTAAGAAAATCCACAAAAACCCAAATAGCATTGTTTCTTTTTGATTTCTTCAGAAGTAATGTGACAAAGTCCATGGTGATGTTCTCCCATTTCCATGCTGGTATGGGTAATGGTTGCATCATCCCCTTAGACTTATGCCTCTCAGCCTTCACATGATGATATACCAGGCACTTTGATGTATACTCAATGATCTCTTGTTCATGTTATCCCACCAATAATGCTCTTGGAGATCTTGATACATCTTTGTGTTTCCAGGGTGAATAGAGAAATTTAAACTATGTGCATCATCCAAATGTTCATTTTTTAACACCAGATTTGATTGAACACGTAGTCTTGTCCAAAATATCACAAATTCCTTCTTAATTAACATTGAACTATGCAGATTTACCTTTTCTAAAAGTTTCCACTTTCTTCTAAATTCCCACATCATCGTTTTCAGCATTATTTACCCTTTCCAAAAGAGACATTTGTGAAATAATTTGTGAAAAGATTGATTATGTTCCCTTATTTATGATTCTCATGTCCAACTTCATCAAATCTAAGAAGATTGGATCCTTTTCAATTCTCATCAATGATAGAATCGTTGGATCCGTTATACATAGAGCATCTTCCACCTTGTTCACATTCCTAGGGTGGTAATGTATTGACCAATCACAGTATTTGATCATCTATAACCATCTTCGTTGGTGCATGTTAAACTCTTTCTATGTGAATATATACTTGAGGCTTTTGTGGTCTGTATATATTTCACACTTCTCCCCAAAGAGTTAAGGCCTCCTAAATTTTAAAACAGAGATTATTGTAGCCATATCCAGATCATGTGTGGGATAGTTTTTCTCATGAACTTTCTATTTCCTTGAAGAATAGGTAATGAATTTGTCATTTTTCAACAACACACAGCTCAAGCCCTTCTTCGATGCATCAATAAATACCACAAAAAGTTCACCATTTGTGGGTGATGTAAGCATGAGCACAATGATAAGCCTCCTTTTCAACTCCTTGAAGCTCACTTCACATTCATCACTCTAATAAAACATTACTCCCTTCTAAGTTATCTTGGTAAGAGGGTTGGACAATTGTGACAAATTTCTAAAAAATCGGTGATAATATCTAGCTTACCCCAGGAGGCTACGGATATATGTTGTCGATTTTGGCCTCAACAATCCCTTAATTGAAGCTATCTTTGAGGGATTGTTAGATATCCCATTGCTTGTGATAATATGACCCATGAATGACACCTCCTTCAACCAGAAATCACACTTTCTATATATTGCATAGAGATTATCCTTTCACAAGGTCTTTAGTACATTTCTTAGATGCTCCTCATGTTCATCCTTTGTTTTAGATTATATTAAAATATTTTCTATAAATACAACCAAATATTTTTCAAGGTAATCTCTAAAGACTCTTTTAATCAAGTCCATGAATATTCAAAGAGCATTAGTGAGTTTGAAAATAATTATTATGAATTCATAGTGCCTGCATCTTGTATGAAACATAGTCTCGGGGTTTATCCTCCTTTTCCACCCATACTTGGTAATATCCCGACCGCCAATACACATTGGATAAGTATTGTTCTCCACATAGCTGATTGAACAAGTCATCAATTTGGGGAAGAGGATACTTGTTTTTTTTTCATGATTTTTTTTAGCACACAATAATCAATGCACAAGCGCATTGACCCATCCTTCTTATTGATGAGAAGGAGTGGTGCACCCCATAGTGAAGCACTTGGGCATATAAACCCTTTATCCAGATTATATTGTAGTTGCTTCTTTAACTCCTCAAGATCCACAACAACCATTATATATGAAGTATTGGATACTGGAAAATCCCCAAGTAAAAGATCAATTGAAAATTAAACATCTCTCCTAAGAGGAAGACGAGACAATCCATCAGGAAACACATTAGCGAATTCCCCCACAATAGGCATGTATTCAGGGATGGTTTCTTCCTTATACTGAATTATCTAATCAAGATACATATTCTCATAGGGTAGTAATTTCCACGCTTGATATGATAGAGATAAATAAGATTCATCCTCTTCCCTTCACTTTTATAGAATAGGGGGTCGATTCTCCATATAGATAATTATTTACCTCTCATGAAAATTTAAGTTTGATATATGTAAGGATAGCTAATACATGCCAAAAATTGCATCAAATTACTCTATAGGGAGTATAATGAGGTTCTCTGGGAAGTTCAATCCACAAATTGTGGTAGGGGAGGAGTTATATTCATGGGTTACATTGATTGCCCCATTTTCCTTTCTCACTGACATCTTTACAACAATGATTTGTGGTGGTGTTGGGATTGTTATACTAAACTTTCGAGATATAGAATAATGCATTGAACCAGAATCAAAAATTATGTTGGCTATTCTTGGTAGAATAACTAGCATACCTAACACCTCTTCATTGTCAGAGTTCACTTCAATGATAGTGATGGAAAAATCTCTCCCTTGCTACCTTAGAGGTTGTTGGATGCCTCTAAAAACATTTGTCTTTGGGAACTGGTTTGAAAAGTTCCATAGTTCCTTGTAGTTTAATTAATTAACAATGTGTTGAGGTTCTAATGGAGAATTCTTCTCCACTTTCATAGTTTTTGGTTTTTTTGGCCATTAATGGCCAGGTGACTTTCTCTTCCACATATAATGCATTTCCTTGTCCCCTTCAAGGAATTTATAGGGTGCTTCTTTCTTCACCTTTGGAAAGTGGGGTGCTATATTTTCTTAGTGCTATTGGATTTATCTATCGAACTGCCAGAACTAAAGTCCACCTCACACTTCTTATCCCCATGATACCCTTGAGATTCATCAGTCTCCATTTCGACTTTGAGGGAACATCAGACAATTTCCCCATAGACATCAAAGTCATGGATCACTACGGATTTCTGTAGGATATGTTTTAGCCAACCAAAGAAGCAGTAAACCTTGCATTCGGGTGTAATGGCAAATACAGAGGTGTATTGTGCAAGCCTTGTAATTTTTTCCTTATATGATCTAATGGATTCGTCATATTTTTTCTTGGGGGAAAGGAAGTCCCTTTTCCATCTTAAGACAGAGGGTGTGAGGAAAGTATTTTTCGAAAAACATTTTCGGAAAACTCATCCATTCTAATTCCTCAATCTCCTCCTCATGATTTGTATTTTTAATCAATTTTCACCATTTATCAGCTTCACCCTCTATACAATAAACAACAAGAAGTACCTTATCTTGTTCATAACATTGAAGGATGGAGAAAATATTATCAATGAAGTTAATACATTGTTCAAAAATTGAGGGATCAGATGGTCCATTAAAATTAAGAGGCCTTTGTCTCATTAATCTATCGATTGAGAATTTATCTTTATTGGGGGGGGGGGGGTTGAATGTTCCTCTTGACCCATGTTCCTATTAAAAATTTGAGTTAACTAAGAGTGTATCTTGAAAAAGTTCCTGATTCTCGCTCCCATCAGATTGGGCGTCTCATTAGAATAAGCATCACATTGATCTTCAGATCAGTTGTTTTCTTGAGTCCTCCTATTACTATCCATCGACTGGAATAAAAGGAAAGTTAGGGGTAACACATAAAGGGTAATCCAAAGACAAAAATAGATGAATTATAAATTTCTTTTATTTCCTTAACATATGAATTTATAGGCTTCAATCTATGTTATCCATGATCTACTTCTTAACATATATTCTTATGGGAATTTTTTAATTCCCTTAATAATGATTCATACTAAGCTTATGAATTTACCAAAGCATACCCCCTAGGAGTGTCATAACCAAAAGTGAAACAAGGCCCATTATCGTTCACCAGTTCCCTTTCAAGTCTATCTCAAACCTGTGTTTTTTGGGTTTTATCCCTAGGATACACATGTCCCAGAGCCTCCTCTACATACTCGTAATCAGATAGGGATGTATTTTCTTGATAAACCACTTACTCAATACTCACCAAAATTTAGGTATGTTTTTATTAGACTTAGTTTTACCCCTAAGGATTTCACTAGGGTTTTCTAATCCTAATACCCCAAAAAAGTTAACCTATCCTCTAATACCAACTATAACAACCCTGTTCTTTATTACACACTTGAACATAATTTATTAAATGAAACCTCCATTTGATACAACATAGAATATCGATAGGTTTAGTGTGTTTGGGGATTAAGAACATTACATAACAACATAAAACATAAAATGCAACATCTTATTGAAGACTTCTTTTACATGACCACATCATTCCTTCATACTTAGCATTGCATGAGATAACCTGAGGACATGCATAATAAAAGGGAGAGTTATATAGCCTAGTAAGGGAGTAAATAGGCATAACGTGAAGAATATAGTACATGTTAGGAAATAGGCATATCAATGATGTTCAAGATAAAAATTAATATAATGGAATGATTATCATAACATGGAAATGTGGAAAGAACATTTAACATGATTTTAGCACGAGCCCAGACTCATTGTGAAGGTTTCGGGTGCAGTTGAAGTGTGGTTGGGGCGACACTAAAAATTGAATTTTACCATGATCAATGATTATTACAGGATAAATACGATGATGAAATCCAATGTCCATAGAATATAATAAATGATTTATATAAATAAGAAAGAGGCCTGAAACCTTTAAAGAATATCTTTAACATCATATTTAAAATTAATTTAATTAATTTTATTAAGAGAAAAAAATACATGGACCTTTGGTATTTTTCATCATTTATAATGTTAATAGTCTAGATTGAACATTCTAGATTATATCATTGCGCTTGTAAGGTTCCAAAATATAATCCCTATAGTGGTGATCCACAAGTGCTCTGATGGCCTCTGATCTTCATCGCTCGTTCTCCGGGTGCTAGCACGGTGAAGCGAGTGTCTTGTGTCAGTCATTCTTGATCACTTGTTCTTCATCCTTGAAGAACGTCTCTCATTCTTGAGAGGGGAGTGAAGAGGATTTGTGAGAGAATTTTTTTGGCACAACAATTCTCAATTCACCAGGAATGTGGTGTAGTGTATGGAAAATAGTCCTACATGTCAATTTATATAAATGGAATTTCAATTACAATATTTAATTTCATAGAAACAATTAAATGCATTCATGAACGTAGAGAATACCCATTATCATAATAATAATACCATGTCATTATTCATGGTGCACAAAATTGTGCAAAAAGTAATTATAAAATAAAATTCTGCATCACAAAATAATAGCATCATCATTATTATTTTAACTTGTGCCAAGTAGTTAAATAATTATTTTACTACCAGACCAACCTTGGTCCACTCTAAATCCAATTCCATTTATTGAACAACTGAATAAATAAAAAAATAACTTATTCTCTTAAATAAAAATTTTATTTACAAACTTGTAAATAAATATTTATTAAATGTTCAATAAAATAAATAAATAAATTTAATTTAATTTATGCGATCATTTTAACTTGAATAAAATTATTCCACAGTCTTGAGAATATAATTTATTTCATTAATTAAATTCAAATAAAATTTAACCGAGACCACCAAAAATACATACTGTGTGCACCTCTAGGATTATTTCTCGTTTGAATTAGGAGAGCTTACCTAAAGTCCAAGAGTACAATCTAGATACGTGTCAAGGAACCCTAGAGAAAGAATGTAATGTCACAACAAAAACATCCACATATGAATGATGACAGTGTAATATAATCCCTTTGTCACAATATCTCATCAAGAAGGTTTCATGATAGTGTCATCAACTATTATTCTTGATGTGTCATTCTTTGACTACTTGAGATAAACACATCATTACCCCATGGCCATGGAATTTCACGTGATGGTTCTATTTCAATCAAAGGGATAAGATATCAACTTTTATAAATGGAAGGGAAAAATCCTTCCTCAACTTATCCATTAATTACATGACACTCGTAACGCACCCAACGTACCCTACTTCCCACTAACTATCTGCATGATGTTTTTCATCAGTAAATCATAGTGCGCGAGTAATGACACATATTAATGATAATATTAAAGTATACAGATCATTACACGTGATCACATATAGAAATATCCAATGAAACTAAAACATGCGGAATTCCAACTAGCGAGTCTATTCTTATAATCTCCAATCATGGAGATTACCAAGTGTGAACTTCATGAGAGGAGGTCTCATCTGCTTATGAGTACTCGCATTTGACAGTATGAATTCAATGTGTCCCATCATAGTATGTCATCCAACTGAAGAACTATATTTAAGAATATATTTATAGAATTTCAAGGTTCTAATCATAGAGGGGAACTTCCATGACCTTATCAATGCAACAAATACTCTAGGACATTATTACATCATAGTCATGAAGAATAATGAACAAAACATAATAATACATTAAATATCCTTGTAAAAAAAGTAAAAAAAGTTGGTTTTAGGAAACAAACTCTTGAAAACTCCCACTTTGACAAGAGCCAAATGACTACGACTTTCAGTTTGCTAGAGCTCACATGGTGATCATGTTTCTACTGAGTCAAGGCTTTAGTCAAGGGGTTCACCACATTGTCTTCTGTAGAAATACTGCTCACTGGAACTTCATCTCTCTGAGAAAAATTCCTCAAGAGATTATACTTATGAAGTATGTTATTCAACTACTGATGTGACCTTGGCTCTTTTACGCAAGCCACCACTGTAGTATTATCACTGTACAACGTAATGGGATCATTACTGATAGGTATCACACCTACCTCCTGGATGATGCTTCACACCCAAACTGCTTCTTTAGAAACCTCAGAAGCTGCGATATACTCGGACTCTGCTGTACAATCTATGACCACACTCTTCTTTAAGCTATTCCAGCTCACTGCACCCCCATTCAATGTGAATATGTATCCTGTTTGTGACTTCATGTCATATTGATGAGTGTGGAAACTATCATCAACATATCTTATGATGACTAGTTCCTCATATCCTGCATAAAATAGGAACATATCCTTAGTACACCTCAGATACTTTAGGATAGTCTTGACTACGATCCAATGGATTTCACCTGGGTTATCTTGATATTTTCCTACCACAGTCAAAGTGTAGGTGACATCTAGCCTTGTACATATCATGGAATACATGACTAACCCATTCACTGATGCGTATAGAGTCTTTTCCATTATCTTTCTTTCCTCATGTGTCAAAGGAAAATTTTATTGGAAATATGAATTCCATGTGGTGTTGGAAACAATCCCCTCTTGTTTTTTTCCATAATAAGTCTTTTTAGTATCTTATCCGTGTATGTAATTTGACTTAGGCCTAGAAATATCTTGGATCAATCACGATGGATCTTGATCCCTAGAATATACCCTGCCTCGTCCAAGTCCTTCAGGAAGAAGCATTGATTCAACCATGCCTTAAAAGACTATAAAGATGGTACCTCATTTCCAAAAAGTAATATGTCATCAACATATACTATTAGAAAAATGAATACACTGCCACAAAACCATTTGTAGACACAAGATTCACATTCAGTCTTGATAAAACCAAATTCTTTTATGACATCATAAAAATTAATTTTCCATGACTTGGATGCTTGATTTAATCCATAAATGGATTTCTGCATCTTCCATACCTTATTGGCATCCTTTGTAGTCACAAACCCTTCAGGTTGTGTCATGTAGACATCTTCCTAAAGGATCCCATTAAGTAATGCTGTTTTGAAATCCATTTGAAAAATCTCATAGTCATGGTAAGATGCAAAGGAATGTATAATTATGATGGATTTCAACACTTCAATTGGTGAGAAGGTTTCATCGTAGTCAATTCCATAACACTGTTTAAAACCTTTTTCAACTAGTCGTGACTTATAGGTACTAAATTGTCCTTCCATGACTAGTTTCTTCTTGAATACCCCTTTGTAACCAATAGGATTTACATCAACAAGAGTATCTACCAAAATAAAAATATGGTTTTGCTAAATGGAATCCATTTCAAAATTCATGGCTTCTTCCCACTTGGAAACATTTTTGCTACTTACTGCATCTTTATAGGTTAGAGGATCATTTTTATCAACTAATAATGAGTCACAATCCTTGATAATAGGAAAACCATGCCATTCCAATTATCTAACCTCTCTTGTAATCCTACATGACAATTGTGTCTCTGAAATAGATTCTTCTTCCATAGGGCTTTGTGGAATTTATTCTTGTACCAACTCTGGTGTACCTTGAGCCTCGACTTCATCAAATTATATCTTTCTCCCACTATCTCTTATGGATATGTGATCCCTCTCAAGTAATAGGGAATGTATTTCCACTATAACCTTTCTGTCTAAGGGGTTGTATAGGTAATATCCCCTTATTTCCTTAGGGTATTCTATAAAGGTACACTTTGTGCCTTAGGGTGAGAGTTTGTTACCTGAAGATGCCTCAATAATCGATTCACTACCCCCACACATGTAAATTTGATAACATGTATTTTCCTCCACTCCAAAACTCATATGGAATACTATTTATCGAATTTGTTGGTACTTTTTTTAGTATGTGTGCCGCTATATGTAACTCATACCCCCAAAAGTATAATGGAAGACTTTCATGAATAATCATTGATCTCACAATGTCCATCAAGGTGCAGTTACTCCTTTATAATACACCATTCAATTGATGTGTGTAAGGAGGAGTGAGTTGGGATAGTATCTGAAACTCTCGTATGTAATCAATGAAGTCCTGATTATAATATTTGCCACCACGGTCTAAGAAGAGTTTCTTAATATTCTTACCAAGATGGTTCTCAACATCATTCTTGAATTCCAAGAATTTATCAAAGGAATCCGACGTATTCCTCATTAATTAGATATATCCATATTTACTAAAATCATCAGTAAAAGTTTTTAAGTATGGGTACCCACCCCTTTCTTCAACTAGAAATGGTCCACACACAGTGGTATGAACCAATTCGTGAAGCTATCTATCCCTTTCACCTTTCCCACCAAATGGGGCTTCAATCATTTTTCCATGTAAACATGCATGACATACGCCAAGTGGTTTTAGTTGAAAAAAATCTAAATATCCATCTTAATGTCACTTTGTCAAGAGTTTCTCATTTACATGACCTAGTCGGTGATGCCAATGTTGGGGTTGGTATGATTCATGTGAAGTATCATTGTCATCAATTTCCATTACTTGGTTTTTGTAATCCAACACACAAAAACTGTTGTATAAATTTGACATACCAAATCAAATTCGATGTTTATAAAAGAAGTATATTTCATTTCTAAACATGAAAAAAATTCATCTATATCTAGTATTGAAATAGAAATTATGTTTTTGGTTACAAAATTCACAAAAAACAACCCTTTAATAATAAGATCATCCTAGTTGGCAACGTGAGGTGATAGTCCCCAAAATCTAAAACAACAAGTCTGGCTCCGTTGGCTTCTTGTAGATCTACCTACCCTCAATCAATCTTCCTGAATCTACTTGGTTTCTATATTTGTATACATACATGAGAACCACAAGCTATATTCAATACCCAATTTGAATAAGAAGATATATTTCATTCAATAACAAACACACATGAAGCTTCCCCTTGCTTCTTAGTCCGGGTGTTGTTCTTATTCTAGTGGACCTTCTTGCCACATGCAAAACAAAAAACCTCATGTTCCCTTTCCTCCAATTTTTTATTCCTTTTCTTGGAAGGCCCTGAAGAAGCTTTGGGATAAAAGATCTTCACCTTCCCTTTCCTCTTATTTACCATATAGACAGAAGGATTTTTGTGCTTTATATCTTTGTCCAATTGACGAATGAGGATAATAAGATCTGATAAACACTTATCAATGTTGTTCTTATTGAAATTGACAACAAGGTCAGAGAATATTTGAGGGAGTGATGTAATAGTGAGATCGGTGACCCATTATTTGGGAAGTTTAAACCCAAGAACCTCTAGGATCTCAATGTATCCAATGAGCTTGACTACATGAGGCCCAACTGGGGAACCTTCTCCAATATTACTATGAAATGGTGGCTTAGATATCTCAAGCCTTTTCATATCATGCTCTCTCCTGGTAAAGACCACAGAGGTTTTCGAGAGTGCTATAAGAATCCATGTTTTCATGAGACTTCATGAGCTAAATAGACATTTATGATAACATCAAAAATTGAACTTTTACCACATCATTGTTTCTCATAGACGAAGAAATCCTCATCACTCGCCACTTTAGCAGACATATCAGGCAATGCTGACTCGAGCACGTAAGACTTCTGTTCATCGTGTAGGATAACCTGAAGGCTCTAAACCATTCATGGAAGTTACCGATGGTGAAGATGTTGTATTTATCCATAATTTATTGTAGGTATAGTGCGGTTGCTGAGATTTTCATTTTTATTATACAATTAGAAGAGCAGATCATTAGTACTTTCTTGATTAAATTTTATGAGAAATAATAAATCTTTTAAGTCTCCCACTATTTTATCAAGTCCCAATTGCCCTCACCATTGAACTCATAATTTCTAGTTTATATGACATTCTATTATAAAGGATCCATATTCACCTTAACATAACCCCAATAAAGGTTAGTCTAGATATTAGAAGGTATTTAGGTAGGAAGGTCTTTGCAAAATGTGGACTTGAAGCTCCTTAATCTATTGAGTGGACTCCCCAATCCTAAAATCATGAATTTAGATTTCCTCACCTATTAACTCCAATATTAAGCCATGTCTATCAAGGGATACTCCTCTTAATGTAATATGGTTAAGTCAACCCAAAACATTCATAAGGGCTTCCTGTATAAAAGTAAGTTTCCCAAAAAGGGTTGGTCAGACACATAGTTTTTTGAGTTTTTCCCTTAATCAAGTAATGAAAGTCTTGGTTTGACATAATATTTTATTTGAGGAATTTTTATCTCTTATGCATGAATTTCTTATTATCACATGCCGGTTAATATCAAGTGGAAATTACTTAAGTGAATAACCATGTATTGATACTATTTATGCATAAGTCTGGTTTATTTTAGTTCCATCTTGCATGCTTGTTTAATTCATTAATTATGTGATCATAACAACACATACATATTGATAAACCTTGAAAATGATAGAAATAAAATAAATTAAATATAATGATAATGAGATTTTATAATGGTTAGTTTATCTAGAGGTTTATAAACTAACCCTTTCCTAGGGGAGAAACACCTTGAACCTTTTGGGTTTGTATTAATACCTTCCACCTGTCCACCTCTGGGTCTCCTAGTATTGGTTTCATCTCAACTCCATCTTGAACCGCCTCCACTAGCTTGGGAGTCCCATACATTACATGTGACCTTTTTTAACTCACATGTAGGTGAGGGGTAAAATGGGGTTTTACATTAAAGAACCCATGGGAATGCATGCCCTAAATATTAATGAGAAGAAGGCTCACATGGAAAAAAATTTAATTCAAATAAATAAATTTAAAGAAATCATCCACATACAACAGACGTGGTCTAGATTATGATCATCCATACATGCAACTTTTTTTACACATAAATAAAACTAGCATTCAATTCTTTAATTATTCTTGTTTATGAGAAATATTGCTTGAATCAATTAATTATCATCTTTAATTAATCAATCCTTTCATTTTAAATCCATTTTTTAATATCCTTGAAATTCTCATCCATCATAATTTAAAAATAATCATTTAATATTATCTTTTTATGTAACTTGTACCTTGGAGGCATCCCAGTGAATTCATATTCAAAACTACCCAATGGGTTGAAATTAACATTAAATAGATGTTAAATTAAACACATATATATAAAACACCTATCACGTGTTGTGCCTCAGCTTTATGCCCACATGATGGTAAACATCTCAAGGGTTTTTATAATATAATAATAAATTTTAATAAATCTATGTGATTTGTATTAGTACACGAAGTGTAGTTCCAAGTACATGACATGTAATATTGTTCACCTTCCATCCGAAGTACATTCCTAGGGAAATGTCATGTGAGTGTAATTTGGAAATCTTCTGAGTACGCAGCTTGTACAGTTGGCCACATACTGTGTAGTTCCTCATTACACTATCTCCAACTAGGCTAGCCATGTATGGGTTACACTGTCCAACCCTAACCCAAAGGGACTACACGCTGTGTCCATTTGGTCTACATGACATTTAATCTAGAAATCATGTGCCACCTGTTCTTGGTCAACACACTGAGTCATTTAAGACTTATAAAGACTCCAAGACAATGATTGGTTTGACAGACCAACCCGATGCATGGAATCTTGACTACACGCCATGTACTACCAAATACACGCCATGTGTTCTGGTGTTGTATGTATAGGAAGCATTGGAACCTATTGATGAGATCCTCTATTTTATTTTAATCAAAATTAATAGAAAATATTGTTTTTAGAAGATGAATGAGAAACAAAAGTGCAGGAATAGATCTCAGGATTCAGATTTGCAGAACGATTAACATGAATTGAAACAACTAAATTATTATATGTGTAAGTCATCAAATAAATATTTAAATAATTATAAACTATGATGTAACTGCTCTGATACCACATGATGTTTCCGAGTGCAGCTGAAGCATGGTTGGGATGACACCAAACTTTGATTTTTTACCATGATCAATGATTATTGTAGGATCAATACGATGATGAATTATAGTCTCCACAGAATATAATCAAATATTTTGATAAAGATGAAAGAGGCCTGAAACATTTACAGAGGATTTATCACAATAAGTTTATAATTAATTTAATTAATTTCATAAAGAAAAATAATACCTAGATCTTTGGTATTTTTCTTTATTGATGATTTTGATCGTATGGAATAAACCATCCAGACTATCATGTTGTTCTTGTAAGGATTCCAAATAGAACCCCTCTAGTGGTGATCCACACATGCTATGATGGCCTCCGATCGACACCGCTCGTTCTCCGGGTGATAGCGCGACGAAGCGAGTGTCTTGTGTCAGTCGTTCTTGATCGCTTTTTCTTTGGCCTTAAAGAAATTATCTTGTTCTCGATAGGGAAGAGAAGCAGAGTCGAGAGAGAAATTGTTTGGATCAACAATTTTCAATTCACCGGGCGTGTGGTGTGGTGTATGGAACAATATGCCTACTTGTCTATTAATATACATGGAATTTCAGTTACAATATTTAATTACATAGAAATAATTAAATACATTCATGAACATAGAGAAAACCCGTGATTATAAAAATAATACCGTGTCATTATTCATGTGGTGCCAAATTGTGCAAAACGGAATTATAAGATAAAATTCCATGTCACAAAATTATAGTAGCGTTATTATTATTTTAACTTATGAAAACTTGTTAAATACTTATTTACCATCTTGAAAATACTTATTTTACTACTGGACCAACCTTGGTCTGCTCAAACTCAACATCCATTTATTGAACACCTGAATAGATAAATAAATAAATTATTATTTTAAATAAATATTTTATTTACAAACTAGTAAGTAAATATTTATTAAATTTTCAATAAAATAAATAAATATATTTAATTTAATATATGATATCATTTAACATGAATAAAAATATTCCATGGTCTTGAGAATAATATTTATTTCTTTAATTAAATTCAAATAAAATTTAACCAAGACCACCAAAAACACTAAGTGTGTGACCCTATAAGATTCTTTCTCATTAGCATTAGGTGGGATTTCCTATAGTCCAAGAGTACTATCTAGCAACGGGTCAAGTAACCCAAGAGAAAGAACCTAAAGTCACAACAATGACATCCATATACAAATAATCACTGTGTAATATAATCCCTTTGTCGCAATATCTTATCAAGCGGGTTTCATGATAGTTTCATGAACTTTTATTCTTGATACATCATTCTTTGACTACCTAAAATAAAGTCATCATTACACCATGTCCATGGAATTTGACATGATGGTTCTATTTCAATCAAAGGGATGAGATATCAGCTTCCATAAATGGATGGGAAAAATCCTTCCTCTAATTATCCATTAATAACATGCCACTCATGACGAACCCAACGTACCCTACATCTTCCCAACTATCTACATGACGGTTTTTTCAGTAAATAAATGTGCACGAGTCATGACATGTATTAATGATAATCTTAAAGTCTAAGGATCATTGCACACCCTCGCAGATAAAAATATCCAATGACACTAAAACATACATAATTCCTACTAGCGGGTTTGTTCTCATAATCTTTTATATTAGAGATTAAAAAATGTGAACTTCATGATAGGAAGCCTCATCTTCATATTAGTACTTGCACCTGACGGTCTGCATTCTATGTGTCCCATCATAGTATGTCATCCAACCAAAAAACTATATTTAAGAATATTGTTTTATAATTTCAAGGTTCTCATCATAGAAAGGAAATTCCATTACCTTATCGATGAAAAAAAATATTTTAGGACATTATTACATCATAGTTTTGTAGAAAAATGAAAATATGTAATAATACATTAAATATCCATGTAATAAAAGTAAAACCAGTTGGTTCTAGGAAACCAACTCTTACACATTGCACATGTAGAATTAGTAAACTCTCATTTCAGTTGAATTAGATTGAGTAAAACCTAAATTCACATGATGTATCATGATAATAATCTTTACCCCAACATTTTTTATTGAAAATAAATGGGTATAACAATATAAATAAATTTCTACATAAATGAGAAAGGAAGAAATCCCTTACTTGGAAGTGTGATCCCAAAGGCTTGGGAGAGGCTTGAAAGAGGCATCATGGGAGCTTGGGGCACCTTGGGAGGATTCAAGAGAAAGGTGGACAGGGTTTGGTTGAGCTCTAAAGGCTTTGAGTGAAGAGAAAGTGGGATATTGGGTGGGTTTATATAGGAAAGGAGAGGGAATTATTTATTATTTAGATTTTGGACACCACACATTAAACTATTCAAAACCACAAACCATCCCATATTTTTTGCCCATGGTTTTTGAAAAAGGGGAGTGGAAAAGAATATTTTATATGGAAAATGACCAAACTTCTTAAAATATTAGGATTTCTTATGTTTAGGTGAGTCAAACTCACAAGGAAATCATTTTAAAATGATAAAATAATTTATAAGTCTTGGTGGGTCCACTAAGGCTTTGTAAAATAAATAAAATAAACATAAAATCACATTATTTTAATGGTAAAACATATATTATCCAAAAATCCCATTTATATTATTTTATTACATCACTATTGCGTCATTATGATGTCATAAAACACATTATATAATTAAACAGTTTTTAATTCTAACCCTAAAATTCAACTATCTCAGAAAATTATGAAAAATTCACCATTGGATAATTTTGATGTCCTAATTCCAAAAATAATATTCATTTTATCTAAATAATTTTCTAAATATGTAAAATTTTTCTTTTAAAATAAAAACTAACATTTATAAAAAATTCATGGGTTTTGACAAAAATGACTTTCAATCCTTTATATAAATCACTATTATATTCATAAAAATTATACGATAATTTATATTTAATAAAATGTATTAGAGTTATAATATTTTATTAAAATCTTATTCAATTCAATAATCCATTAATTTTTCAAAATAGATTTCTTAATTGAATATTAACTAAAAATGTGATTTGTTCTTTAAAAAACTATTTTCAATGTAACAATAATAAAATGAATATATATTCTATATACAAAAATAATATGCATAATCATAGTGCAAGGGTCTTATTACATAACCACTTATAACACCTTCATATGACCTAAGGGTAAGGTATGCGGTAGTGATAGACTCTTGTTGTGGCTTAGATAACATCGTTCATGTGGTAATCTCTATCAAATTCCACTTCACCTATAGGTGGTTCCATTCGAGCTTAACGTGATGAAGCTCGGCTTGGTCTTGGTCAAGAGATAATCCTAATGACACCATATCCTTCCCATGATTTTAAAAATGGGATTCATTTGGGGCAATTCTACTGGCTGAGGCCATCACTTCTTTTTTCTGAGTAAATTGGATTTGGTAAAGACCTATATTTATACAAATAATTTTATCATTTTTCAATGGCTATATTAGAAATGATAAAAATGATAAAAATTATTTTAAAATCCATAAACAAAAAACCAAGGAAGTGTATATTTTATATAACCATTTTACATAATAAGATAATTAATTAGATCAAGAGTAATTTTCATTAAATTTTTTTGGGTCATTACAATATTCCCCACTTTAGAAATTTCTCCCTTGAAATTTCATTTCCCCACACTAAAATAAATACAGGTAAGTCTTCTTCATCACGTCCTCTGACTCCCACGGTGCTTCTTAAAACTTGTGGTTTCACCAAAACACCTTGATGAGGGGAATTATCTTATTTTTGTAGAACTGTTTCCCTATGATCTAAGATCTTTGATGTCTTATCTTCATAGGAGAGGTCATTCTCCAATGGAACCACATTTGGATTGAGTACATGAAATGGGTCAGGTATGTACTTCATCAAGTGTGATACATGGAATACATAATGTACTTGATATAGTTTCGGTGGGAGTGATAGTTGATTGGACACTTCTCTAATGAGATCAAGGATCTCAAAAGGGATGATGTACCTTGGAGTAAGTGTTACCTTCTTCCCAAATCTCATAACCATTTTCCACAGAGATATGAGGAGGAATAACATGTCTTCGACATCAAACTATAGGTCTCATCGATGATTACTAGCGTAGCCCTTTTGTCAACTCTGAGCATATTTAATGTGCTTTTGGATAGTCTTAACCTTCTCCACCATTTATTTTCCATTTCTATACCTAGAAGTTTCCTCTCCCCAACTTCATCCCAACATGTCAGTGTTTTTCACCTCTTCCCATAAAGGGAATTATAAGGAGACATTTGGATACTTGAGTGGAAACTATTACTGTAAGAGAACTCAACAAGAAGAAGATGTTGATCGCATCCTCCTTTGATGTCCATTGGGCAACTCCTTAACATGTGCTCAAGTGTTTAGATAGTCTTCTCAGATTGGTGATCATTTTGGAGATGATAAGTCGTACTAAATTTGAGCTTAGTATTCAAAATATGTTGAAGACTCTTCTAGAACATAGAGATGAATCTTGGATATCGATCGGATACAATTGATAGTGGTACTACAAGAAACCTTTCCACATCTCTGATGTATATCAGTGCTAGTTTATCTAGTGATAAATCCTCTTGAATTGAAATTAAGTGTACAAAAATTGTAAGATGATCCACAACAACCCAGATAGCATTGTTTCCTATATATTTCTTCAGAAGTATGGTGAAAAAGACCATGGTGATGTTCTCCCATTACCATGCTGGTATAGGTAATGGTTGCATCATCCCCTTATACTTCTGCCTCTCAGACTTCGGTTGATTACATACTAGGAACTTTGATGAAAACTCAGTGATCTCCTTCTTCATGTTATCCCACCAATTATGCTATCGAAGATCTTGATACATCTTGGTGTTTCCTAGGTGAATATAGAAATTATAACTATGTGCATTATACAAAAGTTCATACTTTACCTCCAGATTTGATGGAACACATAGTCTGGTCCCAAATCTCACAATTATTTCTTAATTAACATTGAACTCTAAATATTTCCCTTTTATGATAGTTTTCACTTTCTTCTGAATTCCCACATCATCTTTTTAAGCATCCTTTAACCATTCCAAAAGACACTACTAGGAAATTTATCTATAGCCACACATATAAGGCCATGGGTGAAAAAATACATTGCTACACCCAAAAAATAGCCATAACTCTGTGGATGAATACCCCAAACCCCATTCATTTTTTCCTCCTACTCGATCCATCCTCCATGAAACCCCTCAATAGCCCAACTCCCTCCCCGATGCGTCCTCATCGCAACCCTCCTCCTCTAGCAAAGTTGCTCTGAGTAGCCTCCCCACCTTCTGTCTTCCTTTCCAATAGATCTCCCCCACAACACACCCCCGACGTCGAAATTGACACCTCTTATGCCCTCCCCAACAACCCTCAACACCCACGACAGGTCCTTGTTATGACCATCCTCCCAACGATCCTCCTCCTCCACTGAAGCTGCTCCAAGTGGCCTCCCCACCTCCTCCTTTCCTTCCCAACAGCTCTCCCCCACAACCCTCAACACCTTGACCACGAGGTCGACACCCCCGACACCCTATTATCACTGTATTTGAAAATTTCTTTTATTTCTTTTGTTTTTTCTTGAATATGAAGTTAATAATAGATGTGGAGTCTTTGATTTAATTTTTTCTTTCTTGAATCTTAAGCTAATACTGGATGTCGAGATGAGCTATGAAGCTATGGTAGATGGTTTTGTTCTTTTTAAATTAATGAATTGATTTTATTTTATGTTATATCACTCTAAAAACAATAATTTCTATGTAGAACAACCAAAATTACAAAATAATAAAATGAATAGTTATCACCTTGCTTAAGGTAGTCCTGGAAACCTAAATTTGTCATCCTAGACTGTTTTAACTTGATTTGAGACACCCTTATGGGGAATCAAATTAAAGGTCCCATAATACATATAATTTAATTTAAATTGAACCTCCAATTGAGGTCTATTGATTTGGCACCTATTATTGAATTGTAATGTGAATCAAAAAAAGGTAAAATGGTAAGACTATATTCATAGGCCCTTTTTCAAATTTTTTATAGATTGAATTATCATTATAAATTAAATGCCCAAATAGAATCAAGTGAATTTTAAAATGTTATGGGTTCCACTATCCATGACTATCCAACATGACATGGAAAGGCTGATACACGTTTTCTGACATGAAACACCATGTATGAGATCACCAATATTTTGAAATAAAATGAATTATAAATATAATTTCAATACGCTGTAGGAAACATATGGATTCATATGTAGAATTAATTAGACGATATCACATGGAGAGTGGTCATAAATTCTTCCAAATGTGACACTTGGGTTCCCTATATGGAATATTGATGATCTTCTTAGAGGGAAGTGCATTACTTTATGCGTTGAGTGACACTTGGGTTCCCTATATGGACTACCAAAGATATGCTTAGGATGCAATGAAATTATAACATTCATTGAAGATACTTGAATTCCTATGAGGATTAAAATATATGGACTTGTAGGGGGATGGGTTTACATTACACTAAATAAATATTGCGGTTACCTAAGTTAACTGACTTGGATTTGTCAAAATTTAAAATTAAATTAATTTGAGGACGTATATTCCAGTTCAAAGAACATACTTAGATTTGGCCAGTGATTCACATTCATGGAGAACTTTCTTGTTCATTTTAATTAGTTCTAAATTCCATGGGTGTTATTCATCCATTATGTAAGTTTTACAATATATGATCCTTGTTTCTGAGATAATATTATGATTTTATAATAATTAATAAATGTTCATACATATTCCAATATAGGCTGAAGCGGGTTTTTTTAGATGTATGTTCTATGGGGAACCATTAATGACATGGTTTATTTATTTATCTCCTTTATTCATTTTTATTTTACAGCAATCATTTTATATTCACATATTATATTTTCTTAGATATCATTGATGGTGGGCTAGTGAGTTTATCTTACACCCTGTTCGAGCCGCCGATTGGTTCCCGAACAGACTCCATGTATATTGAAATGGAAAAAGGTAAACATCAAGCAATGGGTACTTGATTTTATATAATATGATGGTGTACGTTAGAAGAGGACTAGACCAATACTCACAATGATATTTGAGATAGTTTTTGATATTTTTTTAAATTGTTGTATAAAAATTTATATTTCCCCTACTGCTCTAGTTCCATTATATTCCCTAATTCTACATATCATACAATCATGATGTATTTTTTATATGATACTAGATATGACTTTTTTTATTTTTTATGATGTTATTCCACTATTTAGTATTATTATTATTATTGATTCTATGTTTCATCAGTTGTATGTACATTTGATCTTCTCTTTTATCAGTTATTTACACCATGTGTGTGGGGGGGTAGCTGTGGGGGGGGGGGGGGGGGGTTGGGGGATGGGGGAAGTGTGGGGGGGGGGGAGGGGGTGCCTGGGGAGTGTGCGGGGGGAAATGGGGGGGGGTGTAGCGGGAAGGTGGGGGGCAGTGGGGGTGTAGGTGGGGGGGGGGGATGGTGCTGGAGGGGATGGGGTCTGGTTCAGGAGGGGCTAGGGCTAGGGCCCAGGTGGAGGAGGGGGGGGGTCTAGGGGGGCACTAGTTTGGGGGCTTTGGGGGATGGTGCAACTCATCTCAAAAAGATTTTTCATGCATGTAAATAACTCATCTCTCTTATCCTCAAACGCTTAAAATTCCTTTGATTTTTGGCCCTTCTCATTAGAATCAACCTTGAGAAGCTTCACTTTGGAATAAATTATTTCGAATTTATCAACTTGGATACCACATTCTAGGGATCATCCAACTTTGATGGTTCTATTATTTTCCATTCTTCTTTTAACATGAAAAAGAGAATTTTTATCATCAGTTTTATTATAGTTTATTTTGATGAATGATAGATGGATGTTGTTAGGCTAGTGTTTTAAGGATCATTAGTTTCCCAAAAAAGAGTTAACCATGGTTTGGTGTTTGGTGTTATTTTTTTAATTGGAGAATACTGTGGTCCTCAAGTTGTGGTAGGAGACTTGTTACCTTTCTCCAGGTTTAAAGGGAAAGTGTGAAATAATCACGATTTAATCCTTTGGGTAACAGTGCAATTAACCTAATGAAGATGAGAACATGAAAATCTAAATAAATAATGAAGTTGTTGTTTGGGCCTATAATCGCTTTTGGTTTTATACCTGTTAATGCCTTGTGTTTTTCTATGAAAGTGTGTTGTCTTTTTGTTATAGCAGTTGTTGTTCTTAGCATGTTTGTTTTTCTAAAAATTTGATAAACAAGGTAAGTATGGAATTGTTAATGACTTTATTAAATAAAGAGGCACTTAATATGATATCTAATATTTCTAATTTATCATATAATATGAAATTCATGTTAAACACAAGTTTATGTTATTTCAAATATTTTAATAGATGATAAGTTATATGTCACCAATTTTGGAAAATTTCTGCATAATAAATTTTCTAATTCAAGAATGGGGGCGCAGGTGGGGGGGGGGGGTACAGGTGGGCGACAGTGGGGGTGAAGGTTAGGGGTCAGTGGGGGTGGGGGGCAGTGGGGGTGAAGGTTGGGGGGGGTCAGTGGGGGTGAAGGTTGGGGGGGGGGGGTGCAGTGGGTGTGCAAGTGGGGGAAGTGGGGGTTCATTTGGGGGGGGGGGGAATGGGTGGCCAAGTGTGGGGGGGGGGTAGGGGGAAGTGGGGTGGGGTGGGGGGAAGTGGCGGGATAGTAAATTTTAGTAATAAGATAAAGGTTATATAGAATAAGATTAATTATTTTTATAGAAAGGACTATGACATCTGGTGGATGAAAATAGAATTATGTCAAATTTAAAAATATCTGGATTTTCTACTAAATGTATTCAATCCATAAAAGATATAGAATTTTTAATTGGATTAGATCAATTTTAAGTCTCATTGATTAGGTAGGATTTCATTGGAATAGAATGTTTCATTCAATATTAGTGAGAAGAAATGAAATGAAAAACTATTGGTTTTCTTGAAAAATATGTATGGAAATCCAATATCATTAAACAAGTTGTTTATTATATATAAGGTGTTCTATTTGAGACTAATTGAAGTAATTACAACTATAGTAAATGTTAAAAACAATAATATGATTATAAGTAGGCTAAATTCAATCAAAGTCACATTCATGGATGATGTTTGTAAATTAACTTTTCTTTCATTAAAATCACATATATATAAGAAGTCATTATATCACATTTCTTTTCCCACTATTTCTTATAGGTGGTTTCTTATTATGAGGTCGGTTATATCCACCACTATCGAAGACAGTGAGTTCAACATCGGACTTGGGTAAGGTTTATTCTGTTTTTATTATTTGGCCCAATTTTAATTAGGGTTTTTTTGATTTTTGGATTTATATATTTTTTAGTTTGTTTTAGATTTTGTTGAGGTGGATTCGAGTTTCCATTGACAAAGGATTACATGTGTATGCATATATAGGCATATACATATATAATTTCCCCCTTTATATATATTCACTCATGGCATTATGAATATATATATTGGGGATAATTGTGATTATATATAGATATGAAAAGTGTATAAATGTGTAAGTGTAAAGGGGTATATGAAGTTATAATCATATATCTAACATACCAATTGTGCCTATTTGGCCATGAAAATATGTAAATTGGGGCTAGGTGTACTTATATTCATTTTTTAAGTTTCATATGCGTGAAAGCAGAAAAAAATGAATATTCGAGTTGTCATCGTCAAAAGCAACACACCTTGAGGTTGAGGTAGTTTCCCTATTTCTAAACCTTTAATTTGAAATCTATAATTGCCAGATTGTTTTGAAAATGTGTTTCCATTATTTCTTTATTTTTTTAAAAAATGGTTTTCTAATAACCCCTATCTTTGTCAAGGAATAATATGAATATAACCCTTCATCTTATTTATAAACCTTGTTAAAAAGGTTAACAAATGTTAGTAGTTTCTTGATACTATAACAAGAGATATAAAAACCATACATTGTCCATCCTTAAATACATTTTTAATCTCATTCAAATTCCCATTAAATTCATTATAAAAAACCATTACTTAGTTTAAGTATCTATTAGTTCCAATACCAAGCTTCCTAACATCTTCTCTGGTATCATTGAACTCACCCATAATATTCCTCTTGAAATCTTACATAAGGAGCGGTGCGAACATATCATACTATAGGGATTGAATCTGTAAAGATACATAATTAAATTTTGATCCACTCCTTCCCAACTAACTAGCTTCAAGGAATTTGAGTTGGTATCCTAGAAGTACCCAATGGTCTTTAAAATAATTTTAGATAGGGTATTACTCTTATGGAATCTCATTACCTCTCCATCATACAAATCAACTTCCATATTCTATAAAACTAGTGAGATCAACCTACCATAAGGATTGTAATTCATATTAACTTTCCCTTTGCAACAGTGATCCACGAAACAAATCATTTACCTCGACAAGTTAATTAGAATATATAACACATACATATCCTCAAAAAATAATTTATCCAACTCTCATAATCTAGAAATACTAGTTTGAAAAAACTTGTAGAGAACCTTCCAAATAGGTTCTAAGTCCTTAACTAGGGTGATGGGTTCTTTTACAAGGGTAGGGGGAGGGTGAATGGGGTGTGCAGGGGGTGAATGGGGTGTGCAGGGGGTGTATAGGGGGTGAATGGTGGGGGGGGGGGGGGTGTAGTGGAGGCGGTAGGTTGGTGTTCCGGGTACTTTTCAAGGGGAAGGGGGTCCATGGAGTGTGCAGGGGGTGCATGGGGTGGGCATAGGGAGGGGGTGTAGGTGGGGGGGGGGGGTGTACAGGTGGGGGTAGGGGGTGTGCTGGGGGTGTGTGTAGGGGAAGGGGTAGGGTGCTGTGCTGGGTTATTTTGCAAGGGGTAGGGGGTGCATGGGGTGCGTAGTGGGTGCATGGGGTGGCCAGAGGGAGGGGGTGTGTAGGTGTGGGGGGGGGGGGGGCAGAGGGTGTGTGAAGGGGGTTCAGGGGTGGGTAGAGGAACGGGGTGTGCAGGTGGGGGAAGGGGGTAGGGGGTGTGTTGGGGCAGGGGGTAGGGGGGTGTGGTGGGGGGAAGGGGGCAGGGGGTGTGTAAGTGGGGCGGGGGGAAGGGGGTAGGTGGGGGTAGTGGGGAGGGGGTTGTGTTGGGGGAAGGGGTAGGGGTGTGATGGGGCAGGGGGAGGGGGTGTGCTGGTCGGGGAAGGGGGGTGTTCTGGGGGCAGGGGGCAGGGGTAGGGGGTATGAATGGATATATTAGACATCAAACCATTATTGGGTCCTCTAGTCTGATAAACCAACAATTATCCCCTTAACACCATTTCCTTCAGTTTCCCAAATCAATCCTAATATAAACATAAACTCTAAAATACATACCTAAGACTCAGACTACGTTGATACCATTCTAAACGACCCACACCACTAGGACCCAACTTGGGAAGGTGATGAGTTGGGTGTTCCACCCTGAGACTTCCTCTTATTTCTGTAGGAACTTTGTTTTTTTATGACAGGAGAGGATTTGAATTTGAAGGTGACCTGTTTTTTTTTCTGGAATGCATAGGTTGTTAAAGGAGGTAGGGGGAAAGGGGTTTGTAGGGGGTAGGGGTGGGGTGGGAGGGGGTGTTATCAAGGGAGGGTGGGGGTCCCAGAGGGAGGGTGGGGGGGAGGGGGTGTCCAGGGGGAGTGGGGGGGGGGGGGCTGCAGGTGGAGTGGTGGGTGGGGGGGTATCCAGGGGGAGGGAGGGGGCCTGTCTAGGGGGAGGGAGGGGCTGCAGGGAAAGGGAGGGGGGTTATCCAGGGGGAGGGGGTCTATATGTGGAGTGGGGGGGGGGATATACGTGGAGTTGGGGGGGGGGATGTAGGGGGAGTTGTGGTGGGGGGATGTGGGCTATCAAGGGGGAGGAAGGGGGCAGTAGGGGGGCTACAGGGGGAGTGGTGGGGGATGTAGGTGGAGTTGGGGGGGTCCAGGGGTAGGGAGGGGGATATCTAGTGGGGGGGACTACTTTAAGGGGAGTGGGTGGGTGGGGGTATTTTATATGAATTTTCTGACCATATAGCCATGGTTTTTAACTGTGGAGAAAGGGATATTATCACGATTTTATCCATGGCTACAAGTATACTGCCATAGTTTGAAACTGTGGCAATAGAGTTTGTCCATCCTAATGTACAACCATAGTTCTAAACCGTGGATTTAGTAATATTACTACAGTTTGAACCATGTGTTTATACCTTTATCCCTGGTTTGAATAGTGGTTTTATGCCTTTAACCATGGTTTGGAACCGTGGATATAGGTCAAGGCCTCTAGCCAAGCCAAACTTAGAAACGATTCCTCAAACTGTGGTAATTACCTATATCCACGGTTTAAAACCGTGGCTATCGCCCAAATTTCAATTAGTGAGAGATGGTTGAGTAATAATTTGTGAAATGATGGGTGATGTTCCCTTCTTTAAGATTCCCATGTCTATATTCATCAAATCAAAGAAGATTGGATCCTTTTCAATTCACATCATTGATAGAATTGATGGGTCATTTCTACATAGATCTTATTCCACCTTGTTCTCTTTCCCAGGGTGGTAATAGATTGAGAAATCATAGTCATTGATCAGCTCTAACCATCTTCATTGGCACATGTTCAACTCTTTCTGTTTGAATATATACTTGAGGATTTTTTGGTCCATATATATTTCACACTTCTCCCCAAAGAGGTAATTTCACCAAATATTTAGAGAAAAGATTTCTAATACCAACTCTAGATCATGTGTTGGATAGTTTTTCTCATGAGCTTTTAATTTCCTTGATTCATAGGCAACGACTTGGTCATTTTTCATCAACAAAAAACCCACGACCTTCTTCAAAGCATCACTAAATACCAAAAAATGTTCTCAGCATGTGGGTAATGGGAGCACAAGAATAGTTATAATCCTCCATTTCAACTTCTTGAAGCTCTCCTCACATTCATCTCTCCAAGAAATCATTACTCCCTTCTGAGTTATCATGGTAAGAGGGTTGGAAAATTGTGATAAATTTCTCACAAATCAGCCTTAATATCTAACTAACCCTTGGAAGCTATAGATATGAGTTACAGATTTTGGCCTCGACCATCCCTCAATTGCAGTTGTCTTGGATATATCCACAAATATCCCATTTCTTATGATGATATGACCCAAGAATGATACCTCCTCAAAACAGAAATCATACTTGTTTTAGTTTTCATAGATATTCTCCTTTCTCAAGGTCTCTAGTACAATTATTAGATGATCCTCATGGTCCTCCTTGGTTTTGGAGTATATTAAAATATTTTATATAAAAACTACCACAAATTTGTCAAGGTAATCTCTAAATACTCTATTACTCATGTCCTTGAATATTTCTGGAGAATTAGTGAGTCCAAAAGACATTATTATGAATTAATAGTTCCCTTATCTTGTTTGAAAAGCAGTCTTGGGGATATCCTCTTTCTTCACCCTTACTTGGTAATATCCTGACCATAAATAAACCTTGGTGTAGTATTGTGCTCCATGTATCTGATCGAAAAAGTCATCAATTCGAGGAAGAGGATACTTGTTTTTATCATGATTTTGTTGAGCTCATGATAATCAATGCAATGGCGCATTGACCCATTCTTCTTCTTGAGGAAGAGGATTGGTGTACCCCATAGTGAAGCATTTGGGAATATAAAACCATTATCTAGATTATCCTATAGTTGTTTATTCAACTCCTCAAGTTGCACAACATCAATTCTATACGGAGTCTTTGATATTGGAAATCTCCTGGTATAAGATCAATTGATAATTCAACATATATTCTAGGTGGAAAACCAAAAAATTAATCGAGAAACACATCATCGAATTACAAAACAATAGGAATGTATTCAAGGATGGTTGCTTCCTTAGAATCAATCATATGAGGAAGATATCATGCTCATAGGGCAATAATATCCACTCTTGAGATGATGGAGCTAAAGAAGATTCATCCTCCATGAACATGTATAGAATCAAGGGTCGATTCTTCATATGGAGAATGATCTCCTCTCACAATAATTTATGTTGGATCTATATATGTAAATGCAATCCATGTTAAAATAGTGGGTTACCTAGACCCAAATATATAGTACTTTTGATTACCGTATCAAGTGTACAGTTAGATATGCATGATGATATCTTACCAATATAGTATAGACTTTTCTGCATCCACTATAATAATGGTAATGTCCAAAGGTTAATTGTCATGTCAATAGGTTATAGTAGATCCCAGGCTATCATGAGAACCTCAAGATACAATGACATTGATCTTAAATATATGTTTTATAGTCTAGATACATCTTAATGACTGGAAACAATAGATGTCTGACTATCAGGTGATGGGGGCTCATAAGCATTCAGACTTCTTCTCACGAAGTACACTCTTGGTGATCTCTAGTAGTGAGATTATGAGGACAAACCCATAAATAGGAACACTACATGTTTTGGGTGTCATTGGTTATTCCTAACTACAAACATGTGTATTGGTCTCCTAACTTGATACCATTACCAATGTATATCATTTAATTATCTACTTTGATTCAAGGTGAAAACCATGGTAGTAATGTCATGGTGAGGTATTTTGTGTTGGGTGCGTCGGTGGGGATATGACGTTGGTTGAATGGTCAAGAAATGATTTTTCACTTCTAAGTTTAGGAAGTTGTATATCTCAAGAGTGGTGGATCAGGATGGTACCACCTTCATAAGTCTTTGGCCAAATCCGAAGAAAGGAAAATCCATCCGGATAGATCAAAAAATAATAAATCTAGATAAGGAAGATGACACAAGAGTGCTTCCTGATTTATGAGATATTTAATGAAAAATAGATTATAGTACACAGTCAGTGTTCGTAGGATGTTAGTCGTTGCTATGACTATCCTTATCTCTTTAAGGGCCATGACGAGCTCCTAGACCCCACTCTTGGTCTGTGGATTTTAGTCACTACTATTTAGATAAGGACCTAGAGGGTCACACACAACAGTGTATTCAAGATTCCGCACCTATTCAGTGGAATAGGAATATGGGACATGGTGGGTCCCACCACTGGGGTCCTAGTATTTTCCAAAGTACTGATCACCTTAAGAATTAAATAAATTCATTAATATTCAAGTTATGAATATTTGTGATTATTTAATGTATTTACGAGTTTAGTAAATATTAGAAAATATTAATCGAAGGAATATTATTTTAATATTCCAAGGTTCGTTTAATATTAAGCAGGATAGCAAGTCGAGTTAAATGGCTCGGGTTTTATCACGTAATATATTTTATATATATTATAAGTATGTGATAAAATAAATAAATAATATTGATTCAGTTTTAAGTCATCATAGTTATTTTTTAGTGGATGTGGAATTAACAGGGGTCGGGGAACCCAACCAGGTAATTTCCACAATCCACTATAAATAGAGGAGAGGGGATCAAGTGCAAGAACTATTCATGCCATTTTGGCTAGAGCTCCTCTCTCCTCCCGCTCTCTAGAGAGAGAAGCTGTCGATCCGTGCTCGGATCGAGTTGCTTCTCACGCATCGTAAGATCGACGATGCAGTGATCGTTGGGACGTTGAATATATCGTCAGATTGCCTCTCTAGCACCTAGAGTTCAACGATCGGTGTTCTAGAGGATTTCTGAAGCAAATTTGAACGATCTAGAGGGATCCTGCTATGGATCCTTTATGCAACAATCTCTAGTGACAAGTTTCAGTCAACAAGAACTTCAGATCCAAAAATGGGTAATTTTTATATTTATGTTTGTGATCCTTACAATATATGAGAGACCCTCGGACCTCTCCTGGGATCAGATCTTCTGAGACAACAAGTTTCTTCATCCTGCCGACGAAATATTTAAAATCCTTGGCCTACCGGTTCCAATATGGGCCCCGAAAACCTTTCAGTGGTATCAAATGGAGTCACGTAAATTTTCTGAACCAAATAAAATTAATTTTCATAAAATTTAGTATAGGGTTCAAGAACGGTCTCAGTGGTTCAAACTGCACATTGATCCGATCTCGAACTGCAATGTTACAGCCATTTGAAAATTTCGGATTGGATCGATTTTTGTGTTTAATCACGGGTATTATTTTTCCAATTGTTTCTGATCATCATTTTTGTTTTGGTTTTGCCTAAAACACAAACAAGGATGATAATTATAATAATAATAACTATTTTATAATTATTAAAATAATAATTTTTTTAATATTATTATTATTATTATTATTAAAGGATAATATATAGAATTTTAGAAAAATTTTAAAAGAGGACTTGAATTATTTTTTTCAAAAAAAAGGTAGGGACAAAGACTTAAAAATAAGTGATTATTTAATAAAAAAATTGAAATGGGAAAGTGGGAGCTGCGGGTCAAGAAACAAAAATGAAAAGAAAACAAAAGGGGGGGGCGTGGGTCTTGCACGTGGAAGAGAAAACAATACAAGAAAAGGAAAGAAAAAAATGCAGGGGGTCTGAGCAGACACCCTCCCTCCTCCCAGCACGGTGCACTGATGCACCGTAGGGACGCCACCGAGGGCTGCCACACCGTCCGCCATGGAGGACCTCCGAGACGGCACCACCGACCTCTTCTACACAATACTCGCCGAACCCGGTCTGTTGTCTCCTCCCGCAGAACACTGCTGCCACCGACCAGGCTGTGCCGGACCATGCCGTCTCTAGCCAGGAGATCCTCCGCCTCACGCTCCGCCCAACTCCACCCTCTCCTTCCCAGCGTGCCACATGACTACAACACTAGGACAACGCCGCACCGCACAGGCCGTCACGCACAGCTAGACACCACCTCCACCGCTTACGCCAGCTCCGACCACCCACCTCCACCTGCCTCCTCCCTAGCACACCGCCTGCGTGCCCATCCGAGCCCCCTAACTAGGCCATCGTCCCACTTCCTCAGTTCCTCCATTAGGGGTCTGATTGGACCCCTCTCCCTCCCACAGCGTAGGGCCCTCGATGCCGCACCTGCACCCTGGAGACTGCACAGGCGGCTTGGGCAGCCGCCAGTTTCTCTCCCTACGGACCACCCAACCACCCAACTCTTGTACCGAGGGCCGCCACTCAACCTGCTCCCTGGACCCACGCACGAACCACCTAGGGAAAGCACATGCATCTCCTCTAAACGAGGCTGCCGACACAGTTCTGTGTGCGCAGGCAGCACATCCGCAACTGGCCGCCCGCCTCAGCTCCTCCCTTGGAGCACCCTGGCCAAGCTTACCCGGCCACTGCTCGGTCCTCCAAAAGAGCAGGTTACCCCTGACTCTGGTTTGTTTAAATCAATTAATATAATTAATATAATTAATTAATATTTTACTTTTAGTGAAAATAAATTTTAATACCCGAGGTTAAAATTAATTTAATTTTTGTAATTAAATTAATTAATAAATTAATTTAATTTTAAGTATTAAAATTAAATTAATTACATGATCGATAATTAATTAAATTATATGAATTTATTAATTCATTTAATTTAATTTAATTAAATAACCCTCATACTTATTTATGAATTTTAATTTTGTCGCGCTTTAAATTACCTGCCATCTGGTCTTGAGCATCGACCTTTGTATGTATGCATTTAATTATTTATTTAATTATTTATTTAAATGCGTGAGATGGTAGTAAATTAATTAAATATATGGTCTACGCATCATCTTTATTTTTCGGTTAAAATGTATAAGGGCCTCCACGCCTAATTTTTATATGATGTACATTTATACTCGAGTTCCCCTCGCCTGCACGCGAGTATCTTTTTACTTCGGATGAAGACAGAGAGCGACGTGGACATCGGCAAGATGAGGAAGTGCACGATGGTACAAGACGACATGTGGATTTCTCCAAGACGATGCGGTACTCCAAGACGTGATGTGGACCCCACCAAGACAAGGCAATGTTCCAGAAGTGAAGGAAACATAAAAGTCAAGGGGAAAGCTGCATTTTGAGTCACGCTTCGACTCAGGTATGATGCCCTTAGGTTGTTTAGATGCTCAAGACCAGTCGGGTAGTAGTTTAACTTTATGAATTTATTTATTATTTTACACATTTTAGAACAGTGAGAAAAATACATAAAATAATAGATAATAAAATGCATAAAGAAGCGGCATATGTTTTTCTATTAAGGTTCAGTTGTGAGCGCGACAACATAGATGAACAAGTTTAATAGAAATGGACCACATTCATCGAGAGAAAACCAATAAAACCCTCAAAGAAAATATTAAGTCACAAACAACCTTCCATCATTCAAGTTTGAACAAAACTGGGTGTTCGAGGTGCCGGTTCATGCCTTAGCTGAGGGTGCCTCTTACTACCGGGGAGTTCGTATTCGTGTGGTTGGTCAACTTAACTAAAATTGCAGCAATGGAATAGACTTAGAGATATTGTTTTAATTTTAGAGGAAAGCATTGAGTAAATTAGTAAATGATTTTGAAGTTGGGACTTCACTCAACAAATCAAGGAACCACAAGTTAATGCGGTTGGCCAACCAAAAGCCTACCTTGGACCTTCCGAGTAGTGGCGTAGCCATATATTATAGACTATGAGGGAGGTTCATGGATCCTTGCCACTAGAATACTCAATAGTATTCCGATTCTTGTATATAGGGTTTCTAGAATTCGAAAAATTAGTGGGAGACATTTAATGATTAAATAATCAGTGATGTCACATTATGTAATCACATAAAAGTACAATATGTTAAATTATATTTGTAGATAATGGAAAGAAATACCATAATAAAACTGTGTTAAACATTGGAATAAGTTAATGTACAATCAAGAACAAAATTCCAAGTGTATTATAGGCGCTTGCACACATTAAAACCATAATGGAAACTCAAGGTGCTTGCGTCCCAACCTGTTAAGACACCTTAAGAAGCACGGGTGTAAAACTTCTTACAAGAGACTCATGAATCAAGCATATCATGGTTCTATCATAATGCTATCATCAATGTCTGATGTTAGTTTTGGTCTCTACATCAATACTTGGATGATGATCACATGTAGTCTCTTCTCCAAGATCCTTTCAAGGAGAAAGTGAAGCAAGATTTGAATGTTATGGTCACACTTGGTTTGTTTAAAGTAAAAGATAGTTCACAATCTTTCATGCCGTCCCATTTCTTATACCTTTCACACTCAATTACTCTATTTTTTTTAATGATACAAACTAACGGTATAGAGTAAGCGCTTCATTACTTTTTGGTTAGATTCGCCATGTAATAATAATATTTGAGACAACACCATCTTTTATTCTTATGGAAAATATATTGAAATACAAGGTAGAAAGGCCTATGGAAAGTTACGCCAAAGGCACCTTCGTCACATCCTTCAAGGAAAAGTGGCTGGTTATTTAACAGGTGGTTGTTTGCATCTCATATTTAAATAAATTTGTGGATGTATAAAAACTAAAATACAATAAGCAAGTACCCGTACCTTCTTCTCGTTCAGTTTATATTCATAAAGTATATTAATGTTTCTAACATACTTCTTAGGTATTTAATATAATATCCCAATAACATATGTGTATTTAAATATAGTAACCAAGCAAGTAGAGAAACATTACTAGAAGTAAAGTTTTTTCTCCAAGAAGCTGAGAAAGGGTGATTCCTATGTCAGTGGTGAGAAACACATAACTTATAATTTCCAAGTGATTGATTCAAGTTGAACAATTTGTGGAGTATAACCAAAAACATTTATCTCATGTGCCCATTTTGACATGATGAGACATTATTCCATGTTTTGGAATGTATGTTGTTTATGGTAACATACTCAACAAATAGTTCACAACTATCTAAATCAATGGAAATACATGATGAACATAAAATGTAAGACCTACCTAGTTGTGGAAATGTGATTATTAGTTAAATAAAACTAAAATCGGACATCAACTATATACCCAATATGGTATTTAGGCTCGACACAGCTAAAAACCTATGGTTTTACTGACACCCTTGGTTTAGACAAAGAAACCTTTATAAATAAAGGTATGACACAAATCTTTCGTGGTTAGTTCAACACGAGAGTATGAACTATTCCAAAGAAATATAGAGGTAAATATACTTCATAATATTCCTTTAAGACATCAAGGAATGTACCAATGATGTATAATTTTGGTCAGAAGATATGAGTTGCTTCGGATCGGCATGCTGAAGAATATATTGACCAAGCAATCATCGATCATGATATTGTAGCATAGAGTAATTACTAAATGCATGTTACCTTATCTATATCGAAGTATTGATGTTCCTAAGGAGGATCGTTGATGAGTCTTACATATTAACATTGATCAACAAAATTTAGCGTGGCGAAATTCCTAAATTCACTTTTTATACGTCAACGTTATGATATAATTTGTCTCAATGTTACGACCTGTAGAAACTTCCATTATATTTCATGATATGATTTGTAAATAACAGTGTAAAACCATAACCAATATGCCAACTAAAATGAAAAATGGATATCATATGAGTCATAATATGATGGAAAATCTATTATGTCATAGGATGTGTTTAGATGCAAAGGATTTTTTAGGGTTTAAACAAACATGCCTCATGTTAAACACATTGTGCATCTAAATTAATTATCCTAATAGTTTCTTAGGATATTACATAGATCCCTAATATAGAAAAGATGTATTCAAGTATTAGGCTACATTTCTATAAAAGGGTCCACATCTCTATTAGAGATAGTGGGAGCTGAATTGACTTGGACTTAGTCAATTCTCAAGATGCACAATTGGTTGGCATAGGGAACAAGTTCCACAAGTAAATGTGGAATAGGAATGTTCCAGAGACACATAATGCGTAGGAAGTATGAAACCATGGTGATGGTTTTATATTCACCGTAGTCGGTGATATATTATTCATTGAGAATAATAAATCCTACAAGTAAGCAGTATAAGGCAAAGACCTAATATTGACAAGATCAACAAAAATTCAATAATGGATTCCATGTATCAAATTGAAAAGGGGCTTATAAATTGAATACTATGGTGGGTATTTAAATGAAATGATATGTGGATGGTACAAGTATGGTACCAATAAGGCTCAATTGGTTCTACCAAGTCGGTACGCCTAAATCTATTAGAATTTTACTTGTCATAGATGAACTTCTATGATCGATTTATTGGTCATTGGATGTAAAGATCATCTTTCATGGAAGGTGTCTATACGACGAAACCAGAAAGAGATGATGACATAAAATGATGCCAATAAATGCCAATAGGGGTTAAAAGTTACTGAAATCCAATTTTGGATTAAAGTATGCGACAAGATCTTAGAACATTCATTATAAATGAATATTTTCCTTATGTCTACCAAAGGTTAGTGGGAGCACCAATGTTTTCCAAGTTAAATATGTTCAGCAACATATAGAAAATATATTTTCATCTTACAGTTAGATAAGATCAGGTTAAAAGAAATTCTTCAGTGATTGAATTCAAGTAGAAACCTAATTTCTAGGGAACAGGATCCACTGAGGTAGATCCAAAGGTTTCTTGGTCATAGTCAATCATACATACAGTGACATTGTATTGAAAAATACAAGTTGGAAAAATTCAAGTTCAGAATTGTTGACTATGTCACATGGCTTAATCCCTCCAGGTTAACATGTTCATAGCATATGTAGAGATTAAAGTTCTGAATTGATACATTATGCTTTAGAGATGGATATTTCTCATATGCAATAATATGTACAATAATTGATACCACTAGGATATAATTTATTATCGGAAGATATCAATTATTTCCAGGAGCACTGCAAGTGATGTAGTTAGACCTATCATTTTTTTACTTCGGCAAGTACAAATGATATGTACCTGGAATATGGAGAGGAAGGTATTATCGTTTTGGTGGGACACAAACTTGTAATCCTTAGATCAATTTGATCTAGTATCATAGTTAGGCAAAGGAGATGAGCGAGTTAAGCTCATAAAAGCTTGTGGTAGCCATACCTACAAATACCGAGTACGTTTCAGCTTCTAAGGAAACTAAGAAGAAGTTATAAATATCAAAGATTTTTCCAAGTTCATGGATTCGCACCTAGTGAGAAAATTATTATCATCCTAAGAATTATGATATTCTTAATAGCCATGTTGTCAAGTTATGACAATGGGAAAAAGTATTATACTCAGATATACATTATCTTGAGAAGTTTTACTCAAGCATATGAGGTCGCATATAACATATATCCCATGCGGAAAAAATGAGGTAGGCCTAGTAGTTAAAGCCTTTACTCAGCAGAAGCATGGTATTTATCTTGTGAGTAGCTAGAAAGATTAGTTAGCAAGTTGGATCTAGTGCAAGTGGGAGTGTTGAAATAGTGGGTGCCCTAGACCAAACTATGTAGTAATTTTGATTACCGTATCATGCATACAGTTTGATATGCATGATGATATCGTACCATTATAGTGCAGAATTTTCTACATCCACTATAATAATGGTAATGTCCAAAGGTTAATTGTCGTGTCAAGAGGTTATAACAGATCCTAGTATATAATGAGAACCTAGAGATACAATGACATTGATCTTAAATAAATGTTCTATAGTCTAGATAAATCTTACTAACTGGACATAGTAGATGTCTTACTATCATGTGATGGGGGCTCATAAGCATTGAGACTTCTTCTCATGAAGTCCCCACTTGTTCATCTCTAGTAGTGAGATTATTAGGACAAACCCGTCAATAGGAAGACCACATGTTTTCGGTGTCATTGGTTGTTACTATCTACAGACTTGTGTATTGGTCTCTTGACTTGAGACAATACCAATGTATATCATTTAATTACGTACTTTGATTTAAGGAGAAAACCATGGAAGTAATGTCATGGAGAGGTAGTTTGTGTTGGGTACGTCGTTGGTGATATGACGTTGGTTGAATGGTCAAGAAAGGAATTGTCACTTCCAAGTTTAGGAAGTTGTATATCTTAGTCCTGGTTGATTATGATGGTGACACCTTCATAAGTATTTGGACAAATAAGTAGAAAGGAAAATCCATCCGTATTGATCAACAAATAATAAATCCAGATAAGGATGATGACATAAGAGTGCATCCTACTTTATGAGATATTTAATTACAAAGAGATTATAGTACACAATCAGTGTTCTTAGGATGGTAGTCATTTCTATGACTATCCTTATCTCTTTATGGGTCATGACAGGTTGCTAGACCCCGCTCTTGGTCTGTGGATTTTATTCACTACTATTGAGATAAGGGCCTAGAGGGTCACACACAATAGTGTATTCAAGAATCTGCACCTATTCAGTGTAATAGGAATATTGGACATGGTGGGACCCACCGATGGGGTCTGAGTATTGTCAAAAGTACTGATCACCTAATGAATTTAATAAATTCATTAATATTCAAGTATTGAATATTTATGATTATTTAATATATTTAATAGTTAATAAATACGATAAAATATTAATTGAAGGAATATTATTTTAATATTCCATGGTTCATTTAATATTAAGCGGGATAGTGAGTCGAGTTAAATGGCTCAGGTTTTATCACGTAATATATTATATATATATATATTATAAGTATGTGATAAAATAAATAAATAATATTGACATAGTTTTAAGTCATCATAGTTTTTTATTTACTGGATGTGGAATTAAAGGGGGATGGGGAACCCAACTTTGTAATTTGCACAATCCGCTATAAATAGAGGAGAGGGGCTCAAGTGCAACAACTATTAACGCCATTTTGGCTAGAGATCCTTTCTCCTCCCACTCTCTATAGATAGAATCTATCAATTTGTGCTCAGATTGAGTTTCTTCTCACACATCATAAGATCAACGATGAAGTGATCATCGGGACGTCGAATATATCGTCGGATCGCGGCGCTAGCACCTAGAGTTTGTTGATCAGCTTTCTAGAATATTTCTGAAGCATGCGTGGATGATCTAGAGGGATCCTGTTATAGATCCTTCATGAAACAATTGACGGTGACAAGTTGCAGTCAACAATGGCTTCAGATCTAAAATGGGTAAGTTTTCTGTTTATGTTTGTGCTCTTTAAAATTTACGCGAGATCCTCGGACCTCTTCGGGGCTCGGATCATCGGCAACCACAAGTTTCGTCGTCCCACCGATGAAAAATTTAAAATCCTTGGCCCACCGGCTTCCACTGTAGGCCCCAAAAACCTTTCAATCCATGCCAATAATTGTATCAAATTCTACTAGAGGGTGAATGATGAGGTTAACTGGGATGTTCAATCCAAAAATTGGGATAGGGGGGAGTTATCTTTATGGGTTTTAATGATTTCCCCATTTTCTGTTCTCACTAAAATCATTACGTCCATGATTTGTTATAGTGTTGGGATTGTTCTACTAAAATTTTAGGATATAAAAGAAAGTTTAGAACCAGAATAAAGAAGTATGTTCCCTATTCTTGAATGAATAACTAGAGTACCTATCACCACTTTCTTTCAGAGTCCACTTTATAGGTAGTGATGGAAATAGATCACCCTTACTGCCATGGAGGTTGCGGGTTTCCTCTGAAAAACCTTGGCTTAGGGAACTAGTTTGCAAAGTTCCCTGGTTACTTGGAGTTGAAGTAATGAAAAATTCATTGAGGGTCAAACAGAGTGTTCCTCTCCACTGTTGAAACCATGGGGTTTCCTTGTTAGTAGGTAATGTCCAGGTTCCCTTCTCTTCTGAACCTAATGCATTTCCTCATCCCCTTCACGCAATTTTCAAGGGGCTTATTTCTACACCATTGGAAAGTGGCGTGATGGATTTTCATAGTACCATTGGATTTATCCACCAGATCTCAGAATTAAATACAACCTTATGCTTCTTATTCCCATGATATACCTAAGATTCACAGATCTCCATTTCTACTTTCAGGGTACATCCAAAAAGTTCTTCATAGCTCTCGAAGTCATGGATCTCTAGGTATTTTTGTAGGATATGTTTTATCCCACAAAATAAGTAGTCAACCTGGCATTTAGGGGTAACGACAAAGATAGAGGTTTATTTTGAAAGCCTTCTAATGTTTTACCTATATGCTTTGATGGATTTGTCATATTTTTTCTTGAGTTAAAGTAAGTTTGTTTCCCTCTTAAGTTGGACGGTGAGAGGAAAATATTTTTAGATTTTTTTTTCCTGAAAACCCTTTCATTCCAACACCTCGATCTCCTCCTCAGGATTCATATTTTTAATAAATTTCTATGATTGATCAACTTCAACATCCATATTATAATCATCCATAAGTACTTTCTCTTGTTTAGAACAATAAAATATAAATAAGGTCTTCTCAATGGAGTTGATCCACAGTTCAACAATTGAGGGATCAGATGATCCATTTAAAGTAGGAGGCCTTTGTCTCATGAAGCTCTCTATTGAAAATTGATATTTCTTAGGTGGGGTTGAATGTTCCTCTCGATCCATGTTTCTATTCAAAATATGAGTTAAATGAGAGAGTATTGTGACAATGTTTTCTATTCCTTCTCCCATCGGATTGGGAATCTCATTAGAACAATCAACACATTGATCTTCACATCAGTTGTTACACTGAGACCTCCTTTTAACAAACATTGGCTGGAATAAAAGGAATGTTAGGGGTAACACATAAAGGGTAATTTAAAGACAAAGAAAAATGACTTAGAAATTACTTTTATTTCCTTAACATATGAATTTAGAGGCTTCAATATATGTTATCCATGATCTACTTCTTAACATATATTCTTAGGGGCATTTTTTAATTCCCATAATAATGGTTTATACTATAATTATGAATTTACCAAATCATATACCCCATGTTTCTTAACCAATAGTTTATCAAGGCCCGTTGTATTTCACAAGTTCCCGTTCGAGTCTAGCTCAAAGCAGTGTTTTCGGGTTTTACCGCTCAGATACATCTGTGCCAGAGCCGCCACTACCTACACGTATTCAGACAGGGATTCATTTTCTTGACAAACCATTTAATCAATACTCTCCAAAAATTAGGAATGTTTTTATTAGACATAGTATTTTCCCTAAGCCTTTCACCAAGGTTTTCTAATCCCAATCCCAAAAATAAATAAACATATCCTCCGATACCAACTATAACAACCCTGCTCTTTATTACACAATTGAACATAATTTATTAAATAAACCATTTACATGATACAAAATAGAAGATAATTAGGTCTAGTGTCTTTGTGTCTTAGGAACATTACATAAAAGCTTAAAAAGTAAGATGCAACATCTTATTGAAGACTTATTTTACATGACCACATCTATCCTTCATACATTGAATTTCATGGGATAACCTGACGACATTCATAAATAAAGGGTGATCTATAATTCCCAGTAAGGGATTAGAAAGGCATAAAATTAATTATATAGTACATGTTTGTAAATAATAATATCAATGGAGTGCAATATAAATAAGAAAATAAAGGCATGATATAACATGATTATCATAACATGGAAATGTTGTAACAACATTTAACATGATTTTAGCATGAGACAAGGCTAATTTCACATGCAGCATGAGTAAACCCTCATTGAAAGTGAGTTTTCAGGAGAAAAAACTTTTTTCCACCTGATATATCATGATAATAATCTTTACCCAAAGCGTTGGAGTGCTATCAGGCTGCACCCTTCTTAATCATTTCATTTCATGCATAAGTATGGCACGTGGATCATATAACATGTATTCATTACCCATAATCATTTATTCCATGATAAAGGAATGTAGAATTCATACATGAAAAATTATAATAAATAAGTAAATGTGCATAAAGGTTAATACCCTTGATAGATAAATGGTTATGGTATTCACTACACACTGACCTTGGCATGGAAAATCGCAGTGCAATTTCGGTAGCATAACAACGTGACATAATAATTCATAAAAATGGTTGTTGATAGATAAAGGGGTGTCTCATAATATTTACATGAAATTTAAATTAAGCGGGTTATATATATACTTGTCCCAAAATATGTAATATAATTTAGATTCATAATACAAAATAATTTATTCAATATAAATGAGAAGAGAGAAATTCCTTACAGAATTTCGGTATGGTAACAGGTGTACAGGAGAGGCATTAATGTGAGATAAATGGGTTTATAATCATTAAAAAATAAGATGGGAATTCTAGTGGATGTTCAAAATCGTACCCCAACATTTTTAATTGAAAATAAAAGGGTATAACAATATACTGAAATTTGGACAGAAATGAGAAAAGAAGAAATACCATACATGGAAGTATGATCCCAAAGTCTTCAGAGAGGCTTGAGAGAGGATTCATGTGAGCTTGGGGAACATTGGAAGGATTATAGATAGAGGAGGGCAGGGGTTGGTCGAGCTCGAAAGGATTTTAGTGAAGAGGAAGTGTGAGATTGATTGGTTGTATATAGGAAAAGAGAAGGAATTCTTTATTATTTAGGTTTTGGACACCTCACATTAAACTAATCAAAACAACAAACCACCCCATGTTTTTTCCCATGTTTTTATTCCAAAGGTGAGTGAAAAAAATTATTTTATATTTCCAATGGCTGAACTTCTTAAAATATTATGATTTCTTATGTGGAGGTGAGCCACACTCTCATGGAAATCATTTCAAAACACCAAATTGTTTTATAAGTCTTGGAGGGTCCACTAAGGCTTTGTAAAATAAATAAAATAAACCTAAAATCCAATTATTTTAGTGGAAAAATATATATTGGCCGAACAAACCATTTATATTATTTTATTACATCACTATTGGGACATTATGAGGTTGTAAAACACATAATATAATTAAACATTATTTAATTCTTACCCAAAAATTCAACTGTCTCAGAAAATAATGAAAAACTCACTGTAAGATAATTTTGATATCCTGATTCCAAAAATAATATTCATTTTATCTAAATAATTTTCTAAATATTTAATTTCTTTAAAAATAAAAATCATCATTTATAGAGAATTCAAGGGTTTTGACAAAATTGCTTTCAAACGTTTATAAAAATCACAACTGTATTCTTAAAAATTATAAAATCATTTATCATTAGTAAAAATTAATTTAGTGATAATATTTTATTAAAATATTATTTATTTCAAAAATAAATTAATTCATCTTAATAGATTTCTTTATTGAATATTTACTAAAAATGCTATTATTTAAAAAAACCTATTTAAAAAGTAGCAATAATAAAATGAATTTCTATTCTCTATTCAAAAATAATGTACATACTCAATGTTCTTGGGTATTGTTACATAAACCCTTATAACACCCACATATGACCTAAGGGTAAGATGTGTGACAGTGACAGACTCTTGGGGTGACTTGGATAACATCGCACGGGTGGTAATCTCTATCAACATCCAATTCTCTCATTGGCAGTTCCGTTCGAGCATAATGTGTTGAAGATAGGCTTGGGATTGGTCAAGAGAAAAGACCAATTCTGCCACCTTCTTTATGATATCTAACAAATGGGATTCATACGGAGAAATTCTATTGGATGAGACCATCATTTCCTTTTTCTGAGTAAATTGGATTTGTTAAAGACCTATATTTATACTAATAATGTGATCATTATACAACTGATATATTAGCAATGGTAGCAATTCATAATGGTATTTTGAAATATAAAAGCATAAAACAAGGGAAGTTTATATTTTATATAACCATTTTACATAATAAGAAATTTAATTAGATAAAGAGTAATTTTTATTAATAAATGTTTGGATCGTTAAAACCACAATGTTATTTTGGAGGTTTAGAGATTAATTTATTATATTGGATAACTTATTCTAATCATATTGGTTTGGGAAAATCATTAGAGATATATGGAAATAATTTTTACTCTTTATGGATCATACAATATGTTTAGAGTGAATTTTAGTGCTTTTGGAATAAAAAATTCATTTTTTGGTAATTTATTTCATAAGGAATTGGATGAACCGGAAATTGATTGAAGAACAACCAATTGATGAAATTATGTTTATGATATATAAATATATCAAGTATGTATATTTCCTTATATTCATAGCCATTAAAAGAATCACTCTACATTCGAAAAATGATCTTGAAACAAAAATGTTATCCTAATACCTTCATTTATGTTGAATCGATGGTATTTTTGATCATCACATATTTATGGTTTTAATCCACTTAAATTTACATTGATCAATAAATTTCTTGTGATTAATGAATTTAATCACTCTCTATAAATATTTACACTTCCCCCCATGTCCATATCTTCACATTCCACCTATAATGTCCCAGTTCTGGAAGCCACCCAGAGGCACCCCATACCCAGTTGGTCACATGGCCTCAAGCGCATTTCCCCTAATGCCAGAGGCTGCCGACTAGCAGTGAGGGCCTTGGGTGTGATAGTGGGGGAAACCATGCCCTCATTGGCAGAGTAAAATAGAAGAAGAAAGCAATATAAAAAGTAAAAGCATGAATAATCCATACAAAAATAAACAGCAGAAGACTGGAAAATAATACACTAGAGAACACACATATATATGAATGATACATGATACATATATCTAGGACAATAGCCCAATACATCACAACGCAGGAATAAAATACTAAACCAATGTACAAAATAAAACAAGTAAACTCCTCAGCATCTCAAGCCTCAACTTGGTCCCATTCTCTCTATCTCCTCAGCAATCAAGTACCAGATGTAGAAGGGAACTTTCCCTTATCTATACCTGCAACAATATAATCTGTTTGGGCCCAAAAAGATGTCCCAAACTAGATGTGAGACTAAATACCTGTAGGAAAACACCAAAAGATCTGTGCCTAATAGTCAGTGAATATATGGAAGGTAGTAAGAAAATAAATTCATGGTAGTAAGAAAATAAATGTAAAAAACAAGGAAGTACCCAAGGTAAAAAATTCACAGTTTCAATGCATTCAGTTACATATATCAAGAAATAGGTAACATAGAAGGTAATGAAAAATAGGTAAGACTCTAGGGAGTACTCACAGCCTATCCCCTCTAGTCCTACCTAGCAACACAAGCAAGCCTCTGAGCAGTACAATCAGTCTAACCCCTCTAGTTCTGCTTAGGCATAGACTATCTGAGGAAGCACTTACCATAAATTCCTCTTATAGTCTCATATTGGTAACTAAAGTCACTCTAGAGAAGCACTCAACGTCTATTGCCCCTGTGGCGCACATCGAGGAACTATAGTCACTCTGAGGAAGCACTCAACGTCAATTCCTCTTATGGTCTCACATCTTAAGTTATAAGACACTCTGGAGAAGCCCTTACGTCCATTATCCCTATGGTCTATACAACAGGTTCTCACATGCTTGTGTATGCCAAGAAAGTATAGTAGCACATATCAGCCAAAGTAAACATCAAGAACTACTTGGCTAGTAGTCTACAACATAACAATATATCAGAACAATCACACCATCCTATAACTAGGCATTGGAAAGTAAACAACAGCATAAAATGCAAACTAGACCCTACAGTCAAAACATGAAATCATGCATGGGAAAAAGCATTCAAATAATATTAATTAACCCTATTCGCATAAAATTATCACCAACTCAATCATACAAGCCTAGCAGGAAAACAATAGGGCTAAAACATTAAACGTGTAGTACCCCGTTCATGGGTATTGGCGATTTTTTACATAAAACTCAAAGAACTTTTACAGAAAGTCACAAACCACCTTCCTCGGTGTTGGGAGATTGATATAGTTGAGTCTCAGGGCTTTAATCAACTTAAAATACTGGATATCTACAAAAATGTCTAAAAAATTCAATAGAGGATAACTTGAGAAGAAAGAGGAATTGGGAAATGAAGCTCAAGTAGAAGAGAGAGCTTACAGAGGTGATCCCAACACAATCGACAGTGGTTGAATTGGAGTTTTAATGCTTGGTCAAGGGATTGGAAGAAGATCATGACTGTATGAGAGTTATCAACCGAATGAAACCTAAAAGAAGATTGTTCTAGTGATTAGACGCGACCCCGGTACGTTTAATGAAAAAAAGTACACAACGTGTACTTTATAAGTACACGAAATATACTTTTCTTCACCATCCCCCACATTAAGTGGTCTCTAGGTCACCACACATGGCTGTGTGCATGGCTGCTACGCGGCCAACACCCGACTACCCGTGGTAACCGAGTAAACGGCGTGTACTCATAAAGTACTTGACATGTACATCAAAATTTTCCAAAAAACTCTTATTTTTCTCAAAAATAGTAGAAAAGGAAAAACATACCTGAAAAAGAAGATCCATGTTCTTAAAAAATTCACCCCTTAAATAAATTCATCCCAGAAGTTTCCTATCAAGGCGGCGTAGAAGAAGAAACCCTGAATAGCTCCAGATACTGTGCTCGTACATCGACCTTCCTCTCCCAAGTCTCATCCTGTACTTGCCCATGCTGCCATAACACTCATATAAGAGGGACATACAGACCACAAAGAACCTTCTTACTTAGATCAACAATTCAGATAGGAATCTCCTTAAACAATGCATCCACTTCCAACTCAACCTTTTCTGGTTGGAATAAATGAGACAAGTTTGACAAGTAACATCAATGCTGAGAAATGTGGAAGATGTTTTGCATAGCATGGTACCTCTGAGGTAAGTGCAACCGATAAGAAAACAAACCAACTCTCTCCAACACCTCAAATAGCCCGACGTACCTCGGCGAAAGAATACCCAGTCTCCTAATCCTCTTGTGCCCCAAACATGGTGTGACATACAGAAAAACATAATCTCCAACCTTGAACTCTAGAGGTCGTCTCCACTGATCATCATAAGACTTCTGTCGAGACTGTGCAGTAGCCATCCTCTTCTGAATAAACTCTATCTGCTCTGTGATCTCTTGGACAAGATGGGGTCCCAACATAAATACCTATCCTACCTCTAGAAACCATAAAGGTGATCAAAAAGGCCTACCATACAAAGCCTCATAAGTTAAAATATGAATAGTTTCTTAAAAAATGTTTTGGTAGGAAAACTCCACAAGAGGTATATGCTTCTCCAAAGAACCTCCAAAATCAAGGATGCATGCACGAAGCATGTTCTAAAGCACCTGAATCATACGCTCAGACTTGCCATCTATCTGGGGGTGGTATGTTGTACTCAGAAGTACCTATGTACCCAAGGCCTTATAAAATCCTTTCCAGACCCGATATGTAAAATGAGCATCCATATTGGAAACAATGGAGTGTGGAACCCCATGTAGACGTACAATCTCTCGCATGTACAACCATCCTAGCTCATCGACACTGTAGGTATCCTTGATTGGTAAAATGTGAGAAACCTTTGTGGTTCTATCAATGAAAACCCAAACTACACCATTCCCTCATGGAAACATCAGTAAACTTTTCATGAAGTCCATCATAACATAATTCCACTTCCACTCAGGAATGGGAAACTACTATAAAATCCATGCGGGTTGCTGATGCTCCACCTTCACCTGCTGACAGGTGGAACATGTCATGATGAAACTAGCAACATATCTCTTCATAACTGGCCACCAATACTGGTGGTGTAGATCATGATACATCTTGGTGACACCAGGATGAACTACCCAAACAGAGGAATGAAAGTCCCACATCAGTTCTTCGCGTATGTCTATTGGCACCCATACACAGCCCTAGAAATGCAAGATATCACCCTCACCTATGGTCCATAAAGGAATATAGTCCCCTCCTAACACGCTCTCCCATAGGACTAGGCCTTCTGAATATGAAAGCTTCCTCATTCCTACGCGATCAAGAAGAGTGGAGGTAACATCCACATAAGAAATAAATGTCTTCCCATGTATGTTGTGCAACTAAAAATGCATCTCATAGAACATGGCCATAAGCTGCCACTCACTGCTGGCCTCTTGAACTGTCAGTATCTTAGTCCTCCTGCTCAACGCATTATCCACTACGTTGACCTTCCCAAGAATATAGGCAGGCTCAATATAAAAAGACTAAAGGTACTCAACCCACCTTCAATGTCTCAAATTCAGATCACACTGAGTGAAGATGTACTTGAGATTGTTGTGGTCAGTGAAAACCACAAAATTCTCTCCCAGAAGATAATGTCTCCAATTGTGTATGGAAAGAACAAATACAACCAACTCGAGATTGTACATTGGGTAATTCCTCTCATGTGGTCTCAACTGCTGAGACCTAGACACAACGACTCCTTTTACCTGCATAAGTACATCTCCCAGCCTGATACCTGAAGCATCACAATACATAGTATAACTCTTTCCTGGATTTGGAGAGGCTAGCATCGGTGCTGAAGTCAACCTCCTTTTTAGATCCTGATAGGCTGACTAACAAGAATCTAACCCCATGAACTTCACACCCTTCTTAGTCAGACCCGTCTATGGTGCTGATAAGAATGAAACATCCTAAATGTAATGTATGTATTATCTATCCAGCCCTAGAAATCTCTGTACCTAAAAGATGTTCTTCTTCTACTCCTAAGAAACTACTACTCTCAATTTTTCTAGGTCAACTGATACTCCCGTCTCTGAGATATCATGACCCAACAGGTGAATTGGGTCTATCCAAAAGATGCATTTTGAGATCTTAGCATATAACTGATGCTCTCTTAGTGTACTCAAAACAATATCCAGATGGGTAGAATGGTCATGTAGAGTGTGAGAGTACACCAAGATATCATCCACAAAGACCACCACGAAAGAATACAAGTATGTATGGAGCACTCGATTCATCAGTGCCAAGAAAACTTCAGGCGCGTTCGTGAGACTGAACAACATAACTATATACTTGTATAGACCATACCTACTTTGGAAGGTTGTGAGAGGTATATCTGATTGTCTAACGCGCAACTGATGGTAAACTGAACTCAATTCAATCATTGAAAACACCCAATCTCCTCGAAGCTAATCAAAGAGATCATAAATCCTAGGAAAGGGATATCAGTTCTTGAAAGTCAACTAGTTCAGCATTTGATAATCCACACAAAGCCTGAGGGTACTGCCCGCCTTCTTCACAAATAGGACAGGTGAACCCTATGGAGAAGTAATAGGCCGGATGAAACCCTTTTCCTGCAACTCCTCCAACTACTTCTGGAGCTCCTGTAACTCTAGTGTGGCAATCCTATATATACTAATGGACACCAGTGCTACCCCTGACACAAGATAAATAGAAAATTCAACCTCACACTTAGGAGGAAAACCTAAAAAGTGTTTTGGAAAGACATCTTTGAAATGATCCACCACTGGGGGAAAGTCCATCTAGTGAAATTCACTGGTCATCAAGATATAGACTAGCAATTTGGGCTGTAACTCCTCCTAACCAATGATGCTTGGGTCCCTCTCTACTCACATGTACATCCTAGTCACCCTTATGAAGAAAAGATCCACCCTCTGGTGATTTGAAACTCACCCTACGGTGATAGCAATCGATGAATGCTTGGAAAGGAACTAACCATTCTATTTTGAGAATGAAATCATAGCCCGTCATCTCTGGGACATAATGGTCCCATAAAAAGTGACACCGACCAACCTCTAGAGGGCACTCCTTGCACTGACATACACTCGTCGTTCTAGTCCCAAACAAAGTGTCTAGTGTCAAGATATCAGTAGAAGAAAAGTTACAGAGCCCAAGGCTCTCCACAACCGAAATAGATATAAAGCTATGGAAAGCCCTTGTATCAAAAAGGGATGAAGCTAAAAATGAGGCAACTAAGATCGTACCTCAAACTGTAGAAGGCCCAGGATCCTTCTCCTACTGTGTCTGCTCCACTACAAAAGTCTGGGCTATACCATAGCCATGTGACCCTGTCTAACCACTCTGAGCTGATCCACCCTGATGTCACTGAAAACCGGGTGACTAGCTACCACGCCCATGACCTCCACCTTGACCTAAATGGACTAAAGAACTCCAATTCCCAGTCTGGTGAGAAACTGGTGGTGCCACTCCTAAACGATGAGTCATAGAAGAACCCCAATCACTAGCTGCCTGTGAGAAGATCTAACAGAAGTGATGAAGATGTCTCATATACCCACAAGATCGGCACTCCACTAGGTCTCTCAGGCAATGTGGCCTCATATTACCACTCTTTATGCATTGGTAGAACACCACCTGTCTACCAAAAGAAGTGTCTCACCTCCACGGATCACCGTGAGAAGACTTATTGTAGTGATTCATGCTGTTAGTAGGAGGGATACTAACTCCATATGCCGAGCCTCCCTGGATCACAACTCCAGAATCCCTTAGATTTCATTTAGTTAACAACTCATGGTTGATGATTGAAGAGATAGATTCCAACTGGAAGATGTTCACCTGTGATCGGATGTCATGCCTCAGACCATCCTCAAAATTCCTTGACAGGAATAACTGATCACGTTCTGAAATTGGCGTGAAACGCTAAATCGTGGTAAAATGATAGGTATACTCCATAACCGAAAGAGTAACCTACTCCATACTCATAAACTCTCAGGATCAATCATCCCTCATGGTCTCTGGATAGAAGTTGTCATAGAAGATACACTGGAACTCCTCCAAAGTGATAACCTGTCGGTGTCCCACCTGTGAGATCACATCCCACCATCTCTTGGAAGAATCCTGAAGCATATATGTAGTGAGCTGGACCCACCTCTCTGTAGGAGTCTTCAGATGCTCAAATATCATCAGCATGGCTTCTAGCCATGACTCTGCAACCTGGGGTCCTCCATCCCCTGAGAAAGTGGGAGGATGCTACTGCTGAAAGACTTGCTTCAATTCTGCCATCGACGGGGCAGGAGGAGGTGCTCCCTGAAAGGCCTTCATCATCCTCATAAAGCCTTCCCTGAACTGTGAAACAACACCTGTTTCCGGTATAACAGCTGGTGCCAAGACTGACATAATTAGAGGATCTGCAGGTAGTCCCTGATCAGCCATATCCAATGTCTGATCACTACCCTGCAACTGGCGTACAACCAAAGGATGTATTAGTGGCATGATTCTGCAACGTCAAGCACACACATTAGATCAAGAATATCAAGAAACAAAAACGTGAAGCATTACAAGGGAACAAGAGAAAGAAAGGATTCATGTTTTTCAAAGCATTACTACACGACGTGTATAATTACTACATGGTGTGTTCCCTTCATACATTCACATGGGAATGTACTTATTCCAGAACTGGTCGTGTAACACCCCAAACACACGGCGTGTTGTCCTTACACACGACGAGTAATTGAATTCTCTTCCCCTGCTGGAGTCCTTATACACAGTTAAGCCACACGATTATCCTTAGAACGAAAGTATACAACGTGTTTGTGCTATACATGGTGTGTACTAGATGAGCTTCACCGACCCATGTTGTTCATGACATGGTCAGATACTCGACTGACACTACACGACGTGTTCTTTATGGACATGAAATTTACTAAGAAAGATAACACCAAATCGTGTTGTTAGTTACATGACCAGATTCGAATATTACACTACACAGCGTGTTTAGAACTGACACGTTGTGTATAACCAATGATTTCTCCATTTTTGTTGTTAGTCACATGGGTGGACACAGGGCCAACACAACACGGTGTATACTACCAGTACACAATATATTCCCACAAGAACTTCCCTATCCTATGTCTCTTCCCACACAGCCTATGACATGGTTAGAGACTACATGATGTGTATATATAGCACACAACATGTACTTAATAAAAACATTTTCCACCCGAATAGATGAACAAATGGCGTGTAGTCAAAACTACATGGCGTGTATTCTATATTTTTTCAGATGGTAAGCCTCAAAAACTACTCTGAAGCCCAAAAAAACACCGAACCAGTCCCTTAAGTGCCAAATTATGATCCGTGAGGGCCTATAATCTCCACGAATCAAGGTTTGGCATCCTATAGATGTTTTAAAAAGTTAAAAAAGTCAATGATCCACTAAATTACGGTCAATGAGGGCCCATAACACCTCAAGAACCAAAGTTTGACATTCATTCAAACAAAACCTTACACAAAAATACCCTATCAAACAACATGTATTTTTATCAAGGAATCTATCACAATAGCATGTATATCTAGCACAAAATCTATCAAAACAACATGAAATCTCTAATGCACCCTATATGGCATGGCAAGAATGCATGACATCTGAACCCTAGTAAGCGCCTATTTGATGCATGAGATGGAATACCCTCATCTCATCGGGTTGCAATAGAAATAGAACCTCAACAACATCAACAATAACAACAAAATACATCTGAGTCACCCAACGGTGAAAATGAGATAAACCATAAACTTGAAAACCCATAAAAATTGCAACAAACGAGGTAAATTGGATTTTCCCAGTACACAGGTTAGCTACTCCCGAGAAAAACTTATTACCAAGTACCTATTTCATACTATCCCCAACTATAGGCTCCAAACATTAAGTCAAGAAGAAAAAGAAGCCCTCTGATACCACTTTGTTACATCATGGTTCCGGAAGCCACCCAGAAGTGCCCCGTATCTGGTTGGTCACATGGCCTCAAGCGCATTTCCCCTAACTCTAGAGGCTGCTGAATAGTAGTGAGGGCCTTGGGTGTGATAGTGGGGAAACTATTCCTTCATTGGAAGAGTAACACAGTGGAAGAAAGCAATAGAAAAAGAGGAAGTAGGAATAATGCATACAAAAATAACTAGCAGAAGATTGGAAAATAATAAACTAGAGAACACACATATATATATATGAATGATGCATGATGAATAAGTATAGGAAAGTATAAAAACACATCATAATACTGGAATACAGTGCTAAACCAAAGTACAAAAGAAAACAAGTAAACTCCTCAACATATCAAGCCTTAGCTTGGTCCCACGCTCTCCAACTTCTCAGCAATCAAGTACCTAAACTAGAAGGGTGCTTTCCCTAATCTATTCCCGCATCATTATAATGTGTTTGGGCCAAAAAAATGTCCCAAATAGTGTGTGAGACTAAATCCTAGTAGGAAAACACCACAAGATCTCTTCCTAATAGTCAGTGGATATATTGCAGGCAGTAAGAAAATAAATACACTAAGCAAGGAAGTACCCAAGGTAAACAATTCACAGTTTCAATGTTTTTAGTATCATATATTAAGAAAAAACTAACAAAGTAGGTAAAAAAAGGTAACCCTATAGGAAGTAATCACATCCTATCCCCTCTGGTCCTACCTTGCAATAGAAGCAACCCTCTGGGATATACACTTAGTCTAACCCCTCTCGTTCAGCTTAAGCATAGACTATCTGAGGAATCACTCACCATCAATTCCTCTTATAGTCTCGTATCGGTATCTAGAGGTGCTCTGGGGAAGCACTCAATGTCTATTCTCCCTGTGGCCTTGTCTAGGAATTACAGACACCCGAAGGAAGCACTCAACATCAATTCCCCCTGTGGTCTCACATTGTATGTTATAAGACACTCTGGAGAAGCCCTTATGTCCATTATCCCTATGGTCTATACACCAGGTTCACACAGCCCTGTGTATATCAAGAATGTATAGAAGCACATTTTTTCCAAATTAAACCTCAAGAAATACTTGGCTAATAGTCTTCAACATAATAGAATATCAGAACAATCACACCATCCTACAACTAGGCATGGGAAAGTAAACAGTAGCTTAACAGGAAAACTCGACCCTACAGTCAAAACTGGCAATCATGCATGGGAAAAAACATCCAAAGTATAGTAATTAACCCTATTCACATTCATTTATCATCAAATCAAGCATAAAAGCATAACAGACAAACAATAGGGCTAAAACGGTAAACGCGCAATACCCCGTTCATGAGTATTGGGATATTTTTCACATAAAACTCAAGGTCTTTTTACGGAAAGGAACAAAACACCTACCTCGGCATTGGGAGATCAATATAATTGAGTATCAAGGATTGAATCACCTTATAACTCCGAATATCTATAAAAATGTCCAAAACATTCAACAGAGGATAACTTGAGAAAGATGAGGAAGGGGAAATGAAGCTCAAGCAGAAGAGAGAGCTTACTAAGGCGATGCAAACACAATCGAAGACAGCCAAACTGGAGTTTAGATGCTTAATCGGGGGCTCAAAGGAATATTGTTGTTGTACAAGAGCTCTTGGCCGAACGAAACCTATATGAAGATAGTTCTAGCGATTAGACGTGACCCCGATATGTTTAATGGAAACAATAAAGTACACGACGTGTACTTTATAAGTACACAGTGTGTACTTGCCTTCACCAACCCCCGTATTAAGCGGTCTCCAGGTCACCACACACAACCATGTGCATGGCCACTACATGGTCAGCACCCGGCTACCTTATATAACCGAGTACACGGCGTGTACTCATAAAGTACACGATGTGTACTTAAATTTTTTCCAAAACTCCTTTTTTTCAAAAACACCAAAAAAATGAAAAAAATACCTAAAAAATAAGATCCAGGTTCTTACACCACTAATTTTCTCCTACATAGGAACCCAGTTATGTGTTATTCAATATAACCTTTTTACTCACCTATCTCTTTTATTAATGGAATAATTTATTAACCCTTTTTAACGATGTGGGTTTTTTCAGAAATTGTATTAACAAATGTCACACCCTTTATTTTGAAGATCAATTTTTAATTTTGAGGATGCAATTTATTTAAGGTGGAGATAATTTAACACCCTAAAAATTTTAAATATGACCATCATATTCGATAACATGTAGAACAAACAACACCAAGAGTTGAATATAATACAAAATATTTAAAAATTACAATATATTTATTATTTTAAATAATAAAATACATTCTATAGCTTGAAATACATGTAACACTATGTTTATCTTGCGTTACATGAACTGAAATGTTTTTTTGATACCTTTCATTACCCGCAAGACTAAGTATTACCGACAAACAAGATATTCTTAATATTATTATTTTATATGACAGTTATCACCTAGAAATTGGAATGGAGGGTATGAGTGGTATTATATAAAATATGAAAATATATTTTTACACACATTTATTATTTATCTATTGATTATAAATAACAAAAAAATCATTTAAAAGTAAAAGGAATGTTTTCAGAGAAACTGTATTTTTATAAAAGACGGTTTAGTCTCTCTTAGTGCACAAAATTTGAAATTAATTTTGAACACTTTTATAATTTTTTTTGGATTTTTTCATTAAAATTTGATAAAAAATTGATAATAGGGTTATTTTTTAGATTCTCTGGAGAAGTTTGTTTTTTTATGAATAGTGAAAAATAATGGATTTTAATTGAAAACTTCCACTTTGTATATATAATTTATAACATTAAATTATATTTTTAATCAGTTTTAAAGTCATAATAGTTTTATTATAAATCTATTTATTCAATTTATTTCATTTGAATAATTTGAATATTTAATTTTGATATAAAAAAATTGAAAACTTTAGAACATTTTCACTTCAAAAATCCGCTTTCTCATCACCTATTTTGGATTAATTTTAAACTAAATTATTCCACTAATGTGAGTTGAATTTGTCCAAATGGATTCCATATTTGAAATAATAATAATTTATATTATATAATAAGTTCAAAATAATTTTTTTCTATAATTATTATTGATGATAATAAAATTGATTTCAGTGACTAAGGTAAAAACATGTTTTCTTAGTTGGTAAACTTAGAACATAAGGTGTAAATATGACCCAAAACTTGTAAAAAACCCCTTGTATGGACATATTTATAACTTATATTTTATATTATCAATAATAGACTATTTTTGGTGAATGGTTACATGAAATAAACATGGGTTTAATTCACTCTTTCAAAAATATTAGAAGTGTGCCACTCACCCATCTTATAAAAGGCCACAAACTCTCCTCTCCACTTCAAACCTTCAAACAAATTTGGTTCCAAAAATACCTTTCCAAATAACTCCAAAACATCCATAATCTCAGATTATATTCCTTATTTTAGTCATAAATGTAACTTTTAAGGCTTTAGTGCAAACTTAAGGACGATAACCAAAGAAGAGGTAACATCTTTCAACGACCATTTTTATTTTATTTCTTCTTCTAACTCCTTAAATTTTTATTATAACATGAATATATAATAAAATAAGTATCATACATGTAATGTTATTTTTTATAATCTTTTAATGACCTAAAACCATCTTCAATTCCAAAAAATGGGTTATGAAATCATTATTTATGTGTATGGAGGACTCCCGCCTCGCGAACCAGTGTCACTTGTTTTTCTATTTCCACCTCTCATGGTTGGGTATAATGAAGTATATAAAGTTAATATATGATATTTATAATATATATATATACCTATGGAGTCATTATAAAATATATATCATGTTTCCTTCCATTTAGTAGGATATATGATAATGTAGCTCGTGTGTACGACTAACCACTACCTCACAAAGCGATGTGATTCAACATTCATTAACTCTTGACATGAATGTTGATAAAGATAAAGTTAAAGATTATATGTGATATAAAAGAATTAATTATGATATTAATGACATATTTATATTTATTTAAAGATAATATATATCATTTTTATTCTTTAATTTTCACTCATGTAAAGATGATAACATTGTTTATGTACATGTGGACTACCACCTTCACGAAGTGATGTGACTCTCTTTTCATCACCAAACCACATGGATGATATATATATATATAAGAAGATAATATGATATTAATGATATTATTATCATTATTTATATTTAAAATATTATATTACCCCTTACCCTAATGATCAGTGAAAAATGGAAATGTTACTCATGCGTATATGATGTCTACCGTCTCCATGGTCATAATGGACTTTTTTTCAAAACCATCATTCATGATTAGTTTTAAAATTAAATTTGATGTAAAAATGTTATAATTATGTATGTATTATTATTATTATTATTTATGTGATATAATTATATAATATTCACATAATTTGGATCATTCATGATGAAATAAACATAAGAAAATAATATAACTAACTCTTGAAATGATGAAAATAATGAAAGATTATTAATGAATGGTTAATAAGATGTTGTAAAATGATCATATATGATATTATAAATATTTATATTGTACTATTATAAGTTAATAAAATGTTTAAAACCACTATATATAGGTTATGTAAACTTCAACCAAATGGAAGCATGGGATAAAGGTTTTCATCTAAATTTTTTTTCATTGAGGTATATTGTAATGTTATTCTCTTAGTTTTTTTTTATATAGTGTTCATACTACCACTTGGGAATGTAATATCAATGAATAATTAATTACTCATGGTAATTTTAGATTAAATTTTAATTATTTCATTCAAGGATATTTGAATTGAAATTTCTCATGTGTTAATGGGTTTCTTAACTTATTTTACACTCACTAGGTTAAACTTGTATTTCTTTGATTATTTCGTTATAATATTATTTGTTTAATGAATTTTTATTATATTATTTTTTTAATTTAAAATAGTTTTATGTGGATTTAATGTTGATTCAAATAATTTATTCATTGATTACTTCTCACTTTAATGTTGTAGTAATTTAAAGAGTTTATTTCACTATCTCATTATAATCATGATTTTATATTCTTGAATTTCAGTTGTATAAAATTACTTAAAAATTTAATAATAAAAGATTTATTTTATTATATTATAGTTATTAATTAACCCTTTCAAGTAATTGTACAATTATCCACTCTTTGGTACTTAAAATGTTTGAGAAATTTTTTTTAAGAAAATTCAACTTCATTTATCTCTTTAGTAGGAAATATGTTTTCTTAAAAAACCATATTTTATCAAAAATTTTCATTTTTTAAAATATTAAAAAATATTCATTAAATTAATCTTCACACATTTTTACTCTTTACAAAAAAACAAAGGAATATTAATGTAATTTTCAAAACCTTTCCCATATGTATTTTACTGAAAAAGTGGAAAGAAACATTGTTTTAATGTTTATAACATGAATTATATTTCCAACTATGATGACCAGTTCAATTTTACAAGAATCATATAAAATTTTTTAAATTTATTTTCAAATAAATGTATTTTCAAAATGAAAATTATATTTTCCATAATAATGGTTTTAAATATATTTTATGGTATTTTTATTAATTAATGACAACAAAAATTTATTCATACTCTAATTTTTATCTATTTATATGATCCTTATTCTTTTGATAGATGGTTTATAAATATTTTTAATGAGGAAGGTATTGAAATTAACTTCCTTGATTCATTTTTGTAGTCATTAAATTTTCCTTTAATTTTTCAAATTCATAAGGACATTAAATTTCCCTTAAATTACAATATTATTTATCATGGATATGTCTATTTCCTAAAACTTATACCATTTTTACATATGGTGTTTACATTGATAGTTATTTGATTAATTATGGAAATATTGATAAATCTATATCCTTTACTCAGTATAGATATTTAATGATATGAAACAGTATTTATGAAATAAATCAATTATTCAATATATAAGGAATGATTTTTTACATGAAATACATGGGTCAGGTACATGTTAATATAATCCCCTCGATGCTTCAGCAGTTTCGTGAGACAAATTAATCGACTAGACACAACTAATAAAGATATTACCAAGTATGTTTTAAAATACATTATGGGTAGATATTTATAGTAAAGGTATCATGTTCTTGGGAAATATTACATCCAATAATTAAGAATTTCCCTTATTCAGTATTTAGTTATTAATATCTAGGATATTTTCATTATGACATCATCTCTAGATTTATTTCAGTATTAGTTATTGTTTAATTGTAATGTGCTTTTAGATATTTACCTTTCTATATAGATTGTGCCTTATCTATTCTTACATCAAAGATATTTTAATGGAATGTGTGTTTAATTATTACCTTTACATATCGATTATTATTATTGATTCATGATTACTTCTATTGTACATAACCTTTACTTAGAATTTGAGATCACCCTTATTTTTTTCCTTTCTCCAGGATTCCATGAAGTTTAATGTGATTGATATGAAAGGATAAACTAGAGGGAATAATGTTATTATTGAAAATAACTATGTCATAATTTTTGTATTCTTATGTAATATAAGATTAGTGTATATTTATTATTTACCAAGACTACTAAACTATTCAGTCCTTTTGGATTTGATTCCTTGTATACTATACTATTGTAATGGTAGAAAGAAACAGCTCTTGGTAGCTGGGGTTGGGGATTCTACATCCAATAAGGTTCTAGTAAAAGAAATTCTAAGGTATGATTGTGACTTAGTGGGACAAGTGTATGATGTAGGTGGTGGATACATTGTATGTCATGCAAGGGGAAGATTTTTCCCAAGTATTGAATGTTTCCATTGTTTCCCCAAAAAAGTACTCATGGAAGAGATTGTAAAAAATTTGAATAAACTTAAAGTTCTAATTTACTTTATATATAAGGATAAGCATTGAATGATAGATTCATATTATTGAAGGAAATGATAGAAAAAATATTAATATAATGTTTGTTGGTTATAAAATGTTATATTTTTATGGGTGTGTACTGGTGGTCTAAAAGGTGAAAATAAAGAAGTTATAGTTTAACACCTAAGAGAATTATAATGATGATATATTAGAGTCTTCTCTTTATTATTTGATGAAAAAGGGTTTGGAATTTAAGGGTAATTCAGAGATACGTAAGAGTAACTTTCACTATTCACTAGAAGTCGAGGGTCTTGTGAAATTACTATGAGAAATAGAATGTTAATGGTGTTCAGTAAAGGAAATTCCATGAATACTGAAAGTAAATATTACTTGGTTGAATTTATTGGACCTGCTGAAAATATATGGGAAAAATGGTATATGTGTGATTATGCAATTGTGTAATTATTTGTAATTAGTGTTCTAATTGGATTACATGGAATAATTTATTATAATTCTTATAACACCTTTATAAATGAAAATTATATAGTGTTCTCCATTGTAATTAGAACTTAATTTCCAAAAACTTATAATCAATTGTATCCTTTACTTTTTTTTTGAATGATTACTTAAGTGTCAGTGTGGTTTTACTTAGTGAAATTATTTAGGGAGAGGCTTATCTTCTTATATTTTGGAACATTGGAGTCATAAGGTATCTTATATTCAAGGAATTTTAGGTTCTTAATTACATATTTTAGTACTCGAATTCTATATCTATTATGGTACTGAAATATAGAAACTCTAACTAAAATAATTTGGAATAATTTCCTTCTGAATGTATTTATTTTGAATGTCTTCATATCCCCTTGAATCCTTGTTTTAGAAAAAACTCTCAACTCACACTAATCCCACTCATATAAAGTCTACTTATGATAAATTCAAATTATCTATATTCAAAAAAATGTTATTGATTCTTACCAGATTGTTATACCCCATTTTCATATAGGTTTTGTCCTAGTAAACCAGTTTTGAAACCCTTGAAGATTCACATTTGTCCTTACATCGACCGAGGAAACCTCCAATACATTGTTACACCTTTAAATTAATCGATGACAAAAAGTGAACATGTGTGATGACTAATTATCAAAAAATTCCTTTAAATACTTCAAACAAACCATCAAAGCAACATTATTTAGTAAAAATCATTCCATAAATTCTATGATCCACAAACTCTACCCAAAAATCATTCCAAAAAATCCTCTTGGAAAACTCTTTCTATAAAAATCCACTGGGAAAACTAAAGATTCTTCAAAAATCCAAACAATATCCCACTTGATGAATACATCATGTATTCTAAAAGCCATATTCATTCATTGGATCTCATCTTCTTCTAGTTAATATCATTTTTTCCTTATCTTTCAATTCACCTAACACCATTTGAGGCAAAATGTTACCTCAAACATTCTTGGAATAACAAGTTTGGGAATATGTTCACCACTTTCTTTTCTTCAACCACCTTGTAAGCTTCCAACAGTCTATCTTCTAGTATAATTTAGAAGAAATAGAATTTAAAGATGATGATTTTTGTCTTTCCCTAAAAAATAGATTTCTTAGCAAGATTATTGTCACTATGAATATCATAGAATACCATTTCTCTTTTATATTCTTCCCATATATCATTCAATAATCACATTAAACATAAAAACTCATTTACTAATTCAATAAACACAAAAATTTCTATTTTTATTATTGATAGGGTAACCAAATGTTATAATAAAGATATAAAACTAAATGTTTTCCTTAAAAAATATAATAAAAAACCTTTCATAATCTTTCAAGAATCCATGTCTCCAACATGATTTTCATCCAAAAAAATTATTCAATGGATCATCATCACAGAACCATAATATTTCATATTATGAAATTTTCAATTATGAGATGAACTATTTCATATCCTCCCAAAGAATCCATCCGTGATTTGACCTAAAACGAATCAAAACTAATACTATAAAAGAAATATAAAATTTTGTGAATATCATTTCATATATCAAATAAATGACTAATGAATCATAATTCATAGTTGCGATGTTACTATCTTTATATTCCAAATATTGTGCTTGTGGTTTTGGAAGTTTGAATTGTCCAATAAGGGGAGTTTATATAGGCTTAAATTCATTCATTATGAGTCCTCCAATGGCCTTCTAAATGTATTCATTCTAGGATAAAAACAATGTTATGGATTTCTCATCCATCTAAATTTTCAAACCCTTGTTTTTCTTGTCTTGGAAAAGATCTGTCATCTCAAATATTTTAGAATATATTCACCTAAAATTCTCAATCCATTAAATCTATGGTTACAATAGAAACATATATTTTAAATAAAAATTACTAGAATGAATGATCCATTATTCCATTGCTTCAGATAGAAAATGTGATTAGAATCATATCGAGTGAAAATTTCTTCAAACATGAAAGCATAAAACTTTTGATTCCACTTGGAGGGGCTTACTTCAACCCCTAGAAACATTGATTCAACTTTAAAAGAAAATTCTCATCCATATAATATTTATAACCATAATCCTAAACAATGTGTATCTACTCCTATAAATCACTATAAAGAACAGTTGTCTTGACATCCATCTGCTCAAAGTGAGAATTATTAGAGGAAATAGTTCACAACACTGTCCAGATAGTAGAATTCTTGATAACTAGTGAGAAAATATCTTAAAATAAATTATTTCTTTTTGTTAGAAACCTTTTACCCCTATTCATGATTTTTACATCATACATCCGTCAGCTTCTCCCTTCATACAAAAAACACACTTATTCTATATAGATCTCTTTCCTTCTAGAATTTTTCCCACATCCCTTATTTCATCAATATTAAAGGAATTAATTGACAACTTCATAGTTAACAACCAATACTTAGAGTCCCTGAGGGTAGGAACTTCTTTTTAACTTTCATGTTCCCCAACATCTATTAAATGGAGAATGTTTATATCATCCCCATCCACTAAACTAGTTTCCTAATTCTAGTTGACCTCCTTAACTGAATTGGATATTTTTTTAACATGGTTCTATTATAATTCCAAAATAATTTCTTTTATTACTCTCTTATGAGTTTTATAACCTCTCTAATTTTATAATATTTTTTTATTTCCATTCAATAATCTTATACGTGTGAATTTTAACTTCAATGGTTTATTTTTCCACATCTTGTTTTTTCTACCACAATCTTATTTTTTTCACTAATATTTTTGATTTTGGATAACAAATCTCTTATGAATGAATTTTTTCTTATCATAATCCCAAGAATTATTTATTATGTTATCATCCCCATATCTAATAAGAAAATACACTTTGGTTTTATCCTCTAATATATCTATGGCCTTAGAATCAACATGAGGATATGCCAGACTTTTGAAAACATTAATATGGTCTACTTTTAGTAATTTAAAATACCATTGTTCTCCCAAAATTTATTTCCCTGTATCTAAAGATGAACATCTATAGACCAAGTATGATCCCATATTTATAGTTTCTAAACAAATTCCCTTAGGAATTTCATAATGAAGTCTTAAACATCGGGAATTACCTTGTAGAGTACTATTAATTTTTTTAGATACTCTATTTTTTATGGATTTATAGTAACTTTCTTTTCATGCCTTTTTAATTTATTCTAATAATTTTTTTCAGAATATTTGGCTGGTGTAATCACTATCATTGTCTATTTGGAGGCACTTTATCTTCCATTAGAATTCTTTTTCAGCTAAAACTTTCCATTGAATAACTACCTTAAAAACCACATATTTATTATTTATGAAGTATATTGAGACTTTTAAAGTGGAATTATCAATAAAAGTTTCAAATTACATAGATCCACCATTTTAATTTATAGGGAAATGTACTTAAAACATCAAAATAAAAAACTTAAAACTTTATATTCTCAAGCATATGTCCATCCAAATTGATAGACACCTTATTCTATTCCCACTATATAAAACACTAAAATCTTCTAAAAATCATGTAATTGATTTTATATATTCCCTTGGATACTATAATATTCATATTCTTCTCACAAAAGTAAAAATATGTAAATTTTCATACTTTCAGATCTTCTAATGAGGTGCTTCTGATCATTACAACTTCATCATTTATTCCATTCAATTACAATGTTCCATTATTCACCCAATGAGTTATTACCATAGATCCTCTAGTTATCTACAACACTCAATTTAATAAATTGGTACTAAATATTACTTCATCAAGTTATCCAAATGATATGAGTGTCTTTGAGAGACCTATAACTTGTCTAACATATTTAAACTTCATGATATATTCATTCTTCATCGAAATGTTAAAATTTAATTTTCCAACTATCTCCCGAGCATCATCATCTTTTAGATGTACTCTACCAAAAGCATCTGGATACATAGTCCACTATGAACCCCAGTCATTAGTTGAATGGAAGGATGAACCTGAGACTATAACCCATGATTCTTATAGAATATTCACACACACAAAAACTGTTACCACCTTCTATTATACTGATTAAATTTGTGATTATAGAAGTAAATGACTTAATATTATAATACTTATTATTTTTAAATTCCTTCTTGATATATCCATTCCTTCCATAAATTCAACAAATAGGTCCATGAATATCCAATCTTATATGAATTCTTCTTTGTGACTTATCCACTTATGACTTCTCCCACTTATCCTTCTATTGAGGTGACCATCCCTTCCACTATTATTGAGAACAAATCGATATGGTATTTGAAATTCATTCTGAATCAACTCTTCATTTAGAATAAAATTTTCAGTGTCATAAAATACATGGTCATTATTTTTTATCAAATTAATCATTATTTTCATCTTAACACCTACTCATTCTAGAAGTGTAGAGAATGGAAGAAAAACCCATACATCATCTATAAATGTATCTTCAACTGATTCGAGCTTTTTGTAGGTCTTGTTCAAATCATTCACGTGGTCCATTTTCAATATTCCTTCCAATAGTCTCAAGATGATAAATAAACGTATCATAATGACCTTCTTGATTGTCGTTGGTCTCTCATAAATTTCATCCAATGATTTTATAACTCATCTGATTCTCTTTTTATCATTAATATTGAAATCCATATTCCATGTAAGATATATTCCTACCAAGGACAAATACATACTATCCAATCACTCCCATTATAATTTATCCATATTTTTTAGACACAATCCATGAAATGGATCATAAATATATTTCATTATTAGTATATTTTCAAACTAAATCTTTCAGATGAAAAAGAATGTCCCATAAAACTTGTGGTTCCTGGTTTTTCCATCATCTAGTGCTATTCTACCTACTTCCTAAGGTGTAAAAATGAAACAAATTTTTGATTGGAATTTTTTGGGAACCAAACTTGAATAACACTCAAAATAACAATTTGGAAGAGTTTCCTTCATAATTTCTAACTTTTTAATATATTTATGACCACTTAACTCTATGTTCTAAAAAAATAATCTATACTCTCACTATTCTCATGCAACAAAATTATCCGTCTAATATATTCTCATAATATATCTTTGATATAATGTTATTGTTCCTTTGAATCTATTACCATATCATATTTATAAAGGTATTCTCCTTATAAACCAGTTCTAATGACCTTTGATATTCATAGTTGTCCTTTTGTTGACTGATGAAACCTCAGATACACTATTACACCTTCAGATTGATTAGTGAAAACCAGTGAAGTTTCATGTTACCCAAGTATTAAACTATATTTCCAATACATCATATAGATTATCCAAACAACATGATTTATTCAAAATCATAATACAAATTTTGAGGTCAGCAAATGATGCCAGAAACTCATTATGAAGAAGTAACTTTTAGAAAAGTCCTTATAGAGAACTCCTTCCCAAAAACTGAAGAGACTTCAGAAATTCCAAAAATAGATTCTAGTGGATTAGTGGATTTTCTCCCATAACACATATCAGTAAGGGGACTCCTTAATTCCACCTCCAATTGGAGAGGTTCTAGAAACCAGCTACAAGGTATCATCTCAAATGTTGGGAGGCATTACATCTAGATATAACTTATCACATGATCTCTTGAAATAACATACCGCAAGATATAAATGTTTCAATTACCATGGAATATAAAAAATTATTATATAAAGAATAATCATAATATAATATTTGTAAATAAAATAAATTAATAGAAATTTAATACAATCTAAAAAAATATACACCCCAATGGATGATGTTGTAATGAACCAAAGTATCATTAATGGAAATCTCTCTTGATCTAATTAAATGTCTCTTTATGTTTATATAAAATTTCAACTTCTTTGGTTTTATGTTAAGAATTTTTGACCATTGCTAATATAGCCGTTGAATAGTGATCAAATGATTACTATAAATGTAGGACTTTAACAAATCCAATTTACTCAGATAAAGGAAGCTATGGCCTCATCCAGTAGAATTTCCCCATACGAATCCCATTTTTAGGAGCTTGGAAAAGAGGTGGCATCTTTGGGCTTCGCCCTTGACCAATCCCAAGCTGAGCTTCATCATGCCAAGCTCGAACGTGACCGTCTATGGGAAAAGTGGAAGTTGATTGAAATTACCACTCGAGTGATGTTATCAGAGCCACCCCCAGAGTCTGTCACCATCGCACACCTTATCCTTAGGTCTTATGCACCTGATTTAAGGGGTTATGTAACAAATAAGTAGTACTATATTCATGTACATTATTTTTTTATATAATAATGAATATAATTCCTAGTCATTTTTGACACATTGTAAATAGTTTTTAGAGTACAAATGGTGTTTTTAGTTATTATTTAATTATAAAATCTATTTTATTAAATTAAGGGATTTTTGAATTAAATAATATTTTAATAGAATAATATTATTATTATTAAATTAATTTTTATTAAATAAAAATGATCTTATAATATTATTAATGCAACTAAAATTTTTATTAAGGTTTGAAAGCCATTTCTGTAAAAACCCATAAATTTTCAATAAATGTGGGTTTTTATTTTAAAAGTAAAAATTAACATATTTAGAAAATTATTTAGATAAAATAAATGTTATTTCTGGAATCAGGATGTCGAAATTATCCAACGGTGAATTTTTCATAATTGTTTCAGACAGTCAAATTTTTGGGTAAAAATTAAATACCGTTTTAATATATAATCTGTTTTATGACATCATAATGACCCAATAGTGATGTAATAAAATACTATAATCTTTATGTTCGGCAAATATATGTTTTAAAATTAAAATAATGTGATTTTTGTTTTTTTGTCTTACTTTTGAAGGCATTAATGGACCCCTCAAGACTTATTAAACACCTTGTATTTTAAAATTAATTACCATGGGAGTATGACTCAACTTCACATAAGCAACCCTATTATTTTAAGATGTTCAGACTTTGGCCTTATAAAATAATCTTTTCCTCTTCCCTTTTCCAAAAACCGTTGTAAAAAACCATGGGATGGTTTGTGGTTTGGATTAATTTAATATAAGGGGTCCCAAACCTAAATAATAAAGAATTCCCTCACCTTTCCTATATAAACCCACCCAAGCTCCCAATTCCTCTCACTCAAAGACTTTGGAGTTCTTCCAAACTCTGCCCTACTCTCTCTAGAATCCTTCCAAGGTGGCCCAAGCTCCTAATAAGCCTCTCACAAGCCTCTCTCTAGCCTTTGGAAGCACACTTCCAAGTAAGGGTTTTTTCTTCCTTTCCCATTTTTGTCCAATTTTCTTTAAGTTGTTTTGCCATTTTAATTCCACTTATGAATGTTGGGGTATGGTTTCGCACCTCCATCATACTGCCCTATTTATGTTTTAATGATGGGATACCCCTTTCTCTCTCATTAAATTCCTCCCATGTACACCCGTTACTATGCCGAAATTCTGAAAGGAACTTCTCCCTCCTCATTTACATTCAAGAAATACTTTTGTATCATGAACCTAAATTCAATTAAAATTGTTGGGACATGTATATATATGACCTAATTACTGTCCATTACATGTAAATATTATTAGTAACCCCTTTCTCACTCATCAACATTTTTTATGAACTCTTACGTTACGCCGTTACGCTGCCGAAATCGCACCGATTTACTAATCCAATGCCATTGTGTAGTGAATACCATGCCCATTTCACCATCACAGGTATTCACCTTTATGAACATTTACTTATTGATTATAAAGTTTGATGTATTAATTTCACATTCCATTATCATGGAATAAATTATTATGTTTTATGAATCCATGTTTTATGATCCATGTGGCACACTTATGCATGAAATGAAATGTTTAAGAAGGGTGCACCCTTATAGTGATCCAATGCATTGGGTAAAGTATAGTATCATGATACGTCATGTGAAATGAGTGTTGACTCATGCTAATTCAAGTGAAATGAGGGTTTAGTCATGCTTTATGTGCAATGAAGATTTACTCATGCTCCATGTGAAATAAGCCTTGGCTCATGCTAATTCTATGTTAAGTGTTGTTGCCACATTTCCATGTTATGATTATCATGCTTTATCATGCCTTTATGTTCATGTTTTTATTATTCCCTATTGATATTCCTATTTTCTAACATGTATTGTACTCCTCATGTTATTCCATGTGTACTCCCTTACTGGGCTTTATAGCTCACCCTTTTCTTATGCATGTCCTTAGGTTGTCCCATGCAATGCTAAGAACGAATGAATGTAGTGGTCATGTAAAGGATGTTTTAAATAAAGATGTAGTATTTCATGTTTTAAGTTTTTAGGTAATGATCCTAAGCCCCGAAGACACTAAACCTCTCGATCTTCTTTTTTGTATCAAGTGAAGTTTTATGTAATAAATCATGTTTAAGTTGTAATAAAAAGTAGGGTTGTCATAGTTGGTACCAGAGGATAGGTTTAGTTATTTTTGGGATTAAGATACCCAAGTAAAGCCTTAGATACAAGACTAAGTACAATATAAACGTCCCTATGTTTTGGTGAGTATTGAGTAAGTGGGTTGTCATGAAAATACATCCCTGTCAGGATACAAGAAGGTAGAGGCGGCTCTGGCACAGATGTATCCAAGGGGTAAACCCGAAAACACGGCTTTGAGCTAGACTCGAACGGGAACTGGTGCACGACAACGGGCCTTGTTGCACTGTTGGTTATGACACTCCCAGGGGATATGATTTTTTAAATTCACAAGCATAGTATAAACCCTTATTAAGGGAATTAAAAAATTCCCCTAAGAATATATGTTAGAAAGTAGATCATGAAAATCCTCGATTGAAGCCTATAGACTCACGAGTTATGTAAATAAAAGTTTATTTATAAGTCATAAAATTTTGTATTTGTATTACCCTTTATGTGTTACCCCTAACTTTTCTTTTATTCCATCCAATTCCCGGTAATAGGAGGACTCGAGCTAACAATCGTTGTGAAGATCAGTGTGATGATTGTACTAATGAGATTCCAAATCCAATGGGAGAAGAAATCACAAACTTTGTCACGCTTCTCTCTTAGCTAACTCAAGTTTTGAATAGAAACACGTGTCAAGAGGAACGTTCAATCCCCCTAAGAAAGAACAAGTCACTATCGAGAGCTTCATGAGACAAAGACCTCCTAATTTTAGTGGATCATCTGGTCCCACAATTGCTGAACAATGGATCAACTCAATTGAAAAGATCTTCTCCATCCTTCAATGTTCTGAACAAGAGAAGGTTCTCCTGGCGGCTTATCGTATGGAGGGTGAAGCTGATCAATTGTGTACATTGATAAAAAATACGAAGCCTGAGGAGGATATCGAGGCATTGGAATGATAGTATTTCCAGAATATGTTTTTCGATAAATATTTTTCGCGCACCCTCCTTCTTAAGATGGAAAGGGACTTCCTTTCCCTTAAGAAAAAAGATGATGAATCTGTTGGAGAGTATGAGGAAAAATTCACAAGGCTTGCATGATACGCTTCCGTCTTTTTCATTACCCCCGGATGCAAGGTTGACCGCTTCTTTGGTGGGATGAAGCCTAGCTTACAGAAAGCATTAGCGATCCGTGACTTAGACAACTATGAGTAAATTCTCTGATGTGCCCTCAAGGTCGAAATGGAGATCAGGGAATCACATGGGTATCATAGGGGCAAGAAGCGTAAGGTGGACTTCAATGCTGGTGGTCCGATGGATAAATCCAACGATGCTAAGATGATCCAACACCCCACTTTCCAAAAGTGCGGAAAGAAGCACCCTGGAAATAGCCTTAAGGGGATGAGGAAATGATTCAGGTGTGGAAGGGAAGGGCACCTAGCTGTTAACTATCGGCAAGAAATACCTGTGGTTGTGACAGAGGAGAGGAACACTCCGTTCGAACCTCAACGCATTGTTCAATGCTACAAATGCAAAGAACCAGGTCATTTTGAAAATCAGTGCCCTAATCCAAGGGTTTTCGGAGACAACCAACAACCTCCAAGGCATCAAGGAAGAGCTTTTGCCATAACTTCTACCAAAGTGAACCCCGACAACGAAGTGGTGACAGGTACGCTAGTTATTCATTCGAGAATAGTGAACATACTTTTTGATTCAGGTTCTACTCATTCTTTTATATCTCGAATGTTTAGTAGAACAATCCCAGCACCACCACAAATCATGGAAGTGAAGTTGTCGGTGAGTACAAAAAATGGGGAAATCATTGCATCCCATGAGTATAAGTCCTCCCCTGTTATAATCTGTGGTTTGAATTTCTCGGTAAACCTCTTCATACTCCCTCTGGTGGAATTTGATGCAATTCGTGGCATGGATTGGCTTTACTTATATAGAGCCAACATAAATTGTCAGGAGGGGGAAATCACACTCCGTATGGACAATCGACCCCCGATTCTTTACAAGTGTCCGGAGGAAGATGAATCTCCTTTAGCTCCATCATCTCAAGCATGGATATTATTGATCTATGAACATGCGTATCTGGTTCAGATGATTGAGTCTAAGGAAGAAACCATCCTTGAAGAAATGCCTATTGTAAGGGAATTCGCTGAAGTGTTTCCTGAGGAACTACCCGATCTTCCTCCTAGAAGAGATGTTGAGTTCTCAATTTAACTTATACCTGGGGTGCTACCAATATCCAAGACTCCATATAGAATGGATATTTTTGAGCTTGAAGAGGTGAAAAAACAACTACAGTAGAATCTGGATTAAGGGTTCATACGCCCAAGTGCTTCACCATGGGGTGCACCAGTCCTCCTCGTCAAGAAGAAGGATGGGTCAATGCGACTTTGCATCGATTATCATGAACTTAACAAAATCATGATAAAGAAAAAGTATCCTCTCCCAAGAATTGATGACTTGTTCGATCAGCTATGTGGAGCACAATACTTCTCCAAGGTAGATTTGCGGTCGGGATATTATCAAGTAAGGGTGAAGAAGGAAGCTGTCCCCAAGACTGCTTTTCATACAAGATATAGGCACTATGAATTCATAGTAATGCCTTTTGGACTCACCAATGCTCCAAAAATATTCATGGACTCGATGAATATAGTCTTTATAGATTACTTAGACAAATTTTTGGTAGTCTTTATAGATGATATTCTAATATACTCCAAAACCAAGGAGGATCATGAGGAGAATTTAAGAACTGTACTAGAGACTTTTCACAAGGAGAAGCTCTATGAAAAGTACAACAAGTGTGAGTTCTGGTTGAAGGATGTCTCATTCTTGGGACATATCATCACATGAAATAGGATATCTATGGACCCCTCTAAAATAGATGCAATTGAGGGATGTCCGAGGCCAACATCGGTAACAGATATCCATAGCTTCTTGGGGTTAGCTGGATATTATCGACGATTTGTGAGTAATTTCTCACAATTGTCCAACCCTCTTACCAAGCTAACTCGTAAGGGAGTAATGTTTGCTTGGAGTGATGAATGTGAAGAAAGCTTTAAGGAGTTGAAAAGGAGGCTTATCACTGCGCCCGTGATCACTTTACCCATAAGTGGGGAACTTTTTGTGGTATTCAGTGATGCTTCAAAGAAGGGCTTCAGCTGTGTGCTGATGCAGAATGATAAAGTGATATCCTATGCCTCAAGGAAGTTGAAAATCCATGAGCGAAACTATCCAACACATGATCTGGAGTTGGAAGCGGTGATCTTTACCTTGAAAATCTGGCGGCATTATCTCTATGGGGAGAAATGTGAGATATATACTCACCACAAGAGTATTAAATATATATTCACATAGAAATAGATTAATATGCGCCAGATAAGATGGATAGAGCTCATCAAGGATTATGACTATTCAATACATTACCACCCTGGGAAAGCGAACAAGGTGGCAGATTCCCTAAGTTGAAAGGATCCAGCAATTCTATCAATGATGAGAATTGATAAGGATCCAATCTTCTTAGACCTGATGAAGATGGACGTGGGAATCATAAAGAAGGGAACATCATCAATCCTTTCAAAAATTATTTCTCAACCATCTCTTTTGGAAAGGTTAAAGGATGCTCAAAAGGATGATGTGGGAATTCAGGAAAAAGTGGAAGCTATCAAAAAAGAGAAATACTCAGAGTTTAATGTCAATGAAGATGGAATTGTGCGGTTTTGGAAAAGACTATGTGTTCCATCAAATCCAGAGCTGAAGAAGGATCTTTTGGATGATGCACATAGTCCAAATTTCTCTATTCACCCAGGGTGCACAATGATGTATCTAAATCTTCGATAAAACTTTTGGTGGGATAATATGGAGAAGGAGATCGCTGAATATACATCAAAGTGCCTGGTGTGTCAGCAAGTGAAGGTAAAGAGGCATAAGTATAAGGGGATGATTCAACCATTTCCCATACTAGAATGGAAATGGGCGAACATTACCATGGACTTTGTAACCGGACTTCCAAGGACATCCAAAGGCAACAATGAAATCTGTGTTGTTGTGGATCATCTTACAAAGACTGCACACTTCATTACTATTCAAGAGGATTTAAATTTGGATCAACTGGAACAGATATATATCAGGGAAGTGGTAAGGTTGCATGGAGTACCACTATCTATTGTGTCTGACCGAGATCCAAGATTCACCTCTAGGTTTTGGAAGAGTCTTCAACATGCTCTGAATACTGAACTGAACTTTGGTACGGCCTATCATCCTCAAACTGATGGCCAATATGAGCGGACTATCCAAACACTTGATGATATGTTGAGAGCATTCTCAATGGACTTTAAAAGAGGATGGGATCAACATCTTCCTCTGGTTGAGTTCTCTTATAACAATAGATTCCACTCGAGCATCCAAATGGCACCATATGAAGCCCTGTATGGGAAAAGGTGCAGAACACCAGCATGTTGAGATGAGGTCAGTGAACGTAATCTGCTTGGACCTGAAATGGTCAAGGAAATGGTGGAGAAGGTGAAAACCATTCAGCAGCATATCAAGGAAGCCCAGAGTCGACAAAAGTGTTATACAGATAATCGTCGATGAGACCTTGAGTTTAAAGTTGGAGACATGGTTTTTCTATGCATATCTCCATGGAAGAAGGTCATGTGGTTTGGAAAGAAAGGGAAGTTAAGTCCAAGGTACATCAGCCCCTTTGATATTCTTGATCATGTCGGGGATGTGACCTATCGACTAGCACTTACACATACTATGGCCAAGGTACATGATGTATTTCATGTATCCTTCTTAAAGAAGTACATACTAGACCCTTCACATGTACTCTCTTCTGAGGTGGTACAATTGGAAAAAGGTCTTTTTTATGAGTAGCAACCAGTGAAGATCTTAGATCGTAGAGAAAAAGTTATACGAAATAAGACAATGCCCCTCATCAAGGTATTGTGGAGAATCCACAAGTTTGAAGAAGCGACTTGGGAATTGGAGGATATGATGAAGTTGAGTTACCCATATTGGTTTTAGTGTGGGAAAAGGAAAATTTTGAGGGCGAAATTTCTTAAGGGGGGAATATTTTAACGACCCAAAGTTTCAATAATAGATATCCCTCTTGATATAATTAAATTTCTCTTTATATTTATATAAAATGTCAACTTATTAGGTTTTATGTTAAGAATTTTTGACTGTTTCTAATATAGTCATTGAATAGTGATCACATGATTAGTATAAATATAAGACTTTAACAAATCCAATTTACTCAGACAAAGGAAGCGATGGCCTCATCCAGTAGAATTACCTCATACGAAGCCCATTTTTTAGAGCTCAGAAAAGAGGTGGCTTCTTTGGGCTTTACCCTTGACCAAGCCCAAGCTGAGTTTCATCATGTCAAGCTCGAACATGACCGTCTACGGGAAAAGTGGAAGTTGATTGAAATTACCACTCGAGCGATGTTATCCGAGCCACCCCAAGTGTTTGTCACCATCGCACACCTTACCCTTAGGTCTTATGCGGCTGTTTTAAGGGGTTATGTAACAAATAAGTAATACTATGTTCATGTACATTATTTTTGTATATAATAATGAATATAATTCATAGTCATTTTTGAAACATTGTAAATAGTTTTTAAAGTACAAATGGTGTTTTTAGTTATTATTTAATTAAGAAATATATTTTATTAAATTAAATGATTTTTGAATTAAATAATATTTTAATAAAATAATAAGAATATTATTAAATTAATTTTTATTAAATATAAATGATCTTATAATTTTATGAATTCAATTAAATTTTTTATTAAGGTTTGAAATCCATTTTTGTCAAAACACGTGAATTTTCGATAAATGTAGGTTTTTATTTTAAAAGAAAAAAAATAACATATTTAGAAAATTATTTAGATAAAATAAATGTTATTTCTAGAATCAGGGCATAGAAATTATCCAACGTTGAATTTTTCATAATTTTTTGAGACAATCAAATTTTTGGGTAAAAATTAAATATCGTTTAAATATATAATCTGTTTTATGACATCATAATGACCCAATAGTGACGTAATAAAATACTATAATATCTTTTTTCGGCCAATATATTTTTTAACTTTTAAATAATGTGATTTTGGTTTTTTTTGGCTTACTTTTCAAATCATTAATGGACCCCTCAAGACTTATTAAACACCTTGTCTTTTTAAATTAATTTCCATGGGAGTATGACTCACCTCCACATAAGAACCCCTATTATTTTAAGAAGTTATGACTTTGTCCTTATAAAATAATGTTTTACTCTTCCCTTTTCCACAAACCGTGGGAAAAAACCATGGGATGGTTTGTGGTTTGGATTAATTTAATATAAGGGGTCCCAAACCTGAATAATAAAGAATTCCCTCACATTTCCTATATAAAACCACCCAAGATCTCACTTCCTCCTCACTCAAATCCTTTGGAGTTCGTCCAACCTCTTCCCTAATCTCTCTAGAATCCTCCCAAGGTTCCCCAAGCTCCCAAGAAGCCTCTCACAAGCCTCTCTCTAGCCTTTGGAAGCACACTTCCATGTAAGGGTTTTTTCTTCCTTTCTCATTTTTGTCCAATTTTCGTTAAGCTATTTTTCCATTTTAATTTAAATTATGAATGTTGGGGTATAGTTTAGAACCTCCCTCATACTTCCCTATTTATGTTTGAATTATGGGAGACCCCTTTCTCTCTCATTAAATTCCTCCCATGTACAACTGTTACTATGCCGAAATTCTGAAAGGAACTTCTCCCTCCTCATTTACATTCAAGCAATACTTTTGTATCATGAACCTAAATTCCATTAAAATTATTGGTACATGTATCTATATGACCTCCTTACTGTCCATTACATGTAAATATTATTAGTAACCCCTTTCTCTCTCATCAACCTTTTTTTATGAATTCTTACGTCACGCTGTTACGCTTCTGAAATCGCACCGATTTTCTAAAGCCAATGCCATTATGTAGTGAATACAATGCCCATTTCTCCATCAAGTGTATTCACCTTTATGCACATTTACTTATTGATTATAAAGTTTGATGTATGAATTACACATTCCTTTATCATGTAGTAAATTATAATGTTTTATTAATCCATGTTTTATTATCCATGTGGCACACTTATGCATGAAATGAAATGTTTAAGAAGGGTGCGCCCTTATAACACTCCAATGCATTGGGTAAAGTATAGTATCATGATACGTCATGTACAATGAGTTTTGACTCATGCTAATTCAAGTGCAATGAGGGTTTAGTCGTGCTTTATGTGCAATGAGGATTTACTCATGCTCCATGTGCAATGAGCCTTGACTCATGCTAATTCCATGTTAAGTGTTGTTGCCACATTTCCATGTTATGATTATCATGCTTTATCATGCCTTTATGTTCATGTTTTTCTTATGTTCTATTGGTATGCCTATTTTATAACATGTATTTTAATCCTCATGTTATTCCATGTGTAATCCCTTACTGGGATTTATAGCTCACCCTTTTCTTATGCATGTCCTCAGGTTATCCCATGCAATGCTAAGTACGAAGGAATGTAGTGGTCATGTAAAGGAAGATTTCAATAAAGATGTTGTATTTCATGTTTTATGTTTTTATGTAATGATCCTAAGCCCTAAAGACACTAAGCCTCTCGATCTTCTTTTTTGTATCAAGTGAAGTTTTATGTAATAAATCATGTTTAAGTTGTAATAAAAATCAGGGTTGTCATAACATCATGACGAAAACTCCAGGCCATCAACTACCACACCAACCATACATATCAAGGCCTTCATGATCATCCACCAACCACATCCTATGATTTTAATTCAAATAATGTGAAAAAATTCTTGAGTTAATAAGAAAGGTTGGTCAATAATACATAGTATGGTTGTACAAAGTTGTGAGCGAACCAAATGAACATCTAGTGTCTATATGCTTCAATAATAAATGTGGAATTAAAAAATTAATGCAACCAATCATAATTATTAGTAAAAAAATAATTATGACTAATTTTTTTTCAATCTACACATAACTCACTTTCATCATGAGAATAAAATTAAAACATTTACATTTTTATACATTTCTACATTTATTTATAAAAATAAGATAAAAGGGAACCCAAATATTACATTCTATAAGAGTGCCACTGGGAATTAATAGTTCAATATGTTATCCTTATCATCAGAGATGATACCCCTATACAATACTAATCATCTATTACAATTATATCTGGGTTATGGGATCCCATATTCTACATATGTGGTTAATAGTATTTAAATAGAAATTACATTAGAACTTAACAATATTCACCTTTATCCCTTCATAGTTTCACTAAAAAAACTCACTCTAGACTTAAAAAATTAGATGAAGGAGAAAATAAACATCACCACTTATCTATAATATTCATAAGGAAATACATATATCTACATACCTCATACTAGAGCTACATTTTTATATTTGGTGTCCCCCAACCTAGTACATTATGTGAAGTTGAAATAAGTGTTTTTTGTATCATCATCCACTATAATCCCAAATCTATGAGGTATAATTTTTATATGAACTCAGGTGAATTATCATCTATAAAAATCTTATACTATAGATGATGGAGGAAATAAACATACTTCACTAATCTTATACTCTAGATACTGGAAAATGTATGCTTCTACACCTATATAATAATGAATATATGACCTAACTTAACCTGGATCATTGGGATAATAAAAATAGAAACTTATATAAGTTATTGCAAGTCTCTACACAGACCAGTTAGTTATAATGGTAAAGGTCATCATCATCTCATCCTAACCCTAGAAAGTGAGTGATCATAATGGAAACCACAATAGTATCCTATTACAATTGATAGTTTTCTATCAAAAAACTATATCACATCTCAATGTTGGAATGTACCAAAAGGACACACATGATAGAAATGAAGGATCCTCCTATCACTCATATAAGACATTCAAAATAGTAGTCTGGATCTACTACCTTGGTAACCCTAATATATATATATATATATATATATATATATATATATAATTTTCTCATAAATTATATTGATTTAATTTCCACTCATTCCTAATTACAATTGTTTTAATTATTTATGGAATAAAATTATATTAAATTGTGTTTTGCGATGATTTGGTAGTTTTTAGATGGAATAAGGGAATTATAGAAGTTTTTGGAAATTTTAGGGATACTAGAATTTAGATAAGTCTTAGAGGGAAAGGGAAAAATTAGGACCAACACCTTACCATCCCTCAACCTAGGGGAAAACCACACAAACATCCACAAGGACAATCCTAGGGAGAGCTATGCATGTATAGAATCCCTTATATGGGTTGACGTAGGAGAAAGGGGCCTGTGAGCATGCAGGAAAGAGGGAATCCGAGGTACAAGACAATATTACAGATTTTTATTAAATATTAAAATTAAAGGAAGGGTGTTTTTTTATTTAAATGGTTGTGGGGGTTTCATATTTAGGAATAGGTGTGGTGAAGCGTTAGTTTAATTGGCGCTTTGGGGTGTAACCCAAAAGTGCTGGTGGAAGTGGTGCATTTTCTAGCTTTTTTAAAACACCACTTCATGTGGCATTTTTCACCCATCCCTCCCCACCCCCATTTCATATTTAAAATTATATATATTATTAAAATTATATATATAAATATAAATATAAATATAAATATAAATTTTTATTTTTATAAATAAATATATATTTATAATTAAATATATATTTAAAAATGTATAATATACATAGAATTATAACTAATTTCGTATTTAAAAAATACGTGTATTGATATATATATATATATATATGTATGTTTGTGTGTGTGTGTGTGTATGTATGTATTTATGTATCAAAATTAAATATATAATTAGAATTTTTTTAAATGTATATTAAATTTTATAATTATTAATATATTTTAAATAAATATATAAATAAATTTTATTAATTATATAATGTAAATATATATATATTTATATACTAATATATATTTATTTATAAAGACGGATTTATATAATTATTAATATATTTATAAATATAATTTTCAAAATATATTAGAAAATAAATTTAAATAACATATATTTTTATATAATTTTATTTCAATATATATAATTAATATAATTAATAAATAATAACATAATAAGCATTTAATAATACAATTACTATAATTAAAATAATAATAAAAATAAATAAATGTATATAACTATATATAAATACAAATTCATATAATTATAAAACAATATTTTTATAATTGCAAATATATTTACAGAATTGAAAATATGTATTTATAAATTTAATTGTAAATAAATATAATTATAAATATATAATTATGACTATATAATTATAAATATAAGAAACATATTTATTATTTAAATATATTTATAATTGAAATATTTTTGTAATTTAAATATATATTTTATAATTTCTTAATGATGTAAATATATATATATATATATTTATAATCATATAATTTTTTTTAAATTATATATATATATATTTATAAATATAAAATTATATATATATATAATAATATTCAATAATTATAACATAATTAATAATATTTCCTAATAATTTAATTAATAATATAATACCCGAGAAGGTTCGGGTACTGAGCAAGCATGGTCCTAAAAATTATTAATGAAAGTAAAGTACAAAGAGGAACCTAAAAAGTACAGTGAAAAACACACTTCCAAACCTGGAAAGTGAAAGACAATGCCATCGAAAAGTATAAGAAAGTCCCAACGACCCACACACCATGGACCGTAAACCCACATATTAAGTAGTCCCAAAAACCCAAACCATAAAGGCCTAAAGGCCCAGAAACACCCACACCAACTGATGAAACCAAGATGTTAGCCAACAGTAACCAACCACGAAGACCTTGAATATCAGAACACATCGATGGGGCTAACCAAGAAACACCAACCAAGCTCATCATCCAATAGAATGAAAATCTGCACAGAACACTGTGCCATTCAGCTCCATCACAAGTCCCTTTTAGGTCACCTGAAGCCCATCACTAGAGATTCCGGTCAACAAATCATCAACACAAATTTCTCACCATTGGAATATTATACTACCAATAGCCCTGGATACCCGAGAATGACATGAATATCATCATCCCATACCACCATAGTTCGTTCAACATTTGCTAGCATCAATCAACACCCATAACACATAAAACAGTGGCCAAATCAGGAATGTAGGCCATTAGCAGGACCACCACAACACCCGCATCATAAGGTCCGGTCATCATTATCCCATTCAATCCATCCTCTTCCCCAGCAGACAAAACGCAATGCACTGATACCACATCACTATCCCACCAAGAAAATCTACACAAACCACATGTGCTCCATCCTGTTCAGCCGATAACCCGCAACAAACGCACCTACCACCCTCACCTAAGGTCGAACTGAGAGTTCATCGCCATCATTCCATTAGTAAACCCAAGCATCATCACATGCTTTTACAGCATCACACTCCCTATTGACAGGATATGAAACCACAAGCTACCGTTAATCAAGCCACAGAGATCCCAGATCTTTCACACCACACCTCATGCCTCCACTATCACCACCACTAGAAACCAAAACATGTGCTGCACAATTCCTCTATTATCATCCCATATCTCTAACCATTGTTAACCAATCACATCTTCCAGTTGACCACAAAGTAACTTCTACCACAGTTCACGTTTGGACAACACCCCATACACTCAAATCTTTTCATTGCCAATTTGGTCGACCTATTCCAATTGAGGTCATAAATCTAACCCAAATCTGTCATCTATGCCTCATCAATGTATACTGAGGATGATCCAAAAAAATCTCCCACCGCACCTGCACTCAAAATTCATTTTCATCCAAAGAATATAATCATCCCCATCATCGGTCGGGGCACACCAATGATTCTTGTCTTCATCCCTATTTTTTAAAACATCATTAAGAAAATATATCATGTCACATGGTAAACAAAGAGAAAATAACTCCTTGTTCTGAAAAACATCATTATCTGGTCGTATATCACCCTAGATGCTAAAATTGGAGTGATGGTCATGGAAATCACCATAGATTGATTGAGAGAGAAACTGTACTCTTAAGAGATATCCCATCCCATCATTCTATCTTAATAATAAAATACTTAATAACATATATTTCCATAAATTATATAAACTATAAATGTAATGATTTTAAACATTTAAGTTTGGGTCAATTAATTTTTTTTACTATAGTTTTGAGTTTTTTTTTATTTTTCAATAATTTATTATATGTTTAGATGTGTGATAAATTTCATTTAAATTGAATTTATACTTTATAATTTATACTCTTTTAAAGTCACATACAGGAATTATAATTTTGTTATAAGTATGTGAGTTTGAAAATATATAAATTATAATGTATCAATACTATTTAAATGAAATTTGTCATAATGAATACACATATAGTAAATTAGTTTTTATTTCCTATATTTTTTAATTTATATTTTATTTTTCTAAAATAACAATTAATTATCTCAATAAATAAGTTTTTTAATATATACTAATGATATCATAATCAATCAATGTTTATTCTCCTCAGTAAAAAAACCTGACATATGAACCTCACACCCAATCCACGTCCGACATTTTTGTCAATCTGGTGTCCATGATATAGGCACGGGTTCCTCCTCTTATGATGTTGCGGGTGCTTCCTCATGGTTATGTATGGAGGACTAGATGGAATAATATGTGAGGGACAACCCAACATCAAATGTGGATCCATATGGCCCCATACCTACTAAATATGAAAAAAGTGTGATATCAAAGAATTCATTATCGGTGGGAGTGGAGCCACCACAAGTTGGGTTACAAAACCAAGCTTGTAGTCCATAACAGTCAGCTGAGACAACATATGTGGCAAAAAAGAATCTCCCAACAATGAAAGATCATCATTCGGTTGTGCAGGATCATATCTCTACAGTGCAATGGCATCTACATGAGCCTTTCTCAGACATTTATATCATCGGTTATGCCCTTGCTGATGTCCTCATCTTTATCTTCCAGCTAGCAGTGCTGGTGAATGTGCATTTTCCTCACCTAAAGGTGTAATTTTGGCCCAACTAAGTCGGGCCTTCCCACTAAAAACAAACTAGCAAACCACTATTCAGATTGGGCCAGACATGGTTGACCTGAACAACCCTATGAGGGGGCCCAAGCTCGGTCTTAGGCTAGCCCAAACCAATAGGTCATTCCAGGATTTTCAGGTCGAGCCATATGTAGGCCCTTGTGGTATTTTATTATTTCTAAAATATATATAAAAAATAAAAAAAGTTTTTTGAAATTATTTTTTTTCTAAAAGTTAAAAATGATTGTCTTAAAAAAATGCTAACCTTCTTTTAACCTTGTTTTTAAATGTTTTTTAAAAAACTCTTACTGATTTTTTAAAACATTTTTTTTGATGTTTTATTTAAAACACATTTTAAAAAGTTTTTTTATGTTTCTTTTCAAAACATTTTTTTTTCAAAACACCTTTTATAAAAAAACGTTTTTAAAACCTATTTTTTGAAAAATATTTTTCTGAATGTTTTTTAATGGGTTTTAATATGTTTTTTTAAAAAAATCTAAATGTTTAATTTAAAAGATTTTTTAAAAGATTTTTTTTACAATATTAAAAAACATATTTATTTATTAATTTTTTAAAACTTTTATTTTATATTTTTTAAATTTATTTTTTAACAACTTTATTTTAACAATTTTTTAAACATTTTTGTTTAACATTTTCATTTGGAAGACTTTATAAATAATATTTTTAAAACTTCTTTCTGAAAAAACTTTTTTAAAATAACTTTTTTTAAATCATTATTGAAACTTATTTTTTACATATGTATATTTAAATGTTTTTGAAATAATTAACATTTTTAAAACATTTATTCTCATTTTTTTCAATAGTTACATTTTACATTTGAAATTTTTTTGATGTAATTTTTAATCATTTGACATGTTTTACGTTACTCACTTCATTAATTTCATATGAAATCTCAACTCCAACATCACATGTATATTATAATTGTAATTTATTCTCTAATTTAATAAAAATATAAAATAAAATCGAGTTAAGAAAATAATTAATGTTCAAATATTTTTTTGAAAATATATTATTAAAAAAACACATCTTCCATGATTTCTATGTTTAAATAATTATAAAACATCATAATAAATAATATTAATAATAATATGTGCATGTTTTAAAAAGATAATTAATGAGGGGTTGGGGTGCAGATCAGTGGGTTATTTTATTATTATTTTCTAAATAGATTTATATGGATTAATATATATATATATATAATACGTGTAACTTGTCAAAAAAATTAACCTGTGGTTATGGGTGCACAATAGTGTGTCAATTTTTTTTCTAAATAGATTTATATATGTTAATATATAGATATATATATTATTTTCAAGTTGTAAAAAAATTAATGATGGTTGAGGGACCCAAAAATTGGGTGCGTTTAAACTTTTTTATATAACTTTTTTAAAACAACTTTTTTTAAATATCCCTTTTAAAACATATTTTTTTATTTTTTTAATGTTTAACTTTTTTTAAAAAATTTATTTTATTTTTTATCAATAGTTACATTTTCCAGTTGAAACATTTTTAATTTAATTTTCAATCATTTGACTTGTTTTAGTTTTCTTAATTAATGAATTTCACAAGAAATATCAACCCCAACATCACATGTCTATTATAATTTTAATATTTTCCTTAATTTAATAAAAGGCTAAAATATAGACCATTTTAAAAAATAAAGATGAAATATTTTATTGGAGAAATTTGGATTAAAAAAATATATGTATGGAAATTGGAATGTTTAAATAATTATTAATCACTTTAATAAATAATATTCATAATAATATGTGAAAGTTCTAGGAATAAAATTAACGAGGGGTTGGTGGTTTCACATCGGTGGGTGGGTGTGTTAATTTTTTTTCTAAATATATTTATATATGTGAATATATATATATATAATATGAAACTTTTAAAAAAATTAACCAGGGGTTGGGGGTGTGCAACAGTTGGTGAGTGTGATAATTTTTTTTCTAAATTGATTTATATATGTTAATATATATATATATATATATATATAATATGTTAAACCTGAAAAAAATAATGAGGGGTTGGGCTATATGAAGTATTGGGTGGGTTTAATATTTTTTTAATTGGGTTTTTGAAAAACCATTTATAAACTAGTTTTTTTAACCTATTTTTTTAACAATATTTTTTAAATGTTTATTAAACATTTAACAATTTTTTAAATTTTTTTATCAAAAGCTTTATTTTATATTTGAAATTTTTTTAATTTAATTTTCAATCATTTGACATGTTTTAAGTTTACCACTTTATGCGTTTCATGATAACACTCAATCCCAATGTCGTGTGCCTATAATAATTGTAATATTTTCTTTAATTTAATTAAAATCTAAAATATTGACCAATTTAAAAAATAATTAAATTTCAAATAATTTATTTGAAAATGTTTGATTAAAACAAATGTTTCTAATTTATATGTTTAAATTATTATCAATCATCATAATAAATAATATTCACAATAATATGCACAAGTTGCAAAAAAGAAAATTAATGAGGGGTTGGGGGTGGGAATCAGTGGGTTGGTGTATTAATTTTTTTCTAATCCGATATATATATATATATGGGAATATACATATATAATATGTGAAACTGGCAATAAACAATTAACCGGGGGTTGGGGGTGAGCAATAGTTGGTGCGTGTGTCATTTTTTCTAAAGAGATTTATATATGTGAATATATATATATATATATAATATGTGTAAGGTGTAAAAAAATTAATGAGCGGTTGTGGGTTCACAACAGTGGGTGGGTAACTTGTTTTTTGAAACAGATTTGTATATATAATATATATAATATATATAATATATATAATATATGCAATTTTCAACATACTTAAAAACAATGAGGATGGGGGCATGCACAAACATGAGTGGGTGAGTGTTTTTTTTGTTAATATAAACTGAGTTATTATATATATATATATATTATGTTTAATCATTGAAATATGATAATATATAATATTAGTGGATTGATATATAATTATATATATTATGGATGGATTTTTTATATATATTATTAATAACTAGATATAAAATTAATAATATATATATATATATTATGTTAAATTTTCAGTTAATTTTTAACCAGTCACAGCTTTGGAATCTTGTGGTAGGGGGTTTGAGTCTCCCTACTGAAAGATTCCCACTATTTTTTAAAGTGAAAAAGTTTTTACAGGAGAGGCTTCAATTCGGCCAGTGGGCTGGGGTTTTACAGGTCGCCTCGATCTGACCCGTTGGCTTGCTTGCATAGGCCTAGCCCCGGCCCGATGAACCATCAGCCCAAGAATGGCTTAGGATTTACTAGGCCAGGTCGATCAGGGTTTCTGGATGCCGCCAGAATTAATCCCTTAACCTCAGCAGGTACAACAAATAAATAATCATTCCCAAGAGCCTCAGCTAGTGCATATGGATCAGGATATAACTATGGATCCTTATCATAGACACTCTCACATATGAAATGTATATGATCTATGAGAGATATCAGATCTAAATGAACACCATCTCGCCTAATAAATGCCTCATACTGAGGATATATGATATATAATAGCCGATCAGTGCTTTCTAAATGTGGTATAAATAAATTTCAAATTAATACGAAACATGAGCTAAAAAATATAATAAATCTTAGTAAATATGCCAACTATTGAATGTAAATCCCTTAATATGTAATTTAATGATCGTGTTTCATCAGTAACAATATGAATAACCCCCCTGATCAATAAATGGATACTGTTTTTTTGGAATATCTCTGCTTAAAGATACTGTATTGGGAATACATTTCCCAATACTCGATATAACATGCATGAAATTTCTTCCAATCTGTATTCAATTTACCCATAAGGATAATGGAATGAAACCGATCAGGTTTTCATAGTTCTATGGTGATATGTTTCATATAGCCAAATTTGAACCTGAATTGGTCTGGATGGTTCCACTCAATGATGTGTAAGTGGATGTGTGGCACCACGACACCACGATCTCCAATCATAGTTATGCATATAGTGGTAGTGATGCATAGAAAAAACCTATATATGGGGTTCATGAAACCTGAAATGTAAACCAAAAAATTAATTAAGAAATTAAAATGATAATTTTGCTATGATAATATTGAAATAACATAGAATTTTAATAAAAAAAATTAATTTTTATACAAAAAAATTTATTATTTAACTTATATAATCTGGTCGTATGGTGTCAACTATCTGTCAAAATCTATACACCCTATGTCTCAAAGTATATGTATAATGATGAATCTAAATCCACTTGGTTAAAAAGATGTAAAATATGGTAATTTTATAAAATAAATTAATAAACGTACTAAATAACTCAATGTAATGACATAAACATATCAGCATCCCGGAGGATATTCCAAAAATAGCTGTTGTGGAAGTGGTGTGACAAGTCTTGGAGTGATGCATTGAAAATACTCACTAGACCACATCTATACCAAATCCATACAGCCTACAATCTGATGTGCATCACACCAACAACTAATAATAAGAGATCTGTATATATGTGACAATATAGTAGACCGCTAAATGTATCTATCCATGTGGTTAAGATCCTCAAGTAATGGTAGGTATGCCATGTGTACAAAGGGGGTTGGGTAGTCGACACACAACAAGACATTGATAAGTTTTATGGGTGTGATAAATTAGTTTCTCTTTATCTAGATCATCAGGAATTATTATGAAATTCTAATCAAGAAATCCCATGCACAAGTGGGATCCCCATTAGAAATAGTTGGGGATCAGAGCCAATGAAAAAATTGTGGAACATGCTCCAAAAGATCCCCCATGACTTTGATGTCTAGAACTGGGATGTCTAGGCACCCCAACCACTACATTGAGTCATCCTTGAATCTTGCTCCGATCCTCCCATGGTCTTTATTCACAAAAATTAACAAAAGCACATGATAAGAATTCATGCATGTAAGAAAAAGTACAGAAAAATGCATAAAAATATTACACGGTTCATACTTTTTCCCTACATCCATGGTAGAACGGAATAATAACTATTATTCAATGAAGATAGAAAACTAATTTACAAGAATTACCATCTTTTGTAACTGTACCTAAATCACCAGAAGATGTGGCACTAATATTTTTTAGTCATCACATCTTCTGGACCCCTCCTTATGGTCTATGACCTTGCGGGTCTTGACCTATACCTTTAACTTTGGTGCCTTCATCTCTATGTTCCCCCAGGTTGACTTCCCCTAAAGGGGATCCACCTCCACCTTTTACAGGAACTATCACTGCTTATCAGTCATACTCAACAATTTCATTTCAACCATTTATAGAGGTACCAAGTACGTCTCTCCAATAAATTTGGGAAACATTAATTTTTCCATCCACTAATATTGAGAGTTTACTCTCCATTAATGTTGGGATAAACTACTGTACTAATCATGAGATGAATATCTCCATTAATGATTTTATCTTTCTCTAATAAATGGGTTGGAACCAAATTACTTACATCATGAGTATAGTTTTCGTAGGTTGAGTCCAAAAATATCCCACTCGAAGACTTTTATCATGATCTCACTAATGTTGAAACTGGCCCATCTTCCATTCACCATTCTTCAGTAGATTTTTCATGGTTCTCCACTCCATGCTTCTTCAATCATCTATTCTCCCACTTTAGTAGTTCATCATTTGTCTTCTGAAACCACAATATGTTTATTCTATAGTGTATGCGTAACTCATATGAATGCATCCATGGAATATTTATCTAATAAAATCAGGAACAAGTTTTCATACTATTAATTTGTTGAAATTCCCAACAAAACAAGGTGCTATGCAACATGTCCATTGCCTCACTCTATTATAATTCTATGTATTTTAAAAACCTCTTCTACCAAACATCTACACCCCCATGAGTTTTTTGGTACATCGATCTTCGGTGACACCATCAGAACTGCCCTTCACCTGGTAACAATAGATTTTGTAAATCTTATGTCATATACATGATGAAATCCCACTAATTCTTCCTTCAAAGAAACCACCGAAACAATTTCTTTTTCTCCAACTACTTCTAGCCTAGTTCCGACTCATTGAGAGCTCACATACATCATATAAGGTCCTTCAATTTGTCTTCCGATCCTTTTAAATATTGTTTTTAATATAGTCAAAAACTATAAAATCCATTCTCCATCCACAATATCATATAGACAAAGGGCACCAACCGAATATTCCATCAACTAGTGCTGAAATTTGATGGCTTTATCTGAAATCATCATCTAGGAACCCAATTCATCTATCACCTAACTTCAACATAAAAAATGATCCCCATGTGCTTGATTTCAGGTTCTTTTAGTTTTATTTCCTTATAGAATTTTAGTATTCTTCCACTAATATTCAAATATCACCCAATTAATGGAACATACCACATGAAACCATCAAACAAGAAGACTTTTGATATTCCAACAACATCGCTAATACCACCACCATCTTCTAGTGAAATTCTTCTAGATGCATCATAGAAAACCTAACCTAAGGAACCCTATTAGTATTCCACCAATTATTGACTATCACCAACAATGAAATATTCTTGAAGACTCTTACTGGTCAATTTGACTTTTGATATTCTAGAGACACCTTTGGTACCACCTCTATCTTTCGGTAACATTCTTCGAGTCCTTGATAAACTGCTACACCAGATGCTTTCCACTATGTTCTAAAAATGAACACTCTAACCAATAACTTTGATAAAACTTGTTAGGATAGTAAATAATTGTCCCTTTTATACCAAACATTGGGGATCAGATCCGGAAGCAACAAGAACAAAAATTTCTCTGGAAGACACCCCACAACTTTGGTTTCTTGAACTAGGAAGCCCAGGCACCCCAACCACCACAACGAGTCATCCTTGCATCTTGTTCTTGTCCTCCCAAGGTCTTCTTTCACAACAATGAAAAAAATTACATGATAATAAATCACACATGAATGTATAGTGTATAAAGTAATGCAAAAAAATATTCTGTGGTTTGGACTTCCATCCTACATCATCGGATTATCAAGAAACAAATTTTCAGTTTTGAGTGAATTATTTTGTTAGGTGTTTCTCCATAAATTCAAGAGATAATTTCATGAGTGTTTTCTCCTAGTAATTAAGAGAGATCATGTGACTTAATTTTACCATAGTAAGGTACTTCTTTTTCCCGTTGGGTTTTTACCCTTCATTTTGAGGGGGGTGGGGGGTGGGGTTTCCAGATTACATAAGATTCTAACAATGCTAGTGGATCACATATAAGCTTGGATGGGAAATTACTCCTATCACCCATGATGTTTAGTGTAGAACCCATAAGGGACAATGGGTAGGGAATGGATGACCTAGGGGTGGAGGAAATCTATCCTGATAAGTGGTATCAGTGCCAGGTTTTAACCCACGTGTGATGGAATGTGATTTATTTCCCAAACTAAATTGAAAATGATAGAGGTTTCTCATTTTTATCATGTGAATCCATGGAACCTTATGTAAAATGTCATTCTGATAATTGTGGTTAGGAAATGAGTCCTGAAAATGGGAAAATTATAGATAAGTATGGTTTGACATGATGCATTATCATTGAAGTGGATGCCTAATTTGGAGGTCTTTTGTTTGAGGGTTTGATATTGGGTACAAACCCAAGTCCCGCATCAGTTTTCACCAAGGATGGTGGATCACATATACGTTTTGATGGTAAATTACTCCTATCACCCATGGGTTTTAGGATGGAACCCCAGAAAGGACTATGTGTTGGGATTGGAAGATGTAGGGGTGGAAGAAATCAATCCTAATATAAATGTGGTATGCCAATGATTTCAATTCCTAGTAGATGGTGTATAACCGCACACTAGTAACCAATAACATCACCTGTAACTACCTATCCATTGTTGGGTATACAGATCATTTAGGCGACATCCTCTAATATAAGGGTCATCTCTCCCTCAGAGAGATGAAGTGTGTGTCTCTAGATTCCATATCTCAACCAATGTAGTAATCAAGTGGTGATCAATGGTCTTGAAGTCACATATAGAGACTCAATAAAATCCATCACACTAGAGGTATTCAAAAATGGTTGTCAGGGGTTCATTATGATTATAATGATGTTCTCTCAAAATATTATGAAGTATAACAGGTAACCATAACAACACATTACATGAAAAGTGTGACTAATAGGTATATAACCATGGATGCCACATTTAAATGTATTTATAGTAGAACATTAACTTTAATAACTATTGAACTCATACATTATTTTTATGATTTTATATAAATATTTTTAATGTTCAATTTTTCTTTTTGATAAAGATTAAGTTTGTTCTTTCAAGTGACCACATATGTTTAGTGGTTGATATTTTAGTTTGGAAGCACACAAAATTTTCCTTTTTTAAATAATTTTGTTATATTATGAAATGAGTTTAAATATAGAGATAACAAATTTAACATGCATTTTTTTACTAATGAATACTTAATTTTTTTATTATTAAATGTAACTTGGTCATTATAGAAAATCAGTTCTATAAATTAATAAATCATGTAACATATGAAATTTATTTAAATTGAATTTCCCTAGTAATAATTAAATATATTTTCTTTGTTTTTAATTTTGATTATTTATTTTAGAAGCATATGAAAATCCTTTATAAAATGTTTATTATGTCTGAAAATGTTTTAAATTTAACAAAATACATATGTTATTTGAGAATTGAAATATAGATTTTGGAAACATAATAGATATATTTTCATTATGTTCACAGTTTTATTAAATTAATATAAAATTTATATTATACAATGTAAAATAAAATACAGTTTTGAAATATATTCTTTTATTTATTATATATATTCATGTACTATAATATATAAGTATATTTTTTAAATTTATAGTATATAAAAATAAAAAAATATGACTAAAAATGGTGGTAATGAAAAAAATAACTACATGTAAAAACATTTACATTAACTGATAGAGTACATGGATCATTTTAACTATTATATGATTTCCCTATGTGTCTAGGGAAATGATTTCTCATGTGAACTTCTTTGCGGAAAATGCTACACCTCTGTCCAGGTTCCTATTCACTGGGACAATCCATCTCATTCCAAATATGAGTTGATTTTGGCCTCCATTGTGGTCGAAGCCTAGTCATGTTTGGTAGAAGCTTGGGTGTTACATCAAACAACAATTTTTTTTTGATATTCCCTAATTGGAATCAAATAATAACTATAATAGTCATTGATACTTTCTATTAGATAAACTGGATCAATAATCTTCTCCCAAAATAAGTGTATGTAAGCGTATCCTATGATCATATGGTCACAAGCAAATCATAATGCTTGAAACATTCCACATTCACAATAATGATTTTCCAGTTAAACTACTCACACATGGCCACTACAACAATCCTTATCATCACTAGGCTCAACAACCTCAAATTGTTTCTTTTCACAATAAAATGAAGTGACACAAAATTTTGTGGCCTACTAAAAAACTCTATCTAACTCATAATAGAAATGGTGTCTATAATGCATCCCTCTGTTTAGACCATCTTCAGCCTTATTTCCTCATTCCAAAAAGTACCTTACACAATTATAGATGGTCTCTTGTACCAACCATGTAATTTATATTTAAAACATTATAATAATATTATATTATAATTTCACAACTTTTAATTAACATATAATCAAATATTATTAATTACGTATGATGGGTAATTTTTGAAATCCCTTGAAAACTCCATTTTATAAATTCTATGATGTTGGTAATCACATGTCCATATCTTATCCCATCATCATATTACAATGAAAATTTATGAATTGGAATTTGAATCATGTAATTATAAACATATGGATTAGCTCTTTGAATATCTTCAAGACACTCCACCATTCCTTTTTATTGAGGCTCATATGATATCAAACAAGAACTAATAGGAACACATATGAAAATGACTATGACAATTTTTTTTTAAAAAAAATATTCAAACAAAATTTTATAATTGTTTTATTCATATAACGGTCATTGAACTTCATCTCCACATTGCTGGAAATCGGTCAAAATACAGAATTGATGATGGATATAGGGTGGACTCCAGGAGAGAACCTTGAGTATATTACCTCCTTGATTTTTCAATGATGATATAAAACAAGAAAATCCCTTCTATGACCAAAAAATACTCTCAAAGGAAGGACATAAACCATCACCATGATGTGAAGTTCTCCTCAATAACAGAAAATTACAAAGATAAAGGGGCTCTATTTCCATATTGTGTGGAAGAAATCTTTAACGTTCCAGTATACTTTTCATACAAAAGTGTTCTATAAATTTGTATAAAATTATAAAAATTTCTAAAAGATTACACACATGGTAAAAATGTCCAAAATAATCGATCTAACACAACCATCGACTGATCAACTTGGTTTTTTTGGTTGATATATTCAGTAGTATGTAAGAGATATATCACATTATTTTTATGGTGTAAAATATTGACAAGAAATTTTAAAACTCGTTAAGAGTCATCCCAGTCACCATAAAATTTCATAATAGCCTTTTATCAGGCAGACCATGCCTTACAGTAAGATATTTGTTTGGGAAAAATTTTGCAAGCTAACATTGAGTATTTTTTAGTTAGTTTTGTTTATTGAAAAAGCAGATTTTCCTGGTGAATTTCTAAGATTCAGAGATTTTGTTGGCAATCCATGTTGAAAAGAACCCTGAAAATGTAAGAGAAGATCTAGTGGTGGTACAAAAGAATAGATACAAAGTGGTGTTATTTTCCAGTTTTTGCCAGTTTTTTGGGGTCCAAAATTTGGGATTTAGTGAGCAATGCAAAATATGGATTTCCATGAAGATATCCTAAAAATATGGAAAAGTAATGAGTTTGGTGAAGATGTGATTCGTGATATGAATTTCTTGAAGACATTAAGAATGTTGATGGTGTTATTCACAATTACTCTGAGCTTCATGAATAGAAAAGATGAAGGGCAATGTGAGGGAGCTTTATAGCGGTGACACAAAGTACTTGACGGAACACTATGTGATTATGATGAGCTCTAAGATATGAAAATTTTCATGGTGATTCACGATATAGAGGTAATTTTGGAAGAAATTATGGAGATTTGTGATTTATGATAATGCAGCGCTGACTTCGTGTGGAAGGTTTGAGGGTTGGTGGAATCCTCTATAAATAGACCTTAAACCCTTGAGATAAGTAGAGAGTTTTCCAAGAAAAATTCGTCTCTATAAAATTGCGATGGAGGATCGTGAAGGCATTGTGATTGACAAAATACAGGAGCTTCTCAGCGGAAAATCTAGCTCTGTGAAATAGGTTTGTTCCGTGTCTGATCAGTGAGCATCACAAAGGAAGTCTCTTTGTGATGTCTTGAGCTCTATAAAGGCATATTATTTGAGAAGTATTTCTCTTTTTGGTGTCTTGAGATCTATGATGCAGTGTTCTCTCTGAGGTAGTGAGTTCTATGATGGTTTGTGATTTGCAAAGAGGTAGGGACTTCGCCAATGCTTGTTTGATCTTTGTGAAATTGGTAGCTTCATGAGGTAGGGTGATTTACAAAGGTATTTCCATTTTCCCCCAGTAATCAAAGTCATAAGGGTATTCATCAGTGGATGAAATTTGGACTTCAATAGATAATATATCTATAATTGAGGATATATTCATTAGTGATAATGAAGAGACCTATAGGTCTATAAACAATGAGTGGATCTTCTGGAGAATTAGTGATCTCACTTCAGTCGATAGAGAAATTAGTTCTCAAAATTTTGAGTGGTTGTAAACTAAGAGGGATAGTGAGTGAACTTAGAAATTTTAAATAGAAGCATGCTTCTAGTGGATTTGGTTCATTGGCACATCACTAGTGTATGTTCCTTGGATGAAGCCCAGTTAGGTCGAACCATGTTAAATTGACGTGTCCTATGAATTCTTTAATTTTTGTTCATAAATTGCACTGGGAAGGAGAGAGAAGAGATTTTTTTCCAATAATGAAACAAAATCAAAGGGGAAGTTGTTTTAATTTGTCATACCCTAATTCACCCCCTCTTAGGGTATCAATCCTAGTGGACCTAATATATTTTATACTCTACAATCTATTTTATTCTTTCCACCACTACAATAATAGTAACATCTTAAAATGATCTCATCATTTCCAAAATATTAGTTGAAAAAACTCAACAAATAACGAAGAGTGTTCCTATTACAAGCATGGGTTCACTCAAGTGTGTGGAGTAAATCTAGTGATCTGACAATTGTGAAAAGTGTTATTAATTATAGATCATAAATGCATCTGACAGTTTGAATCCTATTTTTTGCACCAGAAAACTTAATAACATATATTTTACTCTTATAAAACATAACTTTAATGTATTTCAATGTTAAATTTCTTTATCACATTTTTCATTTCACATTTTCTCTCAAACTCTCATCCAATATACATTACACCTTCAGCCGATACTCGATTTGTGCCACCAATAATTCATGGAAATTATATACAATGAGTAATAACTGACCAATCAAATTGTGGAAAGTGATTCATACCTTGAGCCAACCATGATGATATTTGTGGAGGATGATTTAATAGTTGGTCACACCTCACATGAGTGGCCATAGACTAGTCCTCAACATTCTCTTCTTCAGAAACTTCCTCGTCATCCTTTTTTTCTAAATTTTCATCATCCACAATATTATTGACCAGTGAATCTAACATATGTGGAGGACTATCCATAGAAACATCACTTCCTATGTGAGACATCAAAACATGAGGATATTAAACTGTGTCATGAGGATATGATTGAACAACTACCATTGCAGATGTAGCTTCTTGAGGTGTTTTAAAAGGAGGATATGACATTGTAACATGATGTTGTGCTGGACCAACATCCAATATCAATAGAACCTTTATTATATATATAGTGACATTCAATATCATCATTTTATTCTCAGGTTGACACTGAACCAATGACAATAGGTGTTACTATTCTTCATCATCTGGAAATAGATATGCTACATGCCTCAACATATCTTTAAATTGAATATGTCTATGTATGATGGACTCTCTCACTAGATTTTATATAAGTTTTAAATATCAATGAAATTTTATATGAAAAGATTCTAATTCTTTATAGCCTCCAAGCATCAAAACTACTTATGGTTGTATACTATAACTATATCCTCGTTCAGTCTCAATTATTTAACTATTAAAATAAATAAAGACATCAATTTTTTTATAAAAAATAAACCATAATTATTAATTAAATCTAAATAGAGAAAAAATTTATGTATGCATGATTCTATAAATTTAGGTTGGAATCCTATTCCCTCCACCAAATCAATATGTTCAAACAATACTGATCTGTAACTCTTTACACAACTGACGTGTTTTCCTTACATACCCGAAAATAAAATTCAATCATATTCATACATATCCTCATTAATAATTTTCACAAGGTACACAAACACATCATTTCAAGGCATAAAGTTATACGAGTTTATAAACTTCACATGAGTAAGCCCGAAGCAACAAATATCCAACCCCATCCACTTTCCTAGGAAAGGAAAGCCTCCTAGAATGTAGGTTGTCCAACCGAATTGCCCTCTACCTGGGTATACCTTTCTCAAGAGATACGTCAATTCATGAAAACTGTAACACTTAATTAGCACAAAATATATTCTACAAATAAATTCAAGTTAACAAATTCAATTTTAAACTGAGGTCTACATAGATGAAAAACAAAATTCATTTTCATACCTAGAATATAATGTCAGGCTATATTCTAAATTCAATTTATCAAAGGGACTATAGAATAAAATGATTCAATATATAAACAATTTATAGATATGAATAATTTTTTAATTAATTATTTTAGAAATTGTACGTAATATTTAATTAGTTTTTTATTAATTTTTAATTCAAATTAAACACCACATCATTATTAATTAGTCATTTGAGTAATTTGAATGAATTAAGTACTAATTACATTGAACTAACCTCTAATTACAAGTATATAATATTAAATTAATTAATAATTTTAGGTGATATAATTAATTAATTATTAAAATTAAGTAATATTAAGCACCAAATGAAATGGAGAATTTCAAAATAAAGATAAAAGTACCACTTTGTGTATCTATTTTACATCAATTCAAAAATTCCACTTGAACTGGCATTTTTTAATTATTGGAAAAGAGCCACATTAAGTGGAACTTTTATCTTCCTTTCAAAAATCGTCATTTCATTTGGCGCTTCATAATGAATAAATAATAAATTAATTAACTAATTACTAATTAAAATTAACTAATAATAAACTAATTAATAATTATAAATCTGTAATTACTCATCAAAACAAATTAATTTCTATATAATTTTAATTAAAAATTAGAATTAACTAAGTATTAATTAATATTAATTAAATACTAATTACAATAATTTATTCACTAATTAAAATCAATTAATTACTAATTATAATTTATTAATAATAAACTAATAAATAATTATAATTTTACAATTAATAATTACAGTTAATTAATTACTAATTATAATTTCCAAATCCCAAACTATAATAAAGTAATAATAAATTATTTACTAACTAGATTTATGTAGGTACTAATTATAGTGAATTAATTACTAATTACAATCAAATAAGTATTAATTCTAATTAATTAATTATTGATTACATTAATTTATTCACTAATCATAATTAATTAATTAGAAATTATAATTAATTACTAATAAAATAATTTTTAATTACAAATATGTAAGTACAAATTCTAGTAAATTAATTACTAATTATAATAATTATAATTAGTTAATTATTAATTACAATTCATTAATAATAAAATAACAACTAATTACATTAATCTATTTACTAATAGAAATGACCCAATACCCAACTAAAATTAATCAAAAATAAATTAATTACTAACTACATTAATATAAGTTCTAATTACATTTAATTTATTAGTATTTATAATTAATTAATTAAATAATTATTTATTTATTACAGTTAACCAAGTATCAATTAGAAGTAATTAATTTCTAATTACATTAATTTATTCACCAATTACATTTAATTAATTCCTAATTATAATTAATTAACAATAAACTAATTACTAATTACAATTATTTAATTACATATTATTGTTAATTAATTTTTAAATACAATTAATTACTTAATTATTTAATTACTAAATACAATTAACTAAGTGTTTAGTATGATTAATAAATTATTAATTAGATAAATTTATTCACTAATTACTATTAGTAAATTCCTAATTATAAATAATTAATAATAAATTAATTAATAATACAATTATGTAATTAATAATTAAAATTAAATAATTACTAATTTCAATCAACTAATTACTTAATTAATTTCTAATTACAATTAACAATGTATTAATAAAAATTAATTAATTGTTAATTATATAAATTTATTAAGTAGCTACTATTAAATAATTCCAAATAAAAATTAATTGATAATAAATTAACTTCTGATTATATTTATATAATTACTAATTACAGTTAATTAATTACTAATTATAATTAAATACTTATATTTTCATCTTGTAGGAGGAAACACTCCCTTATTTTTATTAAACCAAGGAACCCCACTTTTTCAAAACTCGGTAGAGGGGAACTCATTATAACTAGTCCAAAAGAATAAACCGACAATTCTAACATAGTCTAAAGGCCCCGATTAATAGGTCATGCACCAACCTATCATGGCTAAGTAGCCATTTCCATCATATTGTTCAAGTGTCTCAAGAAGACCTCCAACCATTCAAATTGTACCTCTTCCCCCCATCGAAGGTCGTTTTCCAGACCCAACTCATGTGTTATTACTTAGAACCACCTATATTGAGGGACCCTACTTCATGGACCACCATTTCTAGAGACACCTCTGGCATCATCTCCATGATCCCGCTCCTCAAGGGCCCTGGAGTCTCGGATCGTCGTCATCATTCTCTATATCAAACATGCCACTGATCTCTGTCACTGTAAGGATGTCGCACCATAATTTCAATAGTAAATCCACAAATTTGGTGCCTCTATGAATTGAACCTTGGATGGTGATGGATTATAGGGTTTCCATAATCACTAATCAAGGACCGCAACAGACAAATAATTAATTAATTAAGTACAAATTTGGTTTAATTAAGTACAAATTAAAATTAATTTATTTCTAATTAATATTATTTATTTACTAATTAAAATTATCTAATTACTAATTACAATTTATTAATAATAAATTAATTAATAATTATATTTATGTAAGTAAAATTTACAGTTAACTAATTAATTGATTGATCCTGAGTAGAAAATCAAATCCTTACAATACATTTGAGTACACTAAAAACCAACCTTCAATCATGGGGAATGCTTAGATTTTTGTGGTGTTGGATACCCCTACTACTGGTGCTAGTGTGGATGATTATTAGCAGTCTTCCCATGTGGAGTTAGATATGATGGATAGAGGAAGTGGTGAATAGTATACTATATAGAGTACTCTTCAACCCCTAATCATATGGCCTCTCATGCTGTTGACGATCTATATGATTTTCTTGTGCTGTAACCTCCAGCAATCACCAAGCTAAAAACTTTTGTTACTAAGGGTTGTAGCATGGATGTTTTAAGTCTGGAAAGGGGATGCAGTTAGATTATCTTGAATGAAAATGTGGATTGGTCTTACCCACTGCAATTTTCCAAGCTCATGAAATCTGCATATGAATCATTCAAAAAGGACTTTCTCAAGGAATGTGAAGTTGCAAGGAAAAGAAATTTCAAGGCTCCACCAATAGATTCTGAGGGTGAAAGGTACCCCCAAGACCTTATATATGGAATTTCCAAATGGTTTGATTTATATTTTGAAGTTACCTTTGAAAAAATTGAACCTTATGTTTTTGGGTGTTGTGATTTTTTGACGGTCTAAAAATTATTATTAAAGAACATTGAAAATGGTTTTTGAAATAATTTGAAGTTTGACTCTTAGGATTTTTCATTAAAATAAACAAGAAAAATTATATTAGAGGATTCCTCAGATTTTTCAGGAGGTGATGATCTCATGCCACCTCAATGGGAAATGTCATGGCGAAGAGGGAGACACATAAAGAACAGGGTTCTGTATCCTTGAAATTTGGGATCAAGAGGGAGTGGCAGAAGTTGACCTCTTGTTTTCCTTATTTGTGGGAATTTATAATTTTCATGTGTATCACATTCATATCTTTGTTGTGATTTAATTTTTTTATAATAATTTGGGTGGGTGTGGGTTGGCTTGCCAACTCTTAATATGACCTTTTTTGTATGATTAATTAATTTATAATTACAATTACATAGTTCTTAATTATAATTAACTAATAATAAAATAAATTGTAATTACAATTATATGAGCACTAATTAATTTTATTAAATACTAATTATTATTATTTAAGTATAAATTAATTATTTAATTCCTAATTATAATTAATTAATTTCTCATGAAATTAATTTATTTACTATTAAAATTAACTAATCCCTAAATAATATTAATTAATGATAAATTAATTACAAGGTAAATTTATGAAAATACTAATTGAAATTAATAAACCACTAATTAAAATTAATTAATAAATTAATTGACTACTAAATGTGATTATATAAATATTTGGCTCAAACTTTAATGCATTTACTATTTACTAAAAAATTAAAAAAATAATTAAAATTTTAAAAAAATTGAAATATAAATATAATTACCTAAATATTAGAGGGAAGAAGCTAAATGATGATGAAGATGGGTTTTGAAGCAATGGGTTTCTGAGGTTTTAGAGTAGAATTGTATACCTTCAAGGGAAGATTGAAACACAACAGGAGAAGAAGCATAAGAGAAGGGGGCTTGGGTGAATGGAATGGGGGGGGGGCCTTTTATGTGGGAGGAATTTTTAGGTGGAACATGAAGTGGAACCTATCCAATATGTATTTCAACCACAAGAACCACATGAAGTGGCACTTAGGGATAATGAATTTTGAAGATCAGTGCCACTTAAAGTGGTGCTTCACCCCCCATTTAACAAAATATCCAAAACTGATACCCACATAAATAAATAAATAAAAACACCCCTCACCAAATATGCCTTATTACCCTCTGAAATATCATGGGATGGAAAAAAATTTATAAGGGGATTTTTTTTTATTTCATTAAAGGGGTCATGTTTTTTGATATTTTTGGTAAAGGGTTACATGAGCACCAGTTCAACCAGAATTTTATTGAAAAAAAAATCCCAAAATGAATTTTGGAAATTTTAAGTGAAAAGTGCTACTTGAATTGGTGTTTTGTAGGAATATCCCCAAAGAACCACATTAAGTGGTGTTGATGGGAGTATTTTTTGGATTATGAACGTCGATGATCATAATTTAAAGAAACGTTTTATTGGTTCCACTTGAAGTGGTGATAATATTTTCCACCTTATTAAAGGGAGACAACCCACATCCCCTCCCCACATTCCAAACTACTCCACCACTTATGAAGCTCTACGGAATCTCTTCCTCCACTCTGAAGCTATATGGAAACGATCATCCACTCTAATTCTCTACAAAAACAATCCTCATTTAAACGATGAGGTAATTCTATTTATATTTCAAATTTTTAATTATTTTTTTCAGTTTATACATTTAATTGTTTAGTAATTAGTTGTTAATTAGTAAATATTTAATATACCAGTAATGTTCAGGTACCATGTAAACATGGCCCAAAAAATTTATTAATGAAAATAAAATGAAAACAGAAACTAGAAAACACACAGAACATAAAGTACCACCAATTCATGAATGTGGAAAATGACTATTTTGTAGTTCCTTGAAATGTGTGTTCTAGTTTTAAGAATCAATACATCAAGGTAGTTTCCATTGAATTCATTCATGGAACTAGAAACTTCCAACAGTTCTTCATCCAAATGGAACCTACTTTACAAAGGTAGGTGTTTGTTAAGTTTATACTTTACGATACTTAAGAACGTACATTAGTCGAGTGGATTGGAGTTCAGACTCATCACACCCCCGAGGAGAATTATTGTCAACTACAAGGCTCTATTTGTTAATTTAAGATGTTTTCATGAATCCTTATTAATTCACCAAGCATTACATAATTTTCCACTGTAATTTACAATCACTTATTAACATGCGTAAAATTTATAATCATCAGTATGCATTCAAGGTTCTTCATTAATGGATTTATCTGTTTGTATCTAAGGTTCTTCCTCTATGGTATCCTCTAATATAATATTTCAAGATTCTTTTAATCATCATTATGATTATGCTAGTTTTTAAGTAACTCTGTGGGGAACTTTAGAATTTATTGTCATCAAGGAAGATGAAGGCTTATTTTGATATTGGGACTATACCCATGAAATGGGTTACCTACATATCCTTGTGAAAGGAATTAGAACCCTTGTAGTTCAATGCCGCTTAATGGGACACATCATAACTTTTATGGTCATGTGATAAGGACCTAACCATACTGTTTAATGTCATTTGGTAAGGACATCTAAGTGAATGGTTCTTAGTCAATGTTTGGCATGGGAATTATGTAGAAACAAATCAATGAATGTGAAAAGGATATGAGTTTCCATGTAATATTAGACCATGTGGAGAATATTAACCAAGGATAACACGGTTTATTTGATGTGTTGGGGTTGAACCTCATGTAGGATCCCTACGGATGCCATATAGGGAATCAAATCCCATGTAGTTTGATTAGTCTCATAGGAGAGTGTAGTCCTTTGAGTGAAATGATTATGTCTGGGATTAATTCCTAAAATGAGGCCTTGATGATTTGGGGGTTTAATTAAGGGATTATCCCTAAGGAGGATGCCTATATTAAATAAGTTAGGGTTTGATTCCAAAAGAGGATATCCAGTGAGCTCAGGCCCTAAGAAGGCTTCCTACATATCCCAATTATGGTGGGAATCAGAGTTCTCGAGTTCATTCTCCATGGGTGTTTGTGTAAATTTTGTAATCATAATGAATATATAAGCCCAATTGATTCATGCTTGGTGTGAGAAACAAGAGGATGAAAAATATTTAACAATGAAACTTCACACTTTTCCTTCTCTACTAGTGGAAGACGGAAAACCTATAGTGGTGAGAGTGTACAAGGCCTGAGTGGAACTGAGATGATGGTGAGGTTATAAAACTTCCCTCTATTCAATTTAAATTATACAAGGGTCCAATGAATGGAATAAGAGATGATGGTTAGGGGATTACACTAGGACAACTGCCCATGGGGAAAAAACTTAATGGGTGAGGGAAAGGGTAACGAAAGTCCTTGTACATATACCCCCTTTGGTCTTTGGCACCAAAGAAGAGAGGAGGAGCAATGATGCTACCTCCTAAAATAAAATATACAGGATTACGCTATGATGGTGTCCCTAAAATTGATCTTGGTAGGGGAAGGAGGCTTATACTTTGTTCAAATGGAAGAAAATAATATGTGAACTTTACCTTCCCTACCCAAGACCTAAGGTTCTTGGTGATTTGTTCGAGAAGGGAGAGGCGAAGACCCAACCCTCCACCAAACTAGAACTTCCCATCACTATTTCTCGGAGAAAGGCCCATGTGATTGTGGATATAAAAACCCAATAAAACTCCATGAATCCCTACTCCCTTATAAAACCAATGTGGGAAACCTCAAAATTTGGATATACAAACCCAAATATGAGACATGTAGATGTGTCTTTCCTAAAGGTTGGTAAGTCTGGAGGTTTTGGTGGAGGTCTCAATAGAATACCTTTCAAACAAGGGATCCAAAGAAGAATAATCCTATCCATTAATGGATTTAAGGAAGGATAGATGGCTTGTAGAGAGAAGAGAGTATGTGAATCAAAGAGGGTAACTCAAGTAGGTAAGGGCGCACAAGTATGGGTGCACAAGTAGATTTGGGTGACCTGATATTCACTAAATCGACGAAAAAACTATATGGTAATACTTGGGTGAGGCTTGGTTCAAGACTTCAAGAGTATTCATAGGTGGTCCCAGAAGTGGGGCACTCAAGTTCCTATGAATGGAATTGGCATCACACAAGTTATTCTGATTTTGAAAGGTTAGGTGATTTAGGAACTCAAGTGTTATGGTTTTCAAACACTAAAAAGGACTTAAGTCCAATGATCCTCCCTTAAGTTCTCCACTCAAGGGTTTGAAGAAAAACTATGAATGTTTTAAAAGATTGACGCGAAGTACTAGGGTGATAAGAGAAACAATTCCTCTTTGGGGAAATTTATCCATACAAATGATGGCCCCAATGTTCTATTTATAGGAAAAATATAGGACCTTGGGTGAATGGAGTTTGGGCATGCAAGTGACTTGTGCTATAGAATTGTGGCACGCAAGTGGCTGCGTGCCAGAAGGGTGGCACCCAAGTAGAATTTCATGCCTCCAGTTATATGGCCTAACTGGGTCTTCCCCTTGAAGAATTATCAAAAACAATACTTTCATTCATCTCCATCAAGGTGGCACAAAAGTATTTACACACAGGTACCTTGGGTGATGCTTAATGGAATTAGCCAAATTATTACTCCATAACGTGAGGGCTATATCCCCACACCCCTACTTGGGATCTGTGTCAGGCTATGGTCCCGACCCTTTGGGCAGGTGCCTTCACTACTGTCACTGACCCCCATGAAAAATGAAGAGTCTCACCGTGAACTTTTCGAGACCAGTTGTGTAAATTTTTCAGAGAAGTGCATAAGAACACTTTTCATGGTGTCTAAAAAATCCCCCTTATAATTTGATTCATTCACAATGAAAAGAATCATATTCTAAGGTAAAATTAGGGTACTTTGATGCATTCCAGCATCATTTGGTTAGATTTGGAGCTAAATCATGTTTGGAAGGTTGCTCTAGTTTTTTCCTAAGCCATGGGGACTAGTGAGTTTAGTTTGATTTTTTCTAGGGTTATATGGACAACCAAACAAATATTGTATCTTTTGACTTCTTTTATTGATAAATATTACCTAAATCATAAAAAATGTATGTTTAGTGAGCTGGGAATCGAATATTTTTAGAGTGAACTCTGTGGGTTATCTATCTAGTGAGTACCATGTCTCTTCTTGTTGGAATTTTAGAGTTATACATGTTGTACTATAAAGGGATAATGTTTATGATCGAAATAGATTTGACCATACATTTTGAAATTAGATTCCAAAAAAGACTCAGCAACTATGAAATTCTTTAATATTCTTTAGATATTTCCAAGGGGAATCTTGAGCCAAGATTTTTATAGTCAAAAAATGTAAAACCTGTATCAATATAAGGGGAGTTTTTTTCCAATAACGATGTTACCATTATTTGAGAAACTCATTATGGGGGCTGTATTAATTAGGTCCAACTGGGGCATATGCTGCATAGCCAAATAGTGGAATCACTTGACTGAAAGGACTGTTATGTAGGCAACTTATAAAAGTCCACCTAATGGTACATAATTCATAGTCAATCAAAATTTTCTGAAGAATTTATCATTTTACTGTTAATAGACAAGGGAAAATATGATTTGGGTGACTCAAGACCACAATGGATGGTTTTTTCCAAGGAAAGGGGTTTTAAGAATAAAAGGCTATTTTTTGAAGACATATGTCATGAATATGAAAACCACCTCTATACAAATTTGGTTTATGAATAATGGTTAAAATTTATCAAAAAGGGTAATTTCTAATATAATGTTGTGTCTTTTTAAGTCTTGTAGTGAGGATATTGTACTGTGCAGTTTTAAGTCATGCAATGAGTACATTGTACTATGTAGTTTTAAGTCATGCAGTGAGGACATTGTAATGTGCAGTTTTAATTCATGAATTGTGGACATTGTACTACGCAGTTTTAAGTCATGCAGTGAGGACATTGTACTATTTAGTTTTAATTCATGTAGTGAGGAAATTTTACTGTGGAATTTTAAGTCATGTAGTAAGGACATTATACTGTGAAGTTTTAAGTCATGTACTGAGGACATTGTGTGTCTTTAATTTAATGTCTTTATCTTCAACCAAGGGTATGAAACTCTTCTAATTTCATGATAATTTATTTGGAAACATAATAACATATTAATGTATGTAAGGGAAAAATGCCAACTATGATTTGGGAATTTATAGATCAAAAGAATGATATGGAAAAGGTGATAAAGGCATTAGAAGAAGTATTTTTAGAGAATGAATTTACCATTATTTGACAAACCCGTTATGAGGGTTGTATTATATTGGTCCATCTAGGGAATATACTACATAGATAAATGGTGGAATCTTTTTATAGACATGCCCGTTATGTAGGAAACTTATGCAAGGCCACCTAAGGGCACATGCTCCATGGTCAAGAAAAATAGATCTTAAATTTTTTGACATTATATTGATAAAAGCTAAAGAAATTTTATGGAGATTCTGATTTTTCGAAGCATAGAGTTTGGTTTATGGAGAATGGTACCCGAATATGGAGAGGGTATTTCCAACAAATATTTCTAAAGAATCATATGAATAATACTTTGATGAATGTCTGACTAGAATGTAAGAGATGCGGTGTTTATAGTTTTAGGTCATACAACTAAAACCAGAAAGGGAAATAGTATATGATATGTGGCCAAGTGATTCCAAGGTTATTTAATATTACTTTGAACACATGGAGAGGGTAACTTTTAAACCATAGTCTTGAAGACTTTCATATTGAGAGAAATAAAATGAGACACATATACCTTAATGAATGTTTTAAAATATAGATTCTTGTATATTTTCATCAAAGTTTGAAGGGGACAATGAAACTATAACCATGAACGAAATTACCATAATTTGAAAAACCTATTATGGGGGCTGTATTATGCAGGGGAAACTGGGGGAAATGATGCATATCCAAATAGTGGAATCTTTTCACTAATAGTACCGTCATGTAGGAAACTTATGCAAGGTGCACGTACTACATAGTGATGAAAAAGAGTTCTCAGGTATTAGAAACTCTTTCACCCGAAACCATTAGAATGATTATTAAGATCTGGAAAATATTCAAGATTAAGAGTGTGGAATATAGAAGGGGGGTGTGCTCAATGAACATAAGAAATATTTGAATCAATATTGGACCTAATTCTAACATTTTTTATATAGATCTAACTCATATGTAAAATGGAGACTTTCTTTGTTTCCTTTTGAATTGAAATTATACTACGCAGTTTAATGTCATGCTGCGAGACATTATACTGTGCAGTTTTAAGTCATGCAGTGAAGTCATTGATAACCCCATAAGAAATTAAGACACCTTATTTATATAAATAATCCTTTTATCTAATTTCTAAGCCCATGTGAGCTATGCTCAGTGTGAGAAACAAGGAGAAGTAAGGGTTTTTTCTATAACACAAAGGTGACACAAGTGAAGAATATCAGTGTTATATTTCCATGTAGTTGAACATCATGTGGTAAGGATGAAGATGAACCGATGTGAAAAAAAAATACTTTTTTGTAGCTAGACTAATGGATAAAACCCAAGTGTCAATACATGTCTTGCTGAGGGCTAGCATCAAGACATACTTAGTTCTTTAATCATTCTCTAAGTAGGTTTGATTCTTATATATGGAATAAAGGGGTATTGTTTTTTTATCGTGGATGGGCCCAAGATTTGAGATTGAGGAATCTCTATGCATCTCATATAAATGAGAATCAATCCATACATAGTTTTTTAGACAATCATTTCCCACACCAATCAAGTTAGGCATGGTCGATGGGGGAATTTAAAACATTCTAAACTAATGATTACATTTATGACACAATGTAGTATGAAAATCAAAACATGTATCTTAGAAGAGAACTCTGTAAAGTTATAGTTCATATAAAAGAGATGAAAAAGGGAAATAAAAAATTTTATGATTGCAGATGGGCCCAATATTAGAGATCCAAGAATCTAAACATTTCTCAAATAGATGATAATGAAGCCACAAGTAGTTCTTGAAATAAGGCCCCTATGTAGATTTGACACAAATATAGGGAAGAGAGGGACTCATGTGACACTAAGGAGTAGCAATGATGTCCATGAAGCTTGCTTATGGAATCTCCTAACATCATGTAGATAAGACGTTAGCCGTATAGATTAATATTATGTAATGAGGAAAAATGGAGTCATGTTGTTTAATGTCGTGCAATAATGAAAAAGAAGCTACAAATTTTAATGTCATGAAACAAGGATGATTATGGTTGTTATACAGTTTAACTTCTTGAAACTAGGACTTTGAACTGCCCAATTTTAAGTCTTGCCTTATGGACATGAGGTCTATGTAGTTTTTAGTCTTACAGCAAGGACAAATGATATATTCAATTACACAAAGTATTTCTTCAAGAATCTCTCAAAGGGTGGAGATTTAATGAGATCTATATCTATTGAGATTAATGCATAAGCTCCATTTTAGTTGACCATATGTATAGAATAAGGTCATTCCCTCTTTGGATCAAGCTTTAGAGATTTCTTTCCAGGTATAATTGGAGTCCTAAATACCAATACCAATTCTGCATGAAGAAATGAATGGAGGCAAGATTTCTTGTTCAAAGATCACTCTATTCTATTATGGTAGACTTCCATGTGATGCAATGTATGCAATATTTTTTCATCTAACCATTCTATGTCATCAACCCAATTCTGAGACCTCTCATCTGCAGAAAACTAATCAAATATTTCAACTCCGAGTGAAGGAAATTGTATTTCAATTGGCAAGACTACCTCCGTTTTTTATACCAATTAATAAGGAGTTGCGTGGGTGGCAGTATGGGTAGTAGTCTGATAATCCCACAAATAATGAAAATGTTTATCAAGCCATGATTTCTTATCTTTATCCACCATTTTATAGAGTATATTTGATAGGGTCTTATTGTGGCATCTATCTATCCATTGGCCTTTGCATGATAGAGGGATGAATGGTTAGATTTGATATTATGTTCCTCATATAACTTTTTTACCTAAGCAGAACACAAATTTAAGCAATTATCTAGAAAAATAGTATGAGGGACACCGAATATGGTGATGATATTAGTTTTGACAAAACTAAAAATTATTTTGGCTCTAACTTCTTGGAGAGGTATTTCCTCAGTCCATTTGGGGAAGAAGTCAGTAACAATAGGGATATACTTGAATTGCTTAGCTGTAGCTAGAGGATAAGATATTTCTATATCCATTCCCCATGTGGAAAATGGCTAGGAGTTTTTATCAATATGTATCAACTTATGGGGTTGATGAATGAAGTTGGAAAGAACTTGGTTGGGATGACATTTCTTAGTAAAATCTGTACAATCTTGCATCATTGAAGGCTAAAAGTATCCAAGCCTTCAGATCTGATTAGAGAGTTTATTCCCAGACTGATGGGCACCAAAAAATCATGAATTCCCTTATTTTAGGAAAAATTAATTCTCTTCTCCATAAATACATCTGAGGAGAATTCCCCCGAATCCTCTTTTATAAAGGATTTTCTGATGGTCTGGCCTATCCTAAAGAGTAAAATTGGTTGCTCGTCATTGTATATATTATTTTTTCAGACCAATCTAGTGGAAGTATTTCATTTTGAAGATATTAAATTATGGGTGTTATCCATTCTGTGATAGGACCATATGGATCAGAAATAGGTCTAATCTCATTAATTTCCTCTATTTTGGGTTAAATGAATAGTGAGACCACACGACGATGGGCTATGATAATGATTGTCTCATCCTAATTTGGATCTTCTAGAGATGTAGCTACATTAGCTAGTGTATTGGCTTGGGCATTTTGTGATCGAGGTACATAAGAAAATGTCGGCTCTAAGGTAAATTCAGCCATTAACCCTCTAACAAAATCACGTAATGGGATTAAGTCTTATTTTTTGATATAATATTCCCCATTTATTTTCTTGATTACTAATTTGGAATTACCTTTCACTTCCTAGTGATTAACTTGCACCTAATTTTCCAATTCCAAGCCTGCAATGAGAGCTTGATATTCTGCCTCTTTGTTAGTACTACCTTCTAAAAATAGGAAGGAGTAAGAAAACACTGCCTTTTCTGGGGAAATAAGGACAATTCCTAACCCAACTTTGTTAAGTTTGGGGTTTTCTATTCTCTTCTCTTTTGGACTTCTGGGAGCACCGTCAAAGTACATTTCCAATGTTTTGAATTATCCTGAATAGAGAAGACCACTTCATCAGGAAGTTCACTATTAAATGATGTATCTTCCATAGATGGATGTTCAGTAAGGAAGTCAGCCAAATATTTGCCTTTTAATGCTTAATAAGGAAAAAACTAGATATCAAACTATTGCATAATAACTGTCCATTGTGGCTGATGCCTTTTAAGAAAAGGACCAATGGGGATAAATTTGAGTGGGTTACTATGAGACATCAATTGGACTTCATGATGTTTTAGGTAGTGCCTCAATTTTTTCACTTCAAATATTAATTCCAGACATCACTTTTAAATACTTTAATATCAAGTTTCCACATCAATCATAGTTTGACTGAGATAGTAAAAGGTGTTTTCATCCCCAACATCATTATTTTGGGTAAGGAAGGCACCGATTGATTTCTCTAAATCTATAAAATTGATAATATGTGGTCTTCCTTCAACAGGTGGCATTAATAAAAGTTGACTCAAGATATATTTCATGGGGGTATCAAATGATTCTTGGCAATCTTCATTCCACTGATATGTAACTCCCTTATTAATTAATCTGGTGACGCTAAAACACTTGCCTACCAAATTGGCGATAAAGCGCCAAATGTAGGCCAAGTATCCTCAGAGTCCTCTTAATTATTTCAAACTTCAAGGAGGTGATATACCAAGTATTGATTTTGTTTTCTCAGGATCAACTTTGAAACATCAATGACATACAATGAAGATAAAGAACTTTATTGAGGTTACACCGAATGCACATTTCAAAGGGTTCATCTTCAAATTGTGTTTCCAAATTTTATTGAATATGATATCTAGATCAGTAAAGTGATTTGAATGTTGTCTGGATTTGACCAACAAATTATCCACATAACATTCAAAAAATTTCACTATGAAGGGTTTGAAGTTATGGTGCATGGCACGTTGATATGTTGCACATGCATTCTTTAAGCCAAATAACATTAACCGATAGCAAAACAAACCATAAGGGGCTCTGAAGGACGTAGAATCTCTATCCTATGGGGGAATCCAACTTTTATTATACAAAAATTATGCATCCATTAAGGAAAGAGCTTAATTTCCAGTTTTTCCATCAATTAGAATCTCTATAATTGGAACTGGAAAATTATTTTTAAGAAAAATGCCTATTAAGATCTATGAAATCAATTAAACCTCTTATTTTCCCATTCTTATTTTTTAATGGGAAATAATGGCCAGATATTTGGGATATTGAACCTCATTAACAATGTAAGCCTTTATAATCTTATCAACGTCAGCTTCAATTTTAGAGTCATGAGTTGGGTGTGTTCTTCTTGCTGAATGTTTAAATCCACAATGTTCTTCTGGAAAACCCAAATGATGGGTAGATACATCAGGATTAAGACATGTAATTTCTATATAATTTCAAGAAAATATATATCGATGTTTCTTTAGAAATTAAGTATACTCCTATTTCTCTTCAGAATTTGTGACCGCACTAATTAGTATGGGGCATGTATCTTCTTCCATCCCTAGATTTATTTCCCTGAGCTAATACAAAGTGGTAGAGACACCTTCCTCAAATGCAGCAGGAGCATCCTGGAGATCTCACTCTTCCTCTTCATTATGTGTTACCTCTTCTGTTTCTACTTTCATAGTATATTATGAGGAAAAACATTCAGATTTAGGGGAGGGGTCATTATTTGAACATCTTGAAGAAGAGGCCACCATATCTGACCCTACTGATGACAAAGGGTCTTCCTGTGGTAGTAAAGAGGAGATGATGGATTGAGAATGAGCATATTTGTCTTCCTCTAACATTTTTACAACTTCTTCTAATATGACTGATAATGTAGAGACTTGCTGTAGTTCAATGGATGAAATGAAGACATCTCTATTTAAGCTTCCATCACTACTCTTTGAATCAACAGTTTCTCCCATGTTGTCTAGCTCAGTTGCCTCAATCAACATTATGGAAGTCACTGGATGAGTTCTTAGATTTGTTTTTAACCTTTCAATTTGATTGACTGATAGCACATAATCTGTACTCAAATGTATGAAGGGTTTTTCTAGAATCTTTTCCAGTCCATTCGAAGCATTAACTCTAGTATTTCCTTGGTCATGGAACTCATTCCTTTTGTGATAAAACTCTTCCTCAATGCATTATGATTCACATGTTTTGAACAGAGCCTTGTCACCATACAATGTCCGAATTTGACCATTGAAATAGTACTTAAGACATTGGTGGTATAATAAAGGTATGACCGTATGATGATGCAACCAAGGCCTTCCAAGTATAATATTGATGGTTGTGTCTTGACAAACAACCATGAAATCTGATTTTGAAACAAGATATCCAAATTGAGTTCTGAGTGTAATCTCACACATAGGTTCTTGATCATTATTTTCATACCCTTGAAAAATTAATGTGGAAGGAGATAAGATCGATTTAGTCAGGACCAATCAATGAAGTGTACGAACAAGAATGAGGTTGAATCTAGAACCATTATTAATGAAGGCTCATCAGATGACTATTTGATTAACCTTTCCAGATAAATACAAGGGTCTGATATGTCCATGTACTACATCATCATAATCTTCATCTGTAAAAGATATGACTACATGACATTTTTATGGATCATTATCTATACAGTAAACCTCAGTAGTAGATAATTCAGTTTCAAACCCTTGAGGACATGAAAAAGACTCAATAAGTGATTCTAGAAGACCTTTTGACAGATTCATGGCATCTAGAATTCATAACATGTTCATTACTTGAGCTAGTTGTTTCAATAAATACAACTTTTTATCCATAGGTATGCGTTTACCAGCATGGAAATGCAGTTTTGCAGGTGATTTGGATGTTGATGCTTCTAATGTAGATGCACCCTGTGTCTGAGTAGAAGCTAGAAATACCCCTGGGTTTGGTATATTAGACTTATTAGTTATATCTACTTACTGAGCGGAAGATGTTGTGATTTATAATCAGTCCTCCAAAATAATCATATCAAAACCAAACATGTCATGCATGGAAGAACCTCCTTGTTCATGTTGATCCTGTTGAAGGGCTCCTTCATGAGTTTCTGCCACACAAATGGTTTGATTAGGGGTAGAGTTAAAATGTTGATTTCATGATTTCCCATGTCATCCCATATATCCTTGACCTTGACCTCTTCTTTTTGTTCCACAGTTTGGTACATGTAATTTCATCTCATTATAATCTGAATCAAGATTGGTAGAAGGATCTGTTAAGTGAATACCATTGATAGAAACAAAGATCAATTATTCATTTGATGAAGATTCTATATAACATGTTAGTTCTCGTTGTGCCATTTAATAGGGTGTTTCCCGGGCTTTTGGAATAGATGTCTTGAAATCTTCCAGGGTCGAGGAAAATGTTTTCATTGAAACGAGCTCATCTTCTTCTAACTTCCCTTTATCCTTATAATCACTTCTCTTCTTTGAGGATTGAACTTTTGATGAAGGTGGGTTTGCTGTGGTAGGAGTGCCAGAAGACAAAATCTATTGTTTCAACTATGTTCATAAAATGGAATGAGTTCATTTTATTGTTTTCCTAACCATCCAATCATCATATTTTTTCACATTTTTTACTTTTTACTTCCTACCATTCACCTTCTTCCTCTAGATCAGTAACAGTAACACGTGCTACCTGAGCTAACAAACTTTTTAGTTTTATTTGTCCACAGTCTATCATTTTTTTCAGGATATCTATGAAAACAAAAAACTCCTAAATGGGATTCCTCAACATTTGGTGAAAGTGAAAATAATTTGTAAGAACTTCATCTCCTTATTTATTTTGTTTCTTCGACCTTGGATACTGAAGCAAATTATTTTCCAAAGATGAGATGAAGTAACTGAGAACTTGTTTGTTCCATAAGGAATAAAAATTTATTTTTAATTCCTTAAACTATTTCCATCATTGATCTATTTGATCATCTTGATGAGGTGGTCATTTCTACTGACACTCTAGATATGGTGCCCTACAATACAATGAAAGTTTTGAAGTTGAAGCTGGTACATGTGCTTGCTTGAGTGTAATAGTAGTAGCATCTACTTTTGCTGTTCTCCTTCGCAGAGCTTATGGAATTACACAAGTCTTTTCCTTAGTATCTATAATATAATCTTTTATCTATTGAGTAATTGAAGTAAGGTCTCTAAACCCTCTAGTGTATTTCATAGGGATCAGTGGTGTGCATAACTCATCATGCAAATTTTCTACACAAATTGGCAGAAACTCTTCTTGAGGAAGTTCTATACTTAAATAATATGTTAATACTTTCCATTATGCAATGAAATCCAAAACTCATTATTTCTCCCTCTATTTAAAAATTTTAAGATCAAAAAATGTCTTCTTTTGTATCATTGAGATAAATTGAAGAAGGAATTTCTGACAGAGATCTTCCCATCCAGTAATTGATTGTGATTGTAAACTTGTATACCAGAAAAAAATTGGACCCTCTAGTGACTTCACAAAAAACCTAATATTTACTATTTATTGTTGTCTAAGAGTTTCCATAATGGGATGAAAACATGAAATTAAATGTGTTAAGTGTTGTTTCAGATCTCCTAAACCATTGAAAATTAGAAATGTAGTATTCACAAAATTTGGTGGGGGAGGAATCAGGTCCACACATTCAGGGTAAGATTTATTTTGCAGCTGAACTGGATCACATCATTCTTTTATAGCTTCCAATTGATTTTTTAATGCCTCCATTGTGTTCGTAATAATTTGGAGAATATTTGGATGAGCTGGAACTTGTGCATGTACAACAACAAGAGCTTGAGCTGGTGCGATGACTGGAAAAACCACTGGCTGTGGTGATGGTATTTACCTTGGATAACCCATAGGAACATTCTTATCAAGATGTGTTTGATCCTTCCTTGGTTATGTACCCAATGAAGGGATTTAATTTTCTACAATGGTAGTTACTAAAAATCCACTTTTCTGAGGAGGTTCTGTCGGATTTGCAAGTTGAGGACCTTCCTGGGAAGTATGTGTAATAGAAATGTTGATTTTAAGTAACTATGTATTGAGTTTTCTCAAATCCTTCATTTCATCTTCTTACTGTTTAAATATTTCTTCAAGTGAATGATATTGAATTTCTATAGTGCAAAAGTTATATTCAATCTGACTTTTACCTTTCCCCTTGTTAGATTCCTTTTGGAGGGTGGGAGTTAGTTATTTAAAGGCATACCTAGATTTTGGGTAAGCATCTAATTTTGGGTACGTATACCTTCTTCATTTTCATAAGTGTGTACTATATTTTAAACAAGAACATTATATTCTGATTCCACCAAATGAGAATAATTTTATGGAGGATCTTCTACGTTGGTGTTGATGACATTTACTGACTCATAATGAAAGGATGGAATTTTGTCAATATCTTTGTGAGATCGTCTCTCTCCATTTCTTCCATGACACTATATTCCCTTGTATGATGAGTTCCTATGAAATATTTGGAGGATAATAACCCTAAGGGAATCCTCAGATACTTCAGTTGTTCACTTTCATTGTGGATTATTCCCTAATCAGGAGAAAATTGACTTCCACTGAGGAGGGGATTATAGATGTGAAAAAGCCCCCATCCTTGCATATTAGGGCTATTCCTATTCTTCTTCTTCAAAATTATTAACTTTATTTGATAAATTTGAAGGTTGAATTAACTGATCCACCATACATGCAAGATAGGTTAATTATTGGACAACTATGGCTAAAATTCATGAAACTGCCCTTCTGATTTTGCGATTTTTGGTTTGGACATTAGTAGTGTGCATCATACGACAACCACTAAAATCACCTGTTTGAGAGGATTGCTATGCTATTTCATACATTTTCATTATTTAATGGCTGATATCCTCAAAATGGGATGCCTGATCAAGGCTCTTAGATTATTTATGTAAAATTAACATAACAAATTCTTTTCTTTGGTCCTGACTCTGATGTGAGATGGTTGAGGCCAGTTTTGAGTGTACATTCGATTACATAAAAAATTTGTTGATTGTAGCCGACCGTGGGAAATAACAATTCATAAAACCACTTTTGACAGACTTTTTTGATTTTGGAGTGTAGTGAAACGCAATACCCATGTTCATCCCATCCACTGATATGAACACCAGATGGGGAATCAAAAATTAACTTGCATAGCCTCTTTAGATCATTAAGGCATGGACGTTGAATGGTTATCTTTTTTTTTCAGTAATTGGATATTGTGAAAATGAGAGAGATTCTAAGTCAATTTGGAGTTTCAACCCTTATATTACCATCACATGATTTTGATATTTGTCATATGGTAATACATTGGTTTTCAAATGAAGAAGAGCCTTCCATAAATTGAGTTAGATATCATGAATTCAATCTTCTACCATCAATTCTATAATTTTATACTAAGAATTTTCCAAATTCAAGAACATGACTGGTATTTCTCCTTTAGCCAATTGTTTTCTCATGTTCAACATATCTTCTTCATATCCTACTAGATATTTCTCCACTTGGTCTGACCAATGTGAATGCTCTATATTAGAGGAAAAATGACTCAAGGTAGGTTCAGATTATGATCATTCTCTTAAGATGTCTTATGGTTAAGAAAGTGTTTCACCTATAAATGAAAAGGTATCAGACATGAATGGCCTTGTGTTTGCAAGTTCCTCTAGATAGGAGGGATTTCTCATCGCTATATTATCAATTATGGTACTATCTTGACTATGCGAAATACTAACACAAAGAGGACTTTCACAGAGAATTCTATCATGGGGACAATCACCATGGTGGATTATAAAAAAGGACTAATACTCTTGCTCCTTGGTCTTCTAGAAACACGAAGGGTTGTCATGGCTCTCATTCATAGATAAGTGATCTGGATTGATCGAATTTTGAGAAATCAAGCCTTTATGATGAAGTGTTCGATGGGGAACTTCAGAATTACTGCTACCACACCTACAATTTAGTAATGAGAGGATAAGATCTCGAGATGCAACAAAGAAATGTATGAGTGCTTCATGAACTCCATCATTAAGAAGAGACAAATTACAATTTTACTATTGATTTTCTTACCATGTTTGGTGAGACTTCTTCTTGGATGTTTTCTTACACTTAGTTAGGTCCACTTTCAAGGATAAGTGGTAATCATCGGAAGGTGTATGTGCCTGATTTGGATTGGTTAATGGAATGGACCAATTAACTCTAATTGGAAAGGGTTTATGTTCTCAATCTTGTTGTCCATATGATTTGGGGGAGTAATCCCCATGAACCTCCTGGACTAGAATAGAGGTGTGCATCTTCTCCGGGGTGGAATGCTGATGTGTCATATCATGTATGGGGATAAATTTATGTATCTGTTCCCCTGGTACTTCTGAAGTAGTTGTTTTAATATCCACGAATGCTTCCAAAATATGGGCATGGATTTGCGTATTCCCCTACATAATTTATAAAATATGTTTGGTGAATTCAAAGGCCAGAATGGGAATATAAATCCATTTTGTATCTAGAGAAGGAATATGTTCCTGCTCCTGTCCTCTATTTCCTTTCAATGGGTATTGACAATACTCATGAATGGGTTTAGAGTGTTGGGTCTGCCCCAGATTTGTCATCTGATATTTCCTACTAACTTCTTTGAGTACTGCCAAAGGAGACAGTTGGCGAGCCTGATGAACCCTAGAAGGTTTATGTTCCCACTGGCTATTTTTTTTTCAAGTATGGTTAACAGACTTCCTTTCATATTGGTAGACGATACTACTAGAATAATTGGTGATCGTAAACAGGTATGTGTTCTTATTTATCATTTTCCACCACATTGAATTGGAAGGCTTATTTAAATGCAGTCAAACATTCCTATAGAATCTCTAATAATTAATAATAAGGTGTATGTTCTTATTCACAGTACTCCACTGGGTTTATCTAGTGGGATTGGATGGTTTCTTTCAGAAAACTCTGATGGATTGAAAAATTAGGATGGATGGGTGTATGTTACCGCTCATTATTATCCATCATGTTTGGTTGATGGAATTCTATAGAGGGGTAAGAGGTAAGAAACTACTCCCTACTGACCTAACATTGTCCTTGGTAGTTCATATTTCATTCCCAATATGATAGACCTCGGCTGAATGTCAAGAGGAAACACCGCCATCATGTTGGGGGATCACTAACTCATGATTTTAGTGGTGGAAATTGTTGGTGGGAGTCCACAAGAAGAATACTTATATTCTTGAATTGAGGCCCCGAGTGACCTCTTGACCCACCTCTTGGTAGTATGGGAGGTAATGGTTGTTGTGTTCAAGGGATAAGGACCCAAACGGTTGAAGATGGTGGTTTTCACCATTTTCTTCTTGATCATCCGTGGTCATTGCCTGGATGATCAGGGATTGTTACTGACCTGGAGGGATTGTCGGGTGGCCTCCAAAGTTGAAATTTTATCATGATAACAATATTCCATTACCATAATGTTGCAGACCCATCGTTGAAGATGTTGGGTGGGTGATAGCGTCCTTCCCATGGATGAGGATCCATCGTGAGCAGTAGTTCAGATGTTCACATATGTATACTTGAAGAAAGCCATTTTGGAGTGAATAGTGTTCTGAGAAAAAACTAAGAAACAACAATAAAATCCATTAAAGTAACATATTTTAGATGGATAAATGCGTGATTTATTCCTTTGTATAGCCTTTATTAATTTATTGGGGCCTAACAGGGCGATAACATTATTTACTTGGTTAAAGATTCACATCGGGTTCACCATTTTTTGTTTCATAGTTCCTTGAAATGTGTGTTCTAGTTTTAAGAATCACTGCTTCCAGGTGGGATCCATTGTATTTATTCATGTAACTGGAAACTTCCAACAGATATCTATCCAAAGGGGGCCTACATTCCAGTGGAATGTGTTTGTTAAGTTTAAAATTTATGATACATAGGAACGTACATTGTTAGAGAGGATGAGAGGTCGGACTCTCACGCCCTTTTAGGGGGAATTATTGTCTAGTCCGAGACTCTCTATGAAAATATAATATTTTTTCATGAATCCTTATTAATTAACTAATCCTAACATTAGTTTCCCTTGGAGTTTACAATAACTTATTAGCATGCTTAAAATTTAGAATCAATAGTATGCATTCAAGGTTCTTAGTTAATGGAGGTATCTGTATGTATTCGTGGTTCTCCATTAATGGTATCCTCTAATATACTCTTTCAATATTCCTTTAATCATCATTATGATTATAGTGGTTTTTAAGCTACTTAGCAGGGCACTCTGGAATTTATTGTCATCTAGGGAGACAAAGGCTTATTTTTATATTGGGATCGTACCCATGAAATGGGTTACCTAATTATCATTGTGAAAGGAATCAGAACCCTCATAGTTTTATTCCACTTAATGGGAAACATCATACCTTTTAAGGTCATGTGATAACGACATAACCATATAGTTTAATGTCACATGGTAAGGAAATCTAAGAGAAAAGTTATTAGTCAAAGTTTGTTGTGGGACTTATGTAGAAACAACCCAATGAATTTTTAAAGGATACGAGTTTTAAAGTAAGATTAGACCCTATTAGAAATATGGACCAAGGACAATAGGGAGGAACTTAAGTGTTGGGTTTGAGCCTCAAGAAGGCTTCCTACGTATCCCATGTGGGGAATCAGAGCCCAGATAGTTCGATTAGTCTCATAAGAGAGTGTAGTTATTTGAGAGAAATGAGTGTGTTTGGGATTAATTCTTGAACAGAATGACTTGATTATTTTTGGGTATAATTTGGGTATTATTTCTAAGAAGTATTCCCATATTAAGGAAATTAGGGTTGGATTCTGGAAGAGGATATCTAGTGAGCTCATTCCCTGAGAAGTCATCCTACGTATCCTAATTATGGTGGGAATCAGGGTTCTCATGGTTCATTCTCCATGGGTGTTTGTGTAAATGTTACAATCATCACGAATCTCTAAGCCCATGTGAGTCATGATTTATGTGAAAAACATAAGTATGTGAAAGATTCAAAATTGACAATTCACACTTTTCCTTCTCTGCTAGTGGAAGAGGGCGCACCTATGGAGAAAAGAGTGGATTAGGCCTGAGTTGACCTCAGAAGAGGGTGAGGTAACGAACCTTCCCTCTATTCACTTTACATTAGAGAAGGGTCCAATGAAAGGAATAAGGGATCAAGGTTATGGGCTTATACCAAGATAACTTTCCATGGTGAAAAAGCTCAATAGGAGAGGGAAAGGGTAACAAAAGCACTTTTTCCCATCTCCCCTTTGGTCTGTGGCACCAAAGAAGAGAAGAGGAGAAATGATGCTACCTCCTGCAAGAAAATCTAGGGTCTTACACCATGATGGTTTCCCTATAATTGATCCTGGTAGGGGAGGGAGACTTATCTTTTGTTCAAATAGAAGAAAAGAAAGTGTGAACTTTACCTTCCCTACTCAAGACCTGAGGTTCCATGTCATATCTTTGACAAGGGAGGGACTAGAACCCAACCCTCCTCTAAACCAGTAACATCCCATTAGTGTTTCTTGGAGAAATATCCATGTGACTATGGATATACAAACCCACATACACACCATGAATCCTAAATCCCTTATAAAACAAATGTGGGAAACCTCTAACTATTGATATACAAATGCAAATAGGAGTCACGTTGATGTGTCTTTCCCAAAGGTTTGATACGCCATTAGGTTTTGGTGGAGGTCTCAATAGATTCCCTTTTAGACATGGGAGCCAAGAAAGAAGAAGCCTTTCCATGAATGGCTTTGAGGAAGGCTTGATGGCTTGTAGACTGAAGAGAGTTGGTGAATCAAGTAGGGGAACTCAAGTAGGTAAGGGAATTTATGTTTGGGCGCAGAAGTAGATTTGGGCGACCTGCTTTTCCTTTATGAGACAAACAACCTATATAGTAATACTTGGGTGAGGGCTGGGTCAATCCTTTATAAGTATTCTTAGGTGGTCACAGATGTCGGGCACTCAAGTTCCTATGAATGGAATAGGCAGTGCGCAAGTATTTCTGATTTGGGGAGGTCGGGCACTTTAGGAATCCAAGTGTTATGGTTTTTAAACACTAAAAAAGACATAAGTCCAATGATACTCCCTTAAATCATCCGCTCAAGTTGTTGAAGTTCTACATTGTATGTTTCAGAAGATTGGGGTGATGTACTAGGGTTACCAGAGGAACAATTCATCTTTGGGGAAAATTGTCCATACAAATGAAGACCCCAGAGGTATATTTTTAAAAAAAATAGTACATTGTGTGAAAGGAGTTTGGGTGCACTAGTGACATGCATGCCAAAATTGTGGCACACAAGTGGATGTACTCTATATGGGTGGAGCCCAAGTATACTTGTGCACTGCTGGTTATTTGGCCTAACAGGGGTGCCGCCTTGAGGACTTATCCAAAATAATACTTTCATTTGTCTCCATCACGGTGGCATGCAAGTATTTACACACAGGTACCTTCAGTGACTCTTTAGGGACTTAGTCAAATTATTACTCCATACCACAAGGCCATTCCCACACACCCATGCTTAGGATCAGTGTCGAGCTACGGTTTTGGCCCATTAGGTTGGTGCCTTTGCTGCCATTACTAACCCCCATGAAAAATGAAGAGTCACACTGCGAACTTTTCGATCCCAGTTCAGGACATTTTGTGGAGAAGTTCATGGAACACATATCATGGTGTCTACAATGACCCCACAAAAATTAAATGACTTGAAGACCCACACAAAACCAACATGAAATCCTAGAAGACCAAAACCCATAACAATAATCCCATACAAATGGCCCAAGGCCCTTCCGACAAATGCCTCCAATCCATAAACGCAACCTAGGAACCACTCCCATCCAGTCAACACCATTAAACAGAATTAGTCCCACATTATAAGGCCAGTCAATACCCACAGCCCGAGATTCCATCTCTAGAGTTCACCCCCACACATTCCACACCATAAATCACACCCCCTCTGTTGTGCATCATTGAATAATCACTATCCAACGACCCCTGAACACCTTCCCAAGGCCAGATGATCACTGACCAGAACTGTCTAGCTCTCCTGACCACCACTCTACCAAGTGGCTGGCCTCTATTGTCATCTTACCAAATAAACCTTCAATCCTATAACACCTCCACTGAAGCCAAAGCCACCACCATCACTCACAAAAAGGCTAGAGTCCCACTGTCATAGTCGTCCACCGTTGGAGGATGGTTCCCACTAAAGAAAATGTCAGATGCTCACACCCTATCCCACATATCCATAAACATCTCCATCATGATTCCCATCTAGTATTTCCACTAATATCCACTAGGATCCCATATCATTAAATATTCCATAGATTCACTCCCAAAACATACGAAACCTCAGTCACCATCATCTTATTTCACTGAAAAATAGTCGTACCAGCGCCTTGGCCACTGGATCTCACACCACCAAGATTCCTCACTGCTTCATCATCTACATACAAAGATCCCCTGCTGACATCCTGGGTTGATATCACTTGTCTCCACCATCTTGTTGCTCACCATCAACCACCAACAAGTGCTTGAACCCATTTGTACAACATCATCTATTTTATTTCCACTACCCACAAAGGCCATGCCATCGCCAACAATAATATGCATCTCAATCGCATCAGATCATTTAGGAACCGATTAAATGGAAGATCGATACCCAAGACATAAATCCAAAAACATATCATAATTCTCAAAAACATATTCTTCATCCATAGATCTTAATCTTGGGAGGAGCAGATTATAATATAAATCCATGTATTTATGATAGATAAACTCTCCATTGATGAGAGAGGATCTCCCCATCCACATCCGGTTAATATATTATAATTATAACCTAAAAAATATATAATTTCAGTTAGTAGTTAATTTGTATTTAATAAATTCTAATTATTAATTAGTTAATTAGAATTAGTAAATAAAGAAATGTAATTACAAATTAATTAATTTTAATTAGAACTTAGTTAATTTTAATTATTAAATTATTAATTAAGTAATTAATTGTATTTTGTAATTAATTAATTTAAATTAGTGACTACATAGTTTTAATTAGTAATTATTTTTTAATTACTTAATCATAATTACAGATTAGTTAATTGTAATTTATAGATAAATTAATGTAATTAGAAATTAATTAATTATAATTAGTACATAGTTTATTATAATTAGTGATTGACTAATTAATAAATTTATTTTAATTAGTAACTAATAAAAATTAATTAGTGATTACATAATTATAATTAATAAATAATTTATTAATAATTAATTGTAATTATAAAATAAATTAATGTAAATAGAAATTAATTATTTGTAATTAGTACATTGTTTTTTGTAACTATTAATTAAATAAGTAATTTGTTGGAATTAGTAATTACATAATTGTAATTAGTGAATAATTTATTATTAAGTAATTGTAATTAGTACTTAGTGATTTATATTTAGTGAAAAATTTATTAATATTATAATTAGTGGTTAATTAATTGTACTTAGATATAAATTAAATGTAATTAGTACTTACATAATTATAATTAGTAAATGATTTATTATTAATTAATTATAATTAGTTGTAATTATTAATTAAATAAGTAATTTTTTGGAATTAGTAATTGCATAATTGTAATTAGGGAATAATTTATTATCAAGTAATTGTAATTAGTACTTAGTGATTTCTATTTAGTGATTAATTTATTAATATTATAATTAGTGGTTAATTAATTGTACTTAGATATTAATTTAATGTAATTAGTACTTACACAAGTATAATTAGTAAATGATTTATTATTAATTAATTATAATTAGTAAAAAAATTCGTGTGATTAGAAATTTAATAAATTTAATTAGAACTTAGTTAATTTTAATAATTTATTATATATATATTAGGTTGATGGGGCTATAATTTAATTAAATAAATTAATTAATCTAATTAGATATTAATTAATTGTAATTTGTGCATAGTTATTTGTAATTAGTAACTAAGTAATTAATTATAATTATTAACTAATTAGATGTAATTAGTAATTATTTAATTATAATTAGTAATTTATTCTATTATTAAGTAATTGTAATCAACACTAAGTAGATTATCAGGAAAGGTACAGTAGTGCATGTCTTAGCTTCAGATAGATCTATTATAGAAATGATGGAGCTTTGACAATTCTTCTTTATCGTGCAAATCACCTTATCAAAAGGTATGAAACCTTGGAAGGTAATAGACCATGTATCTTATCTATCAATGATTTGGGGTTTTAATAATTTCAAAATTGTTTTGATCAGAAGGGGTTTTTTAAGTATGGGGTTTTGAATCATTCATCCTTAGACTAGGAATTTGGAAAATCCACAATTGGTCCTTGAAATTTAGTATATTGTATTTTAAGGAAACTTGTTCACAATTATTGGTAAAGATTAATGGATTGAACTCAGTCCTTTGAAATCTAGAGATTTTGTATGAAATTTCCTATTCTATCGAAGTTCATATTCAAATAAACACTGCTACAAAATTTTTCTTTTATGGAAACCTTTCTTAGATTCTGGTAGAGATTGATTTGAGCTATAATTTAATCAACAAAATCATGATCTCCCCTTCACATGATGGAGTCTGTTTAAGTATTGAATATGAAAATATTACACCATTTTTTAATGATTGTGGAATTATAGTCCATAAGAAATCTGTTTGTAGAAAGCATCTAGAATTCTCAAACTCTCATAAGAGAGGTCAGGAATCTATTAAATGTCAAAGAAATATAATGTACCCCACTTATCAATGACTTACTGATAAAATAAGTGTTGGTGTTTCCCCCATGACAGAAAAGGAAAATACTCAGATTGGGTCCCCCTATAGGACAAGTCACTGATGGTCCCTAATGTATATTTTAATATAAAGGAGGGGTGTACATGTCATGATAAATACATCTATATCTCCTCCCCTCTAATTGTCTCAAAACTGAAGTATTCTCCATAGTCCAAACTAGTTTCGGCTGATGCTCCTGAATAGGAACATATACCCATTGAAGTTGTCTCATTTAAGGATACCTTCTATAAGGTACTAGTCAATGATAATGTTGATATTGGAACTATTTATAGTAATGATGATAATGAAATTTCAGTTCAGGATGAATTGGATTTTAATTTCTAACAAGAAGGATAGATGACTACCAAAAAACATTGAAAGGGTAAATCCAAATTGGAAGCATCCACTTCATAAAATCCATGTATAAAGGATCCTCTCTTCATTTTAATCACTCCATGGACAATAAAAAGGAAATGGAATTTCATGGTAAGGGAATATCACTTGTTTCCCTAATGTATGATAATTCACATTTTGATGCAAGAAGTAGTGGTAGGGATTAGAAAGAAACTATCATCTCGAATGAAGCTAATACTCTAAATGAGTTTAATTTAGACTCCAGAATGAAGGGAATACATTGTATCAGTGGATAAATTCAGTTTGATACTAATTGGAACTGCAATAAACCAATCATCTAGTTAAATTCTCAATTATCTTTAGCACCTGGTGAGGGGAAGCATGCGGATGGGTTTTCACTTTCAGCAAGTGTAAGTGATGATACATTTTTGAAATATATATCTAGAAAGTGGACTCCTTGAATGACTCCAGATCCGACTCAAAAAACTGATTATGCATAAAGGGTGTATAATAATAAATATGGGTGTGAACATTCGGTTGATGGCACTAAAATGTTTTTTAAAAGACACTAATGAAGACTAGGTCCCTAAAACAAGTTTTTATCCAATACAAGGTGATAAATCTAAAATAGATGATATTATACCTTTGGTTTCAAATTTTATTTGAGTACGGAGCACTAGAAAAGGAGGTTGATTTTCTTCAATAGGTTCTGCTCAAGTAAAGCCCAATTTAAAAATCAGCATAAAAAACACCTTTGATATGGTTTCCATGGTATGTAGTGAAGAGGAATCTATTTATAATGATAATGTTCCTAATTTAGTTGAAAATATCATGACTAGTATTTAGGATCTCATAGATGATGGAGGCGGACCATGGACGCATGTCAAGAATTCGAGAATAGGACGACATTGTCATGGATGGGGTGGATGTTTTTCTCACCATAATATTAACACAATATATAGTTTCAATTGGTCTCTACTAGATCATTTGTGTGATTATTTACTCCTCATCCCTCTCTCTTTCTTTTTTCACTTAATAAAAGGGTCCCTCAATCCAAAATATTTATAAAATATTATGTAATTAATTTTAATTAGTAATTAATAAACTACAATTTGTAATTAATATCATCAATTGGAATTAGTAATTAATTTTTTATTACATGACCTTAATTAGTCGTTAGTTAATTGTTATTAGTATTTAATTCTTTCAAATTATTAATATAACTAATTAAAAATGAAGTGGAAATTTATTTTAATTTAAAATTAACAAACAATTAATAAAATATCAATTAATATTTAACTATTATTACTAAAATATTTAATTAATAATTTTTATTCAACTATAGAAATTTTTTATATTATGAATGATTTTATGTGAGAGTAAATTTGATAATTTTATTCTATAATAGTACATTGCATTAAATTCTAGGTATGATAATGAATTTGGTTTTTAATCTACCTTAGCAGAAGTTTTTAATTGAATTTATGAACATGAATTTAGTTGTTGAATATATTTCATGCATATTAAGTATTAGAGTTTCCATAATTTGAATTATCTATTAATTAAAGTATCCTTAGGTTGATTGTCTTTGGGTTGGACCACCTAATTTCCTTGAGGCTTTCCTTGGTTAGGAAAGTGAATAGGGTTGGCTATCTATCTCTATGGGATTACATTTTTGGAATTTTCTAATCTTATATAAATTTATGCCTTTACAGGACATGGTTGTGTACTTCATGAAGATGATTCATGTGGATATGTATGAATATATTTGACTTTTATTTTTGGGTAAGTAACAAAAACATGTGGGTTCTGTAAATAGATACACATCAATATGGTTTGAGCATATTGATTTCGAGGAGGGAATATGTTTTCAACATAAATTAATAGAGACATGGATGCATAAAAAATGAAAAATTTGAGATATTATGGTGAGATGAAATCCCCCAAAAATACTAAATGTGACATTTTATCAAAATATTTAAATTTTTTAAAGTCATATATTGTTTACCTGGTAAGATTTCATTAATAACAATGGTTTATTTTATAAAAAAAATATGTGTGCCTATATATATATATATATTAATATTCAGATAATTAAGACTGAACAAAGTAGTTATAGTATATGTTCAGAAGGGGTTTTGATCCTTATAGGTTGTACATATTTGGAATTTGTTAAATGAAAAAATCATCAAAAGTTAAATTAAATGGAGAATCAAGTGATTGAGTACATCACATACCGACATATGTAATTTCAAGAAATGTTGCAGCATGTGGAATATCTAGTAACTAATGATGAAGAATTTGAACAAATACATTAATTCTCTAAGTATCAATTTGATAAGAAAATGTTGGAGTTGTATGTCACTATATCTACAATGAAGGTTCCATTGACATTTGATTTTTTTCTATCACAACATCATGATAAAATTTCATATCCCCTACTATAACACCTCAAGAAGTTCCATAAACAATGGAATCTTTTCTTTTATTTCAATCAACCATAGTTTCATATCCTCAAGATGTAATGTCTCATAGAGGAAGTGATATTTCAATGGATAGTCCTTCATATAATTTAGATGTACTTGTCAATAATTTTGAGGATGATGAAAATTTAGAAAAAGAAGATGATGAGGAAATTTAAGAAGAAGAGCATGCCAAAGAATAGTCTATTCCCACTCTTGTGAGGTTTAACCGACCTTTGAACCATCCTACACTATTGTATTCATGGTCTATAGAAGGCATGAATCACTTTCCATAATTTTATTGGTTATTTATTACTCCTATTACATCATTTCCAAGAATTATTTGAAGCAGAAATCAAGTGTCAGATAAATGTGTTCTGTATATTGGAAGAGATTTTGAGAGTAAGAAGCAATGGAAAAAGTTATAAAACAATATCACACTGAAAGAAAACATGGTTATGATATAAAAGAGTCAAACATGTGATATTATGTGATCCTAAGTGAAAAATATGATTCAAAATGTCAAATGCATCTATGAGCTATAATTGATAACACTTTTCAAAATTAGTGCATCACTAGATTTACTCCACAGACATGTATGAACAGAAAATTTTTATAGGAACACTTATCATTAGATATTTAGTTTGTTTAAACTATTATTGTTGAAATGATTATATTATAATAATACATTCTTTCTATTTTAATGATGGTGGGAATCATATAGAGTTTTGTGTATCAAATTTGTTACTGGAAAGCATGTGTGGCATGGTAGAAGGATATTGTGAAAGTATACAGTGGATAGGATGAATCTTATCATGTTTTACCATAACTTATCACACTTTTATCCCACAAAAATGAAGTGGTATATCAGTTACATACAATTGAATATGTTAATAAACACAACCATGTTCGTCAGTTGATGGTTGTGTTTGATATACTATTTTGGACATTTTTACCATGAGTGGTATCTTTTATACATTTCAAGATGTTTATACATATTGATGGAACATTTCTATTTGTAATATACCTTTGAAATTTATTGATTTCCACCAAACAAGTTAGTAATCGACTTCCTATACATTTGGAATTTGTAATTATGTAGAAGGAGAACTTCTCTCATGGAGTTGGTTTCTATCCTACCATTGAGATATTGTTTCAAGAACATTAAGGATTTTTATTATTTTAGATCACCATAATGAAACCAAGGAGGTCGTAAAATCTGAGTGTCTATCTCAAAGAACACCCTACACATCATCGATGTGATATTCGACTCATTTCAATAAATGTGTGAATGATGTTCAAGGACAAGCCCATGAGGAAAGAAATCATAAAAATTAGTATGAATATCCATTTTAAAAAAAATCATTTTCATAGTTATTATCATATGTATTCATATTCTTTCTTGTCTATTAACATACGATCCTCAATAAAAAAGGATGGAGAATAATCTTGAAGATATTTATAGAGATAATATGAATGTTTAGGATTAAATGACACAAATTCAAAACTATAAATTGTCATCGACATATGATGATGGAAAGCAATATAAAAATATGAATAAAAACATCATAGAATGTATAAATGGAGTTTTCAATGGAGTATGGAAATTGTCCATCACATGTAATTAAGATATTTAACTATATGCTAATTAGAAGAGTTACAATTATAATATAATATTAGTATAATTTTTTAAATGTAAATTATATATTTGGTACAAGAGACCATCTATCATAGTATAAAGTATTTTTTAAATGAATAAAGAAGTCAAAAGGGGGTCTGAATAGAGAGAAGTATTATGGACACCATTTCAAACCCGAGCTAGATAGAGTTCTTCAAGAGGATAATTTTTTGTAGCTTAATTTGATCATGTAGAGAAACAATATGATGTTTTTTAGACTAGTGATTCTTTGGCTTATAGAAATTTTTATATATGAGTTGTTCTACTAGATAAGTGTTACTATGAATGTGGAAATTTTCAAGCATTATGATAGCCTTGTGGTCAAGTGATCACAACATTAACTTATATAAATTTATATCAGGAGTAGTTTTTTGATCATGTTTATCAAAGGGAGTGTATCAAAGACTGGTATAGTTCTTAATGGATTCCAATTTGGGAATATTATAATTTTTTTTTTCTGTTCGATGGCACACCCACACTTATACCAAACATGACTTCGATTAAACCAAAAGTGGGGCCAAATTCGACTCGTATTCAGAATTATATGGATTGGCCCAATGAATAGGAACCTGGGAATAGGTGCAACATATGCCACTAGGATGGTCACATGAGAAAATGTTACCCTAGACACATAGGGAAATCATCTAATAGTAAAAAAGATTCATTTAATCTATCAGTTAATGTAAATGATGGTACATGTGATCAGTTTTTTTTATCATCACCATTTTAATCATGTTTTTCTTATTTTCATATAGTAAAAATTTTAAAATATATATATATATCTATAAATACATACATATATTTAGTATATAAAAGAATAGATATCAAAATTATATTTTATAATACAATAGTGAATATAAATTTTATATTTATTTAATAAAACATTAAACATAATGGAAATATAAAAATTATTTATTCCAAAAATCTATATTTCCATTCACAAATAGTAAAAGTTTTGTGTTAAATTGAAATCATTTTCAAATATAATAACCATTTTATAAAGTATTTTTTGTGCTTCTAAAATAAACAATCATAAGTACAAACAAATAACATATATTCAATTTTTACAAGAGAAATTCAATTTAAATAAATTTGATACATTACATGATAAATTTTTTATTGAACATATGTAATATTTTGTCAATTGATAGAACATAATTCATCTTTATGAAAAAAATAAACTTAAAAAATATTTTATACTAAATCATAATAGTATATTTGAGTTGAATAGTTATTGAAATTAATTTTCTCTTATTCATTCATTCATATAGAGAATCCTTTTTTATCTCCAATGTAGTGACATGTTTAATGTGCCATGTTGGTGTGGGGACCTTTTAGACTAAATTTTTTTCAGAGAGAACATCATTTTCATCATGATGCACCCCTGAGAATCATTTATCTATACCTCAGATATGTTGGATTTTATGGATTCTCCATGCGGGGAATCAAAGTCATTGATCACCACTTGATTGCTTCATTGGTAGACAAATGGTGGACATAGACCAACATATTTCATCACTATGAGGGGGATATAACCATTAATTTTGAGGATGTCACCTTCATTCTTAGTCTACCCATCGTCAGACAGGAAGTTATATGTTCCAATAGTGGCAAATGGTGTGTAGTCTTAAACCGCATATTCAGTATTGATGTCATCAAAATACTACATGTACTATAGGTTTCCCACTTGCACATGGGTTTTCTTGATGAGAATTTCGAATTCATTCCAGATGATGGAGAGGAAGAGACATTTTTTCAACACACATGTGAATATATTAAGCTATTGTTTGGAGGCATGTGGTGTGTCGACTAATCCACCACCTTAGTACACATTATGTACCTACCAGTACATAAGGATCATGAGTAGAGGACTACATATAGTTGGTGGTCCTCTGTATTGTCACATCTATATAGATTCCTATGTACTAGTTGTTCAGATGATTCAAATCAGATTTCAGGCTGTATGGATTTGGTATAAATGTGGTCCTGCTAGATTTTTCCACACATCGCTCCTAGAGTTGTCATACCACTTCCATAGAAACTATTTCAGGACTGTCCTCATGGACGTTGGTATGCTTATGTCATTACATTGAGTTATGTAGTACTTTTATTAATGTGTTCAATAGTATTACCATATTTTACTTCTTTTTTACTAGGTGGATTCCAACTCTAAAGTATGCATATACTCAGAGACATAGTTTTCATAACTTTTGACAGATTGTTGACGCAATATATCCATTTGATGTAATGTAAAAATTATTTTTTTGTAGATAAATTCGTTTTATTATTACATTTTAAAGTTATTTCAGTGTTATCTTAGTAACATAATCATGATAATTTATAAATTATTTTTTGAGTTTACATTTCGGTTTCATGGACCCTGTATAAAGGTTTTGTCTATGCACCGCTTGCACCATACTTCACAGCTACTACTAAAGATCATGGTGCAGTGGTTCCACTCATCCACTGACACATCATTGAGTGACACCAACCATAGAGGTTCATGCACCCATTTGGCTATACACAATATATCCCAATGGAACCATGACAGACCGAGGGGTTACATTCCATTATTCTTATAGGTAAGAATACAATAGACTGGAGGCATTTTTATGCATGTTATATCAAGTATTGGGACATACATTCCAAATACGGTATCTTTTAGCACATATATCCTACAACACGATATTTGTTAGATTATCATGGGGATTATGCAAATTGGTACTGCTGACACACCATAAAGTAACTGACATTCAATTAGATTTTCATTTAGTAGTTTGTATGTTTAATAATATTTATTATATTTTCTTATCTCATGTTTTGTATTAATTAGAATTTTATTTAATTTGTAGTCATAAAGAATTTATTGTCTTGCACATATCACAGATCCTCAAGAGGAAGCATTTATTCGGTGGGATTTAGTTCACCTATTGGTGGTGGATCCTAGCGATCCTCTCCAATTGATATGTGAGATTGTCTTTTATGATGATCCAATGTTATACCCCAATCCATATGCTCATGTTGAGGCTCCTAGGGATAGTGGCATCCCACCTATTCATTTTGAGGATGATGCTACACCACTTCCACCACCAACAGAAAGACATAGATTAAGAAATCAGCGAGGATAGAGGTGACGACATAGACGCTCGGGATAGGCTCATGAAGATATTGACACACTGTAGAGAGATGATCCTACAATGCTGACTGAGGATCTTGCACAGCTAGAAGATGCTAATTTTCCACAAATGTCATATCTGCTGACTATGATGGACTATGAGCATGGTGTGGTAAAACAGGTTATAATGGACCCCACTCCCTCTGGCAATGACTTCTTTGATATCAGACATCTTCCATTTTAGGGATATGTGAGGCTATATGGATCTACATATGCTTTTGGGATGTCTTACACACATGATGTCAGCTAGTCATCTACACCACATAGTGACAAGGCACCTACAACACCGCAAGAGGAGAAACTCATGCCCATATCTAGGACACCGATGTTTTATAGACATCAGATTCAGCGAGGGCATGTAGTTCATACACTGGGATGTGGTATTGATGGGCATCGATGTTGATGTATTCATATGTCACACTATATATATTAAAAATCCTATTTATGGAGATAGTTAATTGTTTTTTATAAAAATAAAAAGAAATTAAAAAATATAGTAAAGAAACACTAATTTATATGAACTATTTATAAATTTCAACAAACTATGAACAGTTTAACATTTCACGTAGATTGTAATTATAGTTTATATATTATAATATTCCTTGTAACATAAAATTTGTGCTTATAAATTATTATTCCAATAATGTTATTTTTCATTAACATTAATTATATACTCCTTTTCATTTTTCAATATTTCATTATATATTTAGTAAGTATGGAAAATTTCATTTAAGTTGTATTTTTGGGCTTGAGTTTAGGCAATTTGGGATTTTGGTTGTAGAAAACTATCGGTGGTATGAGAAAATGATTATAGGATGTTCTTGGGAACCATAGGAAATCAGTGGTATGTCACACCATCAATGAGAATTCTTATTGATGTTGTGAAAACCGGAATCTCTGACAATGATCATCCGGGATGAGCTTAATTGAGAGAGTGATAACACTCAAGGGAAAAATGGTATCCTCTTATGATTGGTACTTTGTCAATCGGATGCTCTCAGGTGGTGTTCTGTCGGTTATCCACATCAATATGATTGGTGTGAATGCTCTTTGTGGTCAGCATATTTCATCTAAAATCATGGTTGTATTACATTCATGATTTGGGCTTTGGGATCTTTATGATATTGGATTTCATGACTTTCAGGAATGTGGGTCTATGGGCCGTGTTTTGTGTTCTTTCTCACCTTTACTTTTTAATAAATTTTTCAGGGTCATTGATTTGGGTCGCCACATCCATGTTTTGATCTGTCTTTATATGAAAACAATCTAAATGAAAATTTTTAAACGGACTAAATCTATATAAATTTGGTTATATTATTAATAATTATATATATATATATATTATAATTATATTATATTTTTAGATATATTTTATATTTAATAAGGTTTTTATATATATATATAAAATATAATTTATATATATATATAATAATTAATAATATATATATATACATTTATAAATAAATTAAAAATATATTTAAAAATATAATAAATTGTTAAAAATTTAATTTATTATACATTTTAAATAAAAATATATATTTATATTTAGAACTATGATAAATTCATAACAATATAAATATATATATATATTAATATATATTAGTAAACCTTAATTAAATAAAAACTTAATGTTTGTTTATAATAAATTATTAAAGATAAAAATATTTATAATTAAGGTTTATATATATATATATATATTATTAAGGTTTATTTATGTATAATTAGTTATCAAAATAACCTAATATTTTAAATATAAATAATAAGGTTTACTTATATGTATATATAAATAAATTTAATAAGGTTTATTTATATAAATATAAATAATTTTAATAAGGTATATATATATATTTAATAAGGTTTATCTATATATTTAAATAATTATATATGAAAATTTAAAATTTAAATATAAGGTTTATTTATATTTAAATATTTATTTATAATTATAAATATAAGGTTTATTTAATTATATAATTTTATATTTTGAAGGGTTAGAGATGGATGTAATTCAATACCTTCTCTCTCTAATATTTCAGGGTGATTAGGTTTGGAATCCAATGGAACATTGCTGCTGCTTCGATCCTCGTGAGGTGTTTGTTGGACCATCAAGGAATATTGCAGCCTTGGGTGGGGGAATTGGGGAAGGAGCTACATTATCTTAAGATTTAGATACTCATAGAGTTCATGAGGTTCAAGTTCCTTCCACTAATGTTTCAACAAAGGTAAAATCAGCTTTGACATTGGTTCTGGAGTCCCGATCTATACAGAAGCATCTAATCTTCATTTATGGGTCGTCAAAATCAAGATCAGCTTTAACTTCAGTTTTGGATGTCGTGATTTTATCAAAATAATAACATGGAGAAGAGGGTGGGCCATTGGATGATCAGAGGTCATCAGATGTAGTGGTGTAAGAGGCTTGTTAGCCATTGAAGTTAGATGTGAGGGAGGCTTCAGATCTACTAGAGCCGCAATCTACATAGTGCTACGAATCTAATGTTCCGTCAATGTTAGATCGGAGGGAAGCCTTGGATCTACCAGAGCATCAATGTGCACAGTTCTATGTGGATTGGGGGCCATCAATGTCATATCAGAGTGATGTTTTTGATCTCTCAGTGATTTGTTTTGTGCAGAACCATTCACATATCAGCAGGCTTTTAAAGTCTGCAGAAGGGAAGGGGTACTTGGCCTCAGCTCCGACTGGTCGAGTGAATTTCTGAATGTCTTGATCATTAAATGAGAAGGGGATAATCACATCTTCTTCACAAATAACGTGAAGTTGAATTGTGTTTTTTCATGAAGCATGAAATCATCCAGGGTCACAAAAAATGGGATGCTAGAAATTTTTGAAGCTATCCAGCATCAGTTTGTGGAAAGACTTGAGATTTACAAACCCTCGACTCTCGCGAGATTGATTTCTCATGTACTCCCTTGAAATTTGAGTGGTTCTATCAAATCTGTGGTCTTGGTTGATAGAGGATCACCTCGATCGGTAATGGTTTTTTTCATAGCATTTTCCATATAACGATGTAAAATCTCGAGCATGGGGTTTGGGATTTGACGCTCTCAAACCCGTAATCTTAAGGATCCATGATTGGGATCCCTTATTCAATACTTTTAAATTGAAGAACTCCATCACTCAGATGTGGATATGAATTCAAGATCAGACATGGTTTTTTGGTATTAGTAGTTTCTATGGTATATTTCCTTTGTAGTAGAGGAACTAATTAAATTTGATAGAGAAATAAAGATTGCCTTTTTTGGACATTTTTTGAGGGTGATTGTGGAAGTTGAACTTTTCTCAACTCTTACAGACTTGATTATACTACTTTATATTGATCAATGGTTGGAACTCACAATAGAGTGTGAGAAAAAACCCTTCCTTTTGTAAGATATGTGGGAATATAGGTCATTTGGACTCTAAATGGATAAAAAATATTATTTTCACCATCTTCAAGAAGAATCGTCATTCTATGGTGAATTTTAAACTAAATATACAATTGAATGAGAATATGAATAATGAGGAAAACATGAGCAGAGTGAATCCCATGATGGATAAAAATGATAATCAAGCGGTGCTTGGTAGAGTTTAATCACTGGACTTACCTCCCTAATATGGTTTTGAACATGTAACTTAGAAGAAGGATGAGCATGAGGAAGTCATTTTCATATTAATTGACACATGTGGTAGTGTTGATATGGATGGAACAAGCCAGATGAATCTAACTAAGTGGAGCTCTAGAAAATTCTTTGTGTAGATATTGTGTCTATGGATACATTATCTCATCATGGTGCTGGCCAGAGTGCTTTTGAGAACAAACATGGGGAATCTCCACTAGATGACCATGATGCAATGGTTGATAGAGGGAAAAAATTTGTTTAAATTATTCAAGTGGAAATAGGAGAGAAACACGTCATTGATGAGAAAATGGTCCCAACTAAATTGGGGATGGATAAAATAGAATGGGAATGGAAGCAACCCACGTGTTGGAAACATGGTCATCATCCGAAAGGTTGTGGTTGACTATGTGGTTGTGATGATCAGACAGTTGTGGGAGGGCATGGCCATTCCATGAGACTCACCATAGAGCAACAAAATATCAATGAGAAGTATATTGTTATTTTCAATTAGGCGAATTCTCAATCAAAGTGGGAATATTCTGATAATATCTCTAATCATTATTATGGTGATGGTTATGACCCTCTTCATTTTGGATGAGTTATTTTTTCTTTATTTGACCCCATAATTTCACTTTGTCTTTTACATTTATAATAAATTTTTAGGAGTTGACTCACATGCCTCCTGAACTTTTTGAAATATAATTATATATTTTAAATTTATTTATTTATATATAACTATATAATTATTAAATAACCTTATATTTTAAATTTAATAAGGTTTATTTATGTAAATAAATATATATAAATTTAAAAATTTATATAAATAATTATATTCAAGGATTATTTAATTATTTAATTATATAATTAAATATGGTTTATTTATAACTATATAAATATCTATTTATAATTATAAATTTATAATTATATTATTATAAATATATTTATAAATATAATTATAAATAATTTCATATGTTTAAATGTATTTATAATTATAATTAGATAATATTATATAAATATATTTATATATAAATATATTGAAAATTATAACTATATAAATTTAAATTATATATACTTATTTATAATTATTAATATATAATTATGTATTTATATATAGAGTGGGAAATGGGGTGGTGGGGTGTACAAATGGGGTGAGTTGAACTAGAGTTTTAAAAAACAAAATAATAAAATTTCATCACTTCACCATCCCATATACTTAAATATCAATCCTTGACACTCATTATATTAAAAAAAGACACCCTACCCCTAAAATTTTCATCATGGGATAACTCTGAAAAACCAATGTGGGAGGAAGTTGTGGCTGAAACTATTCCTCACATACAAAAACATCATTATTTCACTCACATCCATGGTCTCCTTTATCACAAAGAAGCTACTAATGCATGAATTTATGATCATTGACCGACTACTATTGTAATCCACCCGAACATGTCATGGCTGGCTATCTGCACCATGGAGAAAACATTTTTGTCCCATAGGTTTTCCATTTTACTAAGGGAGACAAAGGTGATGGCTATATCATGGTCGGACGGTGGTACTGGGGGTGATTGGTGGTGGCAGTAGTGACGACGTTGACTCAAGCGAGATCATGAAAATTGACTTCGACAATGTAGACTCATAGCGGTATCTACAATGGATGACTTCGATGGTGCATTCCTTGGCAGACTATGGTGGGGTCGTTGATTGGTGATGGTTGGAGTGACAACGTGCACATGGTGACACCTACGCACTCAAGTGGGAATTGAAACTGTGGACAAGACAAAGGCAAGGATATTGGGCCTTTTGGATATTGATATATAAAATTAATAAGGCTTGATGGGTGGGCAATCCCCTTTGGGGGTTATGGACTGCCTTTCTCATCTATGCGTGAGATGTGTGTATTTGATGTAATTTTACCCCCAAAGAACCTAATCTATATACATAATTAAATATTAAAATAAATACTAAAAAAATTCAAATATTTAAAAATACTAATTAAATACAAGAAAGGTTTAGCTTGAATCCAAGCTCATGACAATTTATTAAAATTGAAACAAAAAGTAAACAAGCACATGGAAAGACGGTTGGGGTCTGATAGGGAGACATGACGTTATCCATAATGAGAAACAGCATATCAAGAGGCACTATAATCATGATTTGAATCATAATTAGAATCAAAATCATAATCACCAACTTCATTAGTAGATTCCCACTCCGATTGGGAGTTTTTCTTTGAAAACCACAACATAATTCTTCTTAAGTCACTCATGCACTGGGGTGAACTGAGTCCTCAGGCTTCGACCACTCCCTCTCTCTGCATCCTGCCGACCATATCCTTGGCCAAAGTTTTTGGTTGCCGGCTTCGCTTCTAGGACTTGGGTTGCTACCATGCCCCTCCTGATTCCTCACTTCTCAAATCAGAACCTCCTGCCAAGAAAGTCTACTAATGAACTAGGTTAACAGGAAGAGGGGACAACTCCTTTCCAATCTTTTTGGATACAATCAATGCTAGTTCATGGAATAAGTCCTTTCCCACTCTAGTTTGAATAGTAGTTTCAAGCTACTCCAAATTATCAGAGTCATTAAGAGAATCATTATGATCTCCCGTATCATCCTTTGAGAGCGGGGCAACACTCTCCTCCATAGAGATTAGATATTAAAAAAATGTTCCTAAATATTAATAAAATATTAATAAATACTAATGTATATAAGCATATGTAAATAAATATTAAATAAAAAATAATTAATTAATTAAAAAACATTAATAAATATTAATTAAATAATAACAAGTATTATTAAATAATAATTAAATGTTAATAAATATTAATAAACATTGATAATAATTAATAGTTATTCATAAATATTAAAAATATTCACAAATATTGATAAATATTAGTATTTATTAACAAATCATGAGAAATATTAAATAGATATTCTGAAATAAAAAATAGATTTAAATAAATTTTTTGAATATTAGAAAATATTAATCAAATATTCAGAAAAAGTAATAAAATGTATTTACATATTCGTAAATAATATTAAATATTATTAAATATCAATAAATTCTAATAAATATTAATAAATACAAAGAAATATAGATACATATTAATTAAATATTTTAAATACAAATAAAATGCTAACAAATATTAATAAATGACATTGAAATAATTTTCAATATTTACAAATATTTTAAATATTAATTAAACATTAATAAATATTAATTAAATTTTCATAAATATTAATTGATATAAATTAATATTATTAACTGTTAACTAAATAATGATAATAATAACAAAATATTAATAAATATAAATAAATATTAATAAATAATAGTTAAATATTAATGAAATTTTAATAAATATTGAATGAATATTATTAAATTTTCTAAATATCAATTAAATATTCATAAATATTAATAAATATTAATAAATATTACTAAATGTTTCCAAATAATAATAAATATTAATATATACTAAAATTTATTAATATTTATTTAATATTCATCTATTTTTTATTAATATTTATTAATATTTATTATCTTTTATTAATATTGATTTAATATTGATTAATATTTACTTTATATTTATTAGTATTTACGATTATTTATTAATATTTTTTTATTCATTAATATTTATTAATTTTTAATAAATATGTATAAATATTTATAAATGTTGAAAAATATTTTGTTGTTATTTATTAATATTTATTAGTATTTTACATATATTTTTAAATAGTAACTTATAATGTATAAATATGTTTTCTAAATTTATTGACATTTTTTGACATTTATTTGTATTTATGAGTATTTGTGTATATTTATTATTATTTGTGAGTATTTAATTAGTATTTTATTAAAATAGGATTAATATTTCTTTATAAACACAAATACTTATTAATATTTATTAATATTTTTAGTGTTTATGAATATTTAATAATAATTACCAAAATTTATTAATATTTTTTAAAATTTAATAACTATTTTTAAATATTTTATTATTACTTATTTTTATTTATTAATATTTATTTACATTTGCTTATATCTATTAGTATTTATTAGTATTTAATTAATATTTAAGAATTTTTATTTAATATTTAATCTATATTTATTAAAATTTATTTTTATTATGATTATTTATTAATTATTTATCAATATTTATTAATATTTATTAACAATAATATATATATATATAATTAATATTTAATTGATATTTTTTTAATATTTATTAATTTTTAATTAATATATAATTACATTTAATTAGTATTTATTAATATTTTATTTTTTTATTAATTTTCAATTATATCAATATTAATATTAATTTTTTTAAAAATATATATGTGAAGAGTGAACGTGGTTCACTCTTCCTTTAGAAATTTTATATCGATAGCGTGAACCCTGTTCACGCTTCCTGTTGAGGGTAGGAACGTCGACGAGGTTGATGCTTCCCCAGACCTATTTTTTTAAATATCCCCAACCCTATCCCCATTTTTTATTTCTAAAATCCTAAAACCATTTTAAGAAAATTAACCAAGAAAAGAGCTCAGGCCCTTTATGAAGAAGACTATTGCATTGTGGACCCTACATTTCATCATATGGTGCATGAAGATGAATGCAGTATCGGTCTTGAAGTTCTACCATAGGAAGAAGATAATGAAGAGGGATCAAAGTTATCATGAGCTGTATGTGACATGGCATTTTGAGAGGAAGAATGTGATTTCATGGATACATCATAGGGTTTATCTATGCAGTTGAGGGTTCAGAATTGGAAGTGGATCAATCGTGAGGTTATAGGAGGTTGTGATGTTGTACCATGCCTACGATGTAGTTTGGTTTTAATAAGAAAGAAATGTCATGTTGGTTGAGATCTAGGGGAATGATTATTTGATCGTGTGATCCTCAGTAGGTCAAAAGAGTGGATAATTTGAGGATAATTTTTCAAAAAAGGATTTAATTTTTTTAAAAAAGAGATATGGATAGTGATATTTTTAAAAGCGGGTATAGTGAAGGGTGAACAAAGTTTACGCTTCTCCCCTTACGAGGAAGTGTGATCGAGGTTCATGCATCCTGTGTATACATTATAATGGAAGACTGAATGACATTCAATCCTCCTTCAGATTTTTTTAATAATAAATTTTAATATATATATATATATATGTATATATATCTATTTATGTATTAAAATAATCATGAATAAAAAGTAATTAAATACCAACAAACTTTAATTAAATATAATTATATAGTAATTAAAAATTATTCAATATTTTTAAAATATCAATAAAGATTAATGAAATATTTATAAATATTAAAATAATATTAATAAAAATTGAATAAATATTCATAAATATTGATAATAAAAATAAATAAAAACAAATACTTATTAAATATTAAATAAATATTCTTAAATATTACCTAATATTAATGAATATATATAAATGTAAATATCTATTAATAAATATAAATAAATATTCAAAAATAGTAATAAAATATTAAAAAGAATTAATTAAATATTCACAATTATTAATTAAATATTAATAAGTATTCATAAATATTCATAAATACTAAAAAAATATTAACAAATACTAGTAAATTGTAATAACTCTTAATCAATATGAAAAAAATATTCCTAAATATTAATTAAAAATTAATATATATTTGAAAAACTTAAATAAATTTTAAATAAATATTAAATAAATATTCATATATATAAATTAATATTAATTAAATATTAATAAATATTAACTAAATGTCATTAAATTTAAATGAAAAATAATAAATAATTGATAAGTATTAAAGAAATTTCAATAAATTTTAATTAAATATTAATAAATATAAATAAATATAAATAATTATAAATAAAATATTAATAAATATTAACAAAATATCATTTAATTTACATGAATATTAATAAATAATATATAATTGTTAAATAAATATTAATAAATAATAAAAAATAGTAATAAAAATTAAATAAAAATTATTAAATTTTATTATATATCAATTAAATTTTCATAAATATTCATAAGAATTAATAAATTTTACTAAATATTAGTAAATGTTAAAAAATATTCATAAGTATTAATATTTACCTATATTTTGTATTACGTATTAATATTTATGTGTATTTATTTAATGGAAATCTATTATTTAGTAATATTTATTAATGTTTGTTAACATTTGTTAATATTTATTTAAAATTTATTAATATTTAATTAATATTTATTTGTATTTATTAATATTTAACTCATATTTATATTCTTAATAAAATATGGCTTGACCCTCAACCTGTTAAAAAAATTACTAAACTTTATAAATATTTAATTAATATTTATGTATATTTAATTGATATTAATTAATATACATGAATATTTATTATTATTTATTTAATGTTTACTGATATTTATTAATTTTTTATTAAGGTTTATAAATATTTAGAAATGTTGAAAAATATTTCTTGGTTATTTATTAATTTTTGTTAGTGTTTTATTTATATTTTTAATCATTTAATTATTTCTTATTAATATTTGTTAATATTTATTGATATTTATTGTTATTTATGAGTATTTATGATGATTAATAAAATTTTAATACTCAATGAATATTTGATAAATATTATTTAATATTCTATCAATATTAAATTAATAGTTATGAATATTTATTTAATATTTATTAAGACTTTTTAATATTTAATAGAATTTATTAATATGTTTTTAGTATTTATGAACATTTATCAACATATTTTAATATTTAATTAATATTTATGAATATTTAATTAATAATTATTAATATTTAATTACTCTATATTACTATTTGTATATATTTTTTATAATTTTTACATTTGATTATATTCATTATTATTAATTAATATATATAATGATTTATTTAATATTTAATCAATATTTATTAATATTTCTTTGTATTAGAAATATTTTTTAAAAGGCATCGCTCAATAGACCCTTTATTGAATAAATAAAAATATAGTACAAAGAGGAGAATAAAAGAAAAAGATATCTAATAAGACAATGTTTATGTTGCTCGAGACTGGGAACTCATGATGTGATGAGAGGTACGCCTGCCTCTACCATGTGGGAGACTTCCTCTTCTCCATGTCTCCACCTGTACCCATGGTCCTCCACCATCACCCAAGAATTTAGCATAAATCAGTTCCTACAATTCTTCATCCCTAAAAGCCCGATTATCACCTTGCCCGTATTCTTCACTGCTTCTAAAAGTATGAAAATCAAAAGAATTATGTGTGCTTACTATAGAACATTTTCCCTTCACTAATTGATTGATGTTAGGAACATTAAGATAACTAGTAGGGTAATTTGATACAACCCCTCCCTTAGAATATTTGGAGCTGAGGCAAAAATCTAGTCAAAGTAGATCCACATTGTGAGTTTGAACTCCTCCTGCACATTGATCATAAGCTTGTTGTGTGCTGGAAACCACCACTAAAATGTCTTCAGTGGAAGATTTCCTCCTAGGAAGGGATTTACCCTATGCATATTTTTTCAAAACCATTCCATGGAATTATTCCATGTTGTTGTTTTGACATGTTCTCAGACAACATCCACCTGTACAGAAGATCATGAAACAATAGGAATAGAATCCAATTTTCATTTGATAGAGGAATTATCCAGATACATTTTTTAGGGTATAGGAGAGCTTGAATAGGAGATCAACGATGAAGCATCTGTGTGGGTTGCAACCATCCCATCATAAAATATAGAGGCAACCTGTTCTATATGATGACCAACAGAGGTTCCAATCCCCACTGCTACTAAACCTTTCTTAGGTGTACAATTTCACTTTCTTTTATTTCCCTAATCAATGGACAAAGATACCTTTTTATTTTTGTATTTAAAAGAGAGGGTAGATTCAATATTCTCTTTACCTTTTCGACCCTTAGAGGCCATTGATTATTGTTGATACCACGTTTCTAAGTCCACACCTGCTTGAATGGAGAGTTCCTTATCACACTGTCTATCATCATAATCATTTTTAGATTGTTCATCATTTACAGAAATATGAGAGTATTCATTACAAGATATAGAGTGACGAGATTCACTAACCAAATCAGCCCAAAACATTTTCAGCATATTAACCTTGAACAGTTCAGAAGAAGACACTAACTTATCTTTATCACAAGGGAAGATGAGGGTGGCCGGATGTATTCTCACTATGCACCCATCAGCCTTAGTAGAACACTTAGTTCCAACCAATTCTTATATATTCTAAGGACCACTAGAATTTGTTTTATTTTAAAGAGCATTAGTATGTGGAGTTAAATTTTTAGAAGACTATATTACCAATATTTATTAATATTTGGTTTTAATATTTATGAATATTTATATAATGTTTATTGATATTTTAATTATTTATAAATAGTTAATTAATATTTTGTGATATTTTATTATTATTGATGTTTTTTTTAATTAATATTTAAATTTATTCAATTAGAATTTATTAATATTCAATTAATTTTTATTCATTTTTATTGATACTTATTTTTATATTTAATTATATATATATTTATAAATATATATATTTATTAATATTTATCATTAAAAAAATTGTAGGAAGAGTGAAAGTCGTTCACTCTTCCATTAGAATGCTTACACAGGATGAATGAACCCCGTTCACGCTACTTGGTGTGTGGGGAAGCGTGAACAAGGTTCATGCTTCTCAAGACCCCTTTTAAAAAAAATCCCAAGCCTATTCCTTTTTTTAAAGTAAATTTAAAAAACTATTTTAAAAAATATCTATATTTTGGATTTGGGAGTTGCACTGTGGGCATGACACTTACATTGTAGAATATCTAAATTTTTGAAGGTTATTCCGTGGAGAGCTTACCAATACTGCAAAAGGGCCCAAGTCAGTTTCTTTTATAATGCTTCTGTATTTTAGGAGGCTTGATAGGATATTTTCAGTAGGTATTTTTCATTGATTAAATAAATTTTCCACTAAATATTTAATAGAGAAATCACATCATTTAGAGTGTGGTCCATTTTAAGGGTTCATATAGAGTATTAAACAAATGTGTTTTTTAATATTTTTTTTAGAAAAAAATATTTTTAAATTAATTCTAGGTTTATTTTTTTAAAACTAATGTGGAAATGTGGAAAGACCCTTATCACCCTTGGCATGATTTTCGATGAGCCACATGCAATAAAGTCCATGCCGCCTTTGGTCAAATGAAAAAAATACCTAATTTAAATATACCTATTTGTAAATTTTAAAATTTTTTATTTAAATTTATATATATATATATATATATAGATTTTTCTACATAATTTAACTTCTATTTAATATCTAGTATTACTACAAATGAAGCTTCCTAGAATTCTGATAGAAACCCTCTCATAGGGCTCCCTTGTACAAGGGGGTTTTCCTAGGAAATCATTCTAGATTTCCAATCCGGGATCAATGTCCCCCCATTTCATGATTGGAATAGACAATATAATTTTATTCACCATTAATAAATAATTTTTATTAAATAATAATTACAAATAAATAATAATAATAAATTACTAACAATTAGTGACTTATTAATTAAAAAATACAGTTTAAAATCCAAAACACTAATTTGTAATAAATACTATTTACTAGTTAATATTAATTACAAATAAATATTTTATATTATTATTGTAATTATTAAAAATAATTATATAATTATTAGTTATTTATTAGTTAGTAATTAAAGAAATATTTAATTACATATAAAAATAGTACTTTCTAATTAACTAATTAACTATTAATTTATTAATAAATATTAATAATTTTTATTAACCAATTAATAATATATATTTAAAATTATTATTTAGATACAAAATATTAATAATAACGATTAAATTATTAAATTACTAATTGATAAATAATTAATATTATATGAGTATTAATTAAATCACTAATTGTTGCTAAAAAATATTTATTACTAATAAATAATAATTCAAAAATATGATTTGTAGTTGGGGATTACCAAAGTGGTAAAGGCTTTCTATAATCCTACATCAGACGCGAGTTCAAATATGGTGGGAGTGAATTTCCGAAGGCGCTGTAGCAAGAAATGTATAGCACTATAGCAGTGTAGGTACTTTAGTGGGGTACTATAGAGGCTGTACTATTCATCATGACTAGGCCTTTGGGACATCAAAAGGGGTGGTGTCGTTTGAATGATGGGTGTGTGGTGATGCAAGCATGATGCAAGCGGGGCCTTTAGGGCATCCTATAGCATGCCTACAGGCTATGCAATGGGTTTCATACCCATTGGGCCTTCATGCCAACAAAAGTATCCACGTAATAAAGCTACTAGTTGGATGAGTTATCCCTTGGGGGTTTATGGAATACCTTTTTGGACTATGTGTGTGCGATGTGTGTGTGTTTGAATGTAATTATACCCCTAAACACCTAATATAAAAAATAATATGATTTAATATTTAGTAATACTAATTTGTAATAAATATTAATTAGTAATTAATGTTAATGATGAAGAGTATGGTTTCAGTCTGTGGGAGATTCCTCCACCTATCCTAGGGTGATTAGGGCTTCCCATCCTATGGTGTGGTGGATTATGCTTCGATGGTGGTAGATCATATAATTCAAAGTATGTTCAACTTGCATAAGGATTTGGCAGAAGATACTATGATTCCTCATTCACATTGCCATTCTGGGAGTGTCGGGTTTGTTCTAGATCTAATTAATAACACTCAATTTTCTTCTAGAAAGGTTGGGGCCTCAATATTTAAGAATAGTTATTTGGATCTCATCTATGAAAATCGGGATCTTCTTCTTGATCAGTTTAAGGCTTTTGAATCATCTCTGATTGTGAGGTTGGTTCCGCCATTAGGACTGGGTTCATGGAAGAACATTGATCTAGTTCGATGACTCTCTTCCTAATGGGGGTTTTGTGATTTGAAGTGTGTTTTTGTTGGGTGGGGTTACTTTCATATCATTTTCACATTAATTTATTTGAATAATAAGGCATGGGGGCTCAATCTAATCTTCATTAATATAGGTATGTTGTATTTTCAAAACTGGCATACAAGCATTAAGAAACTTGCACCTTGTAGAAAAAGGACCCATGTTTGGGTTACTTTTTTTTGGATTGAACATGGTTTGGTGGAATACTCTGATACTTTTGGACATTGCATCATTAATTGGGACTCAAATTAGACAGGATCATGATACAAAGGAAGATAAATTTGGGTTTTTTGCGCTTTTTTGGTTGAAATTTATCTCACTGCAACCCCGATTGACACTTTGAATCTTTACACTGTTGATAAATATTTTTATCCTATAGTTCAATATAATAAATTGACCCCATTTTTATTCAATTTTAAATCTATTGGACACTCCAAAGATGGATATATGAAGGTGGTTGGAAAGAAGTGTGCAGGAGATGTTATGTCATTTGAGAAGGTTAAAGTTTCCCCCTTTCTCATGCTGGGAATATAATAATTATGGAGGAGAAGGGAAATGAATTGGATAGAGATAGTGACATACAGGCTTTGGTTGTGGGTCAAAACAAGAAAATGAAGAATAAAACATGGGATGACATTGCTGAGAAATCCCCTGTATCTGATGAGAAGAATAATCCTCCTGAAGGAGTTAAGACGTTGGATACATCCATATGTAGGAGTATACCTTCTTATAAAGAAATAGTCACTGCATCGATTGGGTACCCACCCATTAGCTCGCAGGTTAGACCCTCTGCTGATAAATCTTCTCACCTAGGGAAAGTATTAGTTAGGGATGTTAATCAAATCAGATACTCAAGGGATGAAGCTTCCAATCAGTACACTACAGAACAACATATTATGGAAGAGAAAATACTTATTTCTCAAAACTTTAAAGGGGATGAAATTTCTTATGATCAGACTCATGTGTAGGGGTCTTTTATGGGTAATAAAGGGTACCTATCGAAAGTAAAGGGATTGGATACCCTCACCCTAGGGAGGAGGTGTTTGAGAGGGAATCATCAGTAGGGTCCTGGAAAATATCCAAGACTTAGCAGTAGGGTCAGCTTAAAAAAACCATGGCAGTGGATACAGCCATGATGATGGGGTGGGGCATGTGGGTGTGGTTGTAACATGCCAATAATAACTCCAAAAGGGATCACTATGGAGTAGAAAATGATAAGGGATAAGTATTATGAGTTCCTTAATCAAAGGACCTCACAGTTAGTTTGGGAAACTAAAGAGGATGCTGATGACCTAGATCAAGTTTATGGGAATGATCCTCTTATGGTTTTTATATTTTCTTATATAATGAGGGAATAAATTCTTTTTCGGACCCCATCCATCCTTCTCCTATCATCTTTATAATTTTTAATAATTTTTCTAGAAGAAGGATCACCTGTCTCTTGATCCTTTTGAGTAAAGAAATTTTAATCACTAATAAATATTTAAAATTACTATTTAATACATAATTATTAAAATAGTAATATAATTAATAATTATTAATTAAATAGTACTTAAAATATGTAATAAATTGCAAATAATTTTATTTAAAACTAATCAAATTAATTTATTAGTAATTAATGATTATTAATATTTATTATTATACAATTTCTAATTTAAATTTAAAAATATTATTTAGTTACTAAATATTATTAATAATGATTAAATTATCAAAATAACAGTGATTAATTAATTATTATAAAATTATGTTTATTTAATTAAATAATTTTTGGTAATCAATATTTATTACTAATTAATATTTATTAAATAATATTATTTACCATTTATCAATATGAATTTCTAAAAAACATTAATTACTAATAAATAGTTAATAATATTGTCTAGTCACTAATTAATAATTATTATTTTTATACATTATAAATTTATTATTTATTTTTAGGTTATTTTTAATTTTATTTTTTATTCATTATATATTATTTTATTTGTAATTAATTAAAATATAGTATTTATTATTAATTTTATAGAAATTAATTAGTTACTTAACAATATTATAAAATATTAATTAATTTTATTAACTAATAATGATTAAAATATTATTAATATAAATTAATCTATTATATATATTTAGTTTTAAATAGTAATGTAACACCCTAAGATTTCATAGTACATTATCCCATTAAATTAATTCAATAGCTTGCGATACACGCGACACCGAGTTCGAGCACACATAGACTTACCAAACTAGCCGTTCAAAATGATGTTATGAATAGTATTAACCACATTTTAAATTTTATATATCATATATATTTTAACATTAATATTTTGTGTTTCTTAGACATAATATAAGAATAATTCAATTTTTAAGATAAAAAAGGTATTTTTATAAAAATTGCAGTTTTCCGCCTTTTAATGGAGAACCATTTTTAAATCTAATATTTGACACTATTATATATTAAATTTAGTGAAATTAAATTATTATTTAGAATAGGGACATAAAATTTCAGTTTGGATAAATATTTGGTACTTTTTTGATAACTTTCATATTTGGATGAATAGTAAAAATAAAATTTTAATTAGAAACAAATTTTTTAATCAAAATAATTTATAAAGTTAAATTATTCATTTGAGTGGTTATAAAGTATAATTAGATTTTGTTTTTATCATTTAATATAATTTAGATAATTTTATGTATTTTTACATTTAAACTGAATAGAAACAAGTGTCAATCTTTTAACATTTCTTGTTTCTTAAAAACACGCTTTTTTATTTTGATAACGGTAATTAATTTTAAATTAATTTCTTCCACTTATGTGTTTTGAATTTGAAAAAATGGATTCCATATTTGGAATCAGGAGGTCCAAATTTTTTAAATAGGTAACTTTTATTTTTTGACATTATGAATAATTACTTTGATAAATATTTTATTTACCATGGTTAAAGGGTAAATTTGATAAATAAGGGTAACAAAATAATATTATAATAATACTAAATTTCACTAACATGTGTCCTATATCTATTGGTTGATACATGTGCGACCATGGTCATCCTTGGGTCGATTTTAGGACCCCATGTAGCCACATGGGAGTGATAATGACATTTTACATTAATTAATCTAAAGTAATGACAAAAATAACAAAAGCATGTAGCTTTTAGAAAAACATTTTTATATGGGGATATATAACTTTTCTCTTCGAATATAAATATTAATTTGAAAGATAAAAAGATTTACTACATGATGATATTTTATTTTTAATTTTTATACATAAAATAAATATATTTATTTAAGACACAATAATGATGCTATATTTCCCTTATTAATAAAAGAACCAAATAAATGATACTTTAAATATTAAAATAAAAATAATTTGAATGTTTTGATGACATAAACGAATTTTACAGGTCAATATGACATGTTAGTATTTATTAAATGTCTTTTTTTAGATGTAATAATGTTTGATGACTTTCACAAAAACAAAATACTAAATAGTGTCAAAATTGACATAAATTAGTTTTTAAAACAAATACTATACTATTGGTTGATATAATATTCCAAAAAATATAAGGGTCAGCCAAAGGGATTAAATAATATTATATATGTCATTAATGAACCACTTGAGGTTCTCTTGGATGTTTAGAGTAAGTTTATTAACCATATATTATAAGAATACAAGAAGAAATGGTAAAAGTTAACCTATTTAACTAAGAGTTAAATCTAAAAGATAAGGATAATATGTTGACCTAAACCTATCTAAAACCAATTTATTGAGAGGTTTCCTACACATACCCACCTAATACTATAATTAAATCATTTTGGATCCATTAAAAATGAGAAATTATTTTATTATAAAATAATATTTCAAGCTTTTACTAAAGTGACCCTCACCTCTCTTTTAAAATGACACTTCCCCTTCTCTCGAAATCACACCTCCAAAGCCATTTGGCTCGAACAAACCCTTCCCAAATATGCTCCCAACTTCCACAAATTCAATATATAGACATTACTTTGATTTCAAATCCATCCTAAGGAGCCATTTTGATCAACTCAAAAAGAAACACCCGAAGAAGAGGTAAATATTTCATCACCACTTTCAAGTTCTTTTCTTCTTCCACTTCCACTTTATTTGTTGTTTCCATAAAAAAATAATAAATAACATACCTTATACATAATTTTATGTTATTATAAATATGTTACAACCAAATTATTTATACTATCCTTCCTACAAATGACAAATTCACCATACGCGCATACATACTGCTTAACATCTCCACGTCGTGGTGTAGTTTGTTATTCAAACACTTCATTATTTGGATGGGTATATTAATGAGTATTAATGATGTAAAAAATAAATATAACATGTTAATGACTATTTATATATAATATACCGTCCAATTACATATTATTTCACCATCAATATAATGATATTGTCACTCGTGCTTACGTACGGATTACCGTCTCCATGATACGATGAGATTCTTTCCCACATTCACCATTCAATGATGATTATAAAAATATATATAATTCATAATTATTTAATATATGAAATAATAATTCTACTAGATATATATATATATGTATGTATGTATGTACTTACAAATATCTTATTTGCTTAGTTCCGTTCAATATGATATGAAAACGGAAACAGTGTTTATGCGTACGTACGACCTACCTTCTCCATAAATAGTGCCTTCCATTTCATATATATATCTATTATAAATATTTATATTCTAAATATATATGATATATAAATCAAGGTTTATATTATGTAACAATTTAAATCATGATATAAATGATACGATCAAGAATAACAAGTTAAAACACGTACGATAAAGAAAGCGATTATTACCCAAAATGTTAAATTAAATGGAAATCATTATTAAATGGTTAGTATAAAGTAATAAATGAATCATGTATGATATAATTAATATGAATATGGTTCTGGTGTAATTTAATAACATATTATAGTCATTATACAGCAGGTTAAATGTACCCTCGACCAAAGTAAAGTGCAAAGTAAGGGTTAATTTCACAATCACTTTATTATCAGAGGTTGTTTTTATATGAAGATATACTGAGACATATTTATTATCCATGTCCATGTTTTATAAAAGAGTTTTAAAAGGTATTATTTTTAGGATAATCTTTTAATAAAACATCATTTTAAATGTTTTAACGATTTATTCTTCAAGACCATTCTCATTAATGTCGATGTTTTCAAAATGGTTTTAAGGATTTATTTATATGGACATGAATGTTTTAAAATATTAATTCCTTTAAAAAGTTTCAAAGTGGTATAGGAAACTTTGATTAAAAAATATCTTTAATTATATTCCTTTCTAAATTGTGTGAATTTTTAATGTTTTAATGAAAAAGGGATATTTCTCTCAATGAGTTTTACAAATCATTTTCATGTATGTGAAAATCCATTGATGGATTTTAAACTTGTTTGAAGTTTATTTATTATGATACAAATCATCCATATTGTATTGAAGGTTTTGTGATATATTTGACCATGTATGTGTTATTTTTATACCATTCATGGTTTATGGATAAATTATTGACATTTCTTATGCTATTTTTAATACGAATGTTTATGTTATGTTTAAAACTTTTTACATGAGGAATGCATTGGACTTAGTAAGTGATGGGTGGAGCTTTCTATAGCCCCTTGATGCATCGGTAGGTCGCATAAGACAAAATAATGTCCTAGCACATGGCCTTGAAAAAATCTTATTTTTAGTCATGGTTTAAGGCCATGACTATGTGGTTATGAAGTCTTGCATGATGCATTCCATCATTATGAAAGTGTCCATTGATATTACATGTGATTATTCGACTAGATTAATATCCATGTGAATAAGTAAATGGAAATATTTGATTTATCTTTTCCATATTATTCTGAAGATTTTGTTAAAAAGGCTTTTTTTAGTTTTATACATTGCCTTAAATATTTTATGCTAATTTATGAATGCTTTCGCTATATTATTAACCTTACTGAGCATTTGAGCTCACCCTTTCTATTTTTTTATTTTTTTGAGGATGTGAAGAAGTATATTAGGACTAACCTGCAGGTATAATCTAATGGATATGATTATGGTCAATGGAGGCAATTTTTTTTCCACTTTATAATGTAATGTAACGTTCATGTTTGTAATATATTTTACAAGGCTGCTAAACTAATCAGTCATTCGGGACTTGATTCCTTATAATCATGCCAATGTTATGTAATAATGCACTGACTATGGGTAACTAGGTTTGGGGCGTTATAGTTGGTATCATAGGAAGTTTAGCAACAAACTTGGAAATATATTTAGAAAAACTCTGATTAGAGCACATTACCCTAAGATAGACTTTGAGGATTAGTATAGAGGAACTTCCTATAATTGTGGTACTTTAGAGATTTTGTGAGATTTCTAAGAAATAAATCCTTTTCTGGATATGAGTAGGTAGAGGTGGCTTTGAAACATATGTACCTAGGGGTAAAACCCAAAAACACAGCATTGGTCTAGACTCAAACGGGAACTGGTGTAAAACAACGTGCCTTGCTGCACTCTTGGTTATGACACTTCTGGGGGATATGATTAGTATAATTCTAATTTTATTTACAAACCATTATGAAGGGTCTATGAGTATATACTTCCTAAATTTTTTTTATGGTTATGGGTTATATCCATGCACTATTCAATTTATGTTATGTGTTTTACAAGTTAGAAATTATGTATTACGGTTCATAAACTAATCTAATGTATTCCATTGTTTAGAAATGGAACCCAGTAGAAGTAATAAGAACTCCAGTAATATGAATGATCCAATGGGTAAGAAGGATCATATCTTTCATAGTATGAAGCCATAATTTAGAAGGGAAATATCCTCCCTATAATTCTAATCATATGAAGAAATAGTATCATGTGTTAATAAGATATTTAAAGAATTCTCTGAGTCCTATGGATTTAAAGATAATCCAGAGAAGAAAAGGATGGAAGAGAGAAAGATTGATTAAGGGAAGATGGGAAAGAAGGATTTTCCCATACGTGATAACTGTGGAAAGAATAACCAAGGAAAATTCTTAAAGGGAATGAGAGTTTGTTAGAATTACAGAGAAAAAGGACACCAAGTATGTGATTTCAAGGGTAATAAAAAGGTTTCAAATGTATAATGCTTCATCTAAAAGGAGTTGGGAAACTACATGAATCAATGTCCAAATCATCAGATTATGCCTCAAATGATGCTATTAGATAATAATCAAGTTATGATACTACCATAGATGATGATGAATGACTAGTGTTATTATGTTGATATTAAAGAATTATTTAATTTGAGTGTTGTATCAATTATATACTGGTTATATGAATTATGAAAATAAATAGGGATTGTACTACAGTACTATTTCATTAAGGATTTGAGATTGTATGGTACCAAGTAAAGTGACACAGTTTCTGGCTGACCTTTTTGGAAAATACATGGTTTAAGGAAAGGTAAACCATAATATGGTCCTGATACTGAGTTAGTGATTTTGGAATAATATATGATTGATTTAGATAAATTTTATTGGTTATTCTTGCCTACCTTGAAACTTATTAATGGTTGGTTTATTCCATCATTGTTGGAATTTTCAAAATATTTGGATATAAAGAATATATCTAGTTTTCTATAATGAATAAGGGAGGATGAATGCAATCCATAAGGTTTTATGGTAATTCAAGGTGTTAGAGGGGTTTAAAAGAATACATGATGAAGGTATTCACATGTTATTACGTGGAAAAAAGGATCTTCATTGTGTTTACCTTCCTTAAAAATTCTGGACTGTGAGTTCAGACATAAGTATTTTGGATATGTATAAAGGTTGTAATTGATTATGTTTGACTATGGATACTATTGTTAAGGTGAAATCATTTCATCAGATTATTTTTTGGATTTTCATAGAAAGGACAACCCGAAGGTCGGGCGACAACTCGTCGCATCCGACAAGGCCGTGAGACTTTAACCCAAAACTGAAGAGTGACAAGGGTGGATCACCTACCACCGACACACTTGATGTCTCTGTCTGTATATTTTAGTTTTTTTAAATTTTCTTACAATGAATTACAAATTCATTATTTATAGAACCCTATACGATTATGATATAAAGAATATTTTGGAATTATATTATATTTTGGAGTGAAAGATAAGTTTGTGGTAGGAATTAGTTTAAGGATGAAACTCTACATGTCATGTATATTTTATTCCTCTTATTATATGAATAAATTAATTATTAAACTTTAGATAAGGTATCTTAAAACCAAAAAATTTGTTATCCTAATACCTTATATTTTGTTGAACTAATGCTATTTTAAATCATCTTAGATTGATGTCTTTGAGGCCCTCAAGTTTTCACTTGTTTGTGATTGATGAAATAAATAAATCCCTATAAATATTTTCATTTTTCCTCCAATTATGTTTCTCTAATTTCCACCAATATTCTCCTAATCAAGATCATAATTTAGTAGTGAATTTTTTATTTCCCTTCCGTCTTATTAAGACAACATTTTATTAACCCAATTTATGATGTGGGTTCTCCACAATGGTATCTTTCTATTTTTAACCATTTATTTTAGAATAAAAATTTCATATTGCGAGGAAAAAATTTATTGAATGAGGGGAGAATGTAACTCCACAATATTTCAAAGTACGTCATCTCATTAAAGTAATTCAATAGCTTGCCCTACACACGACACCGAGTTCGAGCGCATCACGACTTACCAAACTAGATGTTCAAAAAGTGTTTATAAAGAGTATTAACCAAATTATAAATTTTATATATCATATATATTTTTAACATTCATATTTTGTGTTTCTTGTACATTATATGAGAAAAATTAAATTTTTAAGAAAAATGAGGCATTTTTCAAAAAATGTAGTTTTTTGCCTTTTAATGGAAACCCCTTTTTAAATACAATAGTTGACACTTTTATATATTCAATTATTGAAAATAAATTCTTCTTTAGAATAGGGACATAAAAATTTATTTAGGATAAATTTTTGGTACTTTTCTGATAACTTTCATATTTGGTTGAACAGTAAAAATTACTAAATTTTAATTAGAAACAACTTTTTTAATCGAAATAATATATAGAGTAATATTATACATTTTAGTGTTTCTAAAGTGTAATTAGATTATATTTTTATCTTTTAATATAATTTAGGTAATTTTATGTAATTTCACATTTAAACTGAACATAAACATGTGTCATTCTTTTGATAGTTATTATTTCTTAAAAACACACTTTTTGTTTTGACAACGAGAATTAATTTTATACTAATTTCGGCCACTTCTTTGTTTTGAATTTGGAAAAATGGATTCAATATTTGGAATTATGATGTCCGAATTGTGTAATTAGGTAACTATTATTTTTAAAAATTATGAATAATTACTTTGGTATAAATTTTATTTACCAATGTTAAAGGGTAAATCCAGTATATAAGGGTAAAACAATAATATTATAATATTATTAAATTAAACTAACATGTATCCTATTTTTATTGGTTGATATATGTCCGACCATTGGAATCATTTTGTCGATTTGGTGACCCCATGGAGCCACATGGGAGTGATAATGACATTTTACATTAATTAATCTAAAGTAATGACAAAAATAACAAAAGCATGTATCTTTTAGTAAAAAAATTTTATACGGGGATATATAATTGATATCTTCACCTATAGATATTAATTTTAAATATAAAATGATTTAATACATGAAGATATTTTATTTATAATTTTTTGATATAATATAAATATATTTATTCATGACACAATAATGATGCAATATTTTCATTATTAATAAAAGAATCAAATAAATGATATCGTAGATATTAAAATAAATATAATTTGAATGTTTTGATGCCATCCAAGAATTTTATAGGTTAATATGACATGTTATTTTTGATTCAATGTATTTTTCTCGAAGTAAAAATGTGGTGATAATTTTCACCAAAACGAAATACTAAATAGTGTCAAAATTGACATAAATTAGTATTTAAAACAAATACTATACTATTGGTTGATATAATATTCCAAAAAATTTACGGTTCGGCCAAAGGATTTAAATAATATTATATATGTTATTAATTAGCCACTTGAGGTTCTCCTAGAAGTTTAGAGTATGTTAATTAACCATATAGTCTAAGAATACAAGATGACACAGTAAAAGGTAAACTATTTAACAAAGAGTTAAATCTAAAATATAAGATTAATAAAATGATATAAACATATATAAAAACTATTGGTTGATAGTATTTAGTCCAATACCCACCTTATAATATAAATAATGCGTTTTTGAGCTATTAGAAACTGAAAATTATTTTATTATAAAATAATATTTCAAAATTTTCCTAAAATGACCCACACCTCTCTTATAAAAGGGCACTTCCCCTTCTCTCAAAATCACACCTCCCCAGCCATTTCGCTCAGCCAAAACCTACCAAAATAACCTCCAACATTCCCTAAAATCTACCTATATTCCTTACTTTGATCAGAATGTCAACCTAAGGATCCCTTTTGATCAACTCAAAGGGAAACACCCGAAGAAGAGATAAATATTTCATCACCTCTTTCAAGTACTTTTATTCTTACACTTCCTCTTTATTTGTGTTTTCCATACCAAAATAATAAATCCTGTACCTTATAAATAATTATATGTTATTATAAATATGGTAAAACCATATTCATTATTCTATCCATCCTACAAATGACAAAGTCACCATACGCGTGTACGTACGACTTACTCTCTCCACGTTGTGGTGTAGTTTGTAATTCAAACACTGCATTTTTTGGATTGGTAGAATAATGAGTATAAAAGATGTAAATTATAAATATAACATGTTAATTATTCTTTATACATGATATAAAATCCAATTACCTAGGATTTTACTATCAATATAATGATATTATTGCTCATACATACGTACAGATTACCGTCTCCACGACGCGATGCGATTCTTTCCCATGTTCACCATTCAATGTTGATTATAAAAATATATATTTTTAATTAGTATGTAATATATGAAATAATAATTTTACTTGATATATATATATATGTATGTATGAACTTACATATATCTTATTCACTTACTTCTGTTCAATATGATATGAAAACAGAAACAATGTTTATGCATACGTACGGTCTACCGTCTCTATAAATGGTGCCTTCCATTTCATATATCTATATATTATAAATATTTATATTCTAAAAATATATTATATATAAATATTTATTTAAATTATTGTATTATTTAAATAATAATCTAAATGATATGATCAAGAATAATAAGTTAAATCATGTACGATAAAGAAAATGATTATTACACAAAATGTTAAATTAACATGGAAATAATTATTAAATGGGTATTATAAATACATAAATTAATCATGTATGATATAATAAATATGAAAATGGTTTTGGTAAAATTTAATAACATACTATGGTCAGTATAAAAGAGGTTAAATGTACCTCAACCAAAGGAATGTGTAAGGTAAGGGTTAAATTCACAATCTCCTTATTATCTGAGGTTTTTTTAACTGAGTATCTACTAGGACATATTTATTATCCACGTACATGTTTCATAAAGGATTTCTCTATAGTATTAATTTTGAGTGACTCCTTTTACTAAAACATAAATTTAAATGTTTTAATGATTAATTCTTCTAAACCTTTCTCATTAATGTCCATGTTTTCAAAATGGTTTTAAGGATTTATTTATATGGACATGAATGTTTTAAAAAGTTAATTCCTTAAAAAAATTTCAAATATGTATAGGAAAATTTTATTTAAAAATATCATTAAATGTATTCGTTTATAAATTTTGTGACTTTTTAATGTTTTCATGAAAAAAAGGAATATTTATCTCAAAGAGTTTTCCAAATAATGTTCATCTAAGTCAACATCCTTTGATGGATTTTAAACTTGTTTGAATTTGATTTATTATGATACAAATATTTCATATTGTATTTAAGGTTTTGTGATATGTTTGAACATTAATGTGTAATTTATATACCATTCATGGTTTATGGATAAAGTATTGACATTTCATATGCTAGTTTTAATACGAATGTTTATGTTATGTTTAAACCTTTTCATATGAGGAATGCATTGGACTTAGTAAGTGACTGGTGGAGCCCAACATAGCTCCATGATGCATCAGTTGGTCTCATGAGACAAACAAGTGTCTTGGAACAAGGCCTTTACAAAATATTATTTATAGTCTTGGAACATGACGTTGACTATGTGGTTATGAAGTTAGGTATTATGCATTACATCTTTATGAAAGTGGCTATTGATATTTCACATGATTATTCGACTAGTATAATATACATGTGATTAAGTAAATGGAATTGTTCGATTTATATTGGACATATTATGGTGAATACTATGTTTAAAATTATTTTGTTTTAGTTTTATACATTTCCTTAAATGTTTATGCTTATTTATGAATGTTTATACTATATTTTTTTCATTACTGAGCATCTGAGCTCACCCCTTTATATATTTTTTATTTTTTCCCAGGATGGGAAAAAGTATATTATGACTAACCTGTAGGGATAATCTAATGGATATGATTGTGGTCAATGGAGATAATGTTTTTTTGTTATTAATTTTATAATTTAATATAATGTTCATGTATGTAATCTATTTTCCAAGGCTGCTAAATAGATCGGTCCATAAGGACATGATTCCTTGTAATCATGGAAATGTTATATAATAATTCACTGACTCTGGTTAACTGGGGTCATGGTGTTACATGTAATCATTAAATATTTTTTATTAGAAATTTATATTAATATTGATTGATAGAAAATGATTAATAATACTACATTATTAACTTTGTGCCAGAAAGGGAGAACCTAAATCCCGAATCATAAATCCAGAATGATTTCCCGGGCAAGCCCTCTAATAACAGGGATCCTTAGGTGAGGGTTTCTGTTAGAATTACAAACTGCTTTAGTTGTAGTAATGATGGATATTAAATAACAGATAAATTATGATGATATTTTGATATATATATATATATATAAATAAAAAAATAAAAAAAATCAAAAAATGAATATTGAAAATATGAATTTTTGTTCTAAAAGTCAGCATTAGTGAGGTGGCCTTTTCACATAACCAAAAGGCAGCATTTACGATGCCATCTTTTTGTATTAAATTTAATTTTTTAACCTAATATTATTTACATTTTTTTCAAAAAAACATATTAAAAAACCTGTTAACCTAGGGTTCGAGGAGGAACTAACCTGAGAGGAAGGCAAGGACTATCACAACTGAGATTTTATCTTGAAAAGCAAGAGTAGAGAAGAAGATAATCTGTGACCACCAGAGTTGACGTGTCAATTTGTTTTATTTTGTTTTAACCTTTTATTATGTAGTGATTGAACTCATATGTTGATTAATTCTAGAGAGTTTTATTATGTTTTGAAACACATTTATTTGATTTTAATATTTCTTATTCCCTCATCTGCAATTTATAATTCATCCATGACTAAAAAACCATCATCCATGAGAACCTAGTTTAATCGAAGTGGTTGGTTATCATTGATGTAAATACGTACATCATAGTTTGTTCTACCATGATTATAATTTATTCTAAATTAATTGTGTCACATTTATATTTAAAAATTAATCTATCTGCAAATATTAATGATATATCGATGTCAATTATGGGATGACACCAAGTTTGAAGGGGAGGGGGGTGAGAGTCGATTAAACTCCACTTATTTCTTAGAGATTGAACCTATTTCAAAAAGTTTAGCTAGATCACCTTGAAAGAGTAGTCAACTGACTTATGTAGTCTCAACTATTATTATATGTAGGATTAGTTAATTACTGGTGTCTCATGACTAAAAATTATACTTAATTCATAAGTGAATTTGAATAATTTTAAATGATTAAAGAACATCCCTTGAAATCAGTTACCCTCTCTTTGTTATCTCTAACCGAGTTTATGTTTAGATTAATTTAGTTAATTTAATTTAGTTTAGATTATTAATTTAGTGACTATATAAATCATACATAATAATTAGTTATAAGAATATCACTGGGATTCCTTATTCCTCATGAGATTTACCCCACACCTACCACTATTCTATGCTTTTCTAGTCAGAGTCGGTATAGTTAAAACAAATTACAAAATTCGATAGTCTATTAGAATAATGACACCCTCAGAGTATATTATACCCCATCCTCGTTGAATCCCCATATTCCATGCTCAAGGTAGATGAAAATAATAATTCAATAATTGATAAATGTTAGGTATTTAATTATCTATCTAAAAACATCGTAACTCAGTGAATATAAATATTTGTACTCTTATATTTTTTCAATAGTATTGTAAATATGTTTCGCATCCCATATATTGTTTTTCAAAATATTTATCAAGAATAATCCACCACTTAAATTAACCCATTTCCTTCTAACATTTATAAGTTACTTCTTAATAATACTCAAATAAACTATTGGGTATTCATCTACACATCAAGAAAATATTATATCATTTCCAAGATTTATCTATAATCACTAAAATGCACATTAATACTTATAATTCACATGAAAAAATCCATAAAATCTTCACAATAGACTATCATCCTAAAATACTTGTTTTCACTAAATTAAATGATATAAATAAAAAAATATTATTTATGTTGTCTTTTCTGAGTTTAAAATGTATAATTTTAGTTAAATAATCCCTAGTATTTTCATGAAAAATTAATTTATATTTATATAATTTACTCACATAATTAATTCTCTATTTATCATCTTTATAAACTATATGATAATCCAGTCCAATTCATCTAATTATAAAACATAAATTCTTTAACATAAATTTTTATACACTTTGTTTTCATGTAACATAAATTACCACCTAAATTTCATATAATCATAACAAATCTAATAAACACTCTTAATGTTAACCAATATTAGGTTTATAGTTTTAATGTTTAATTTCATTAATAATTAATTTTAAATTAGATTAGGAAAATATTTTTAATTCCCTAATTTAATTCAATTCACATTCAATATTGAAGAAAAAAAATTCATTCCATTAGTATAAGATTAATAAATTTTTTTAAGATATCCTAATATCCAAAAGGAAAAAATTAGTAGCATGAAAATTTCCATTTACATTATGCTATTAATATTATCATTTAACTTCCTTTAATTACTTAATTGATATCATAATAATTTTCTATGGTCATAATCAACTCTAGTTCCTCATGAATAACTCAAAAAATATCATTATATTTCTTAACTTTCCTATCATCATGTAATATTATTAATATTCAAAAATAGTGTTTCATATAATTCTATAAAAAATTATCATCATAGATTCTTAGGGGTAATAAAATTTATACATATCATCTTGATAGAAAAGTATTACTATTATTTTCATAGTATTAATTTCAATGTGTTTCAACTTGAATAATAAAATTGGAAATTCTATCTTTTTTAAATTGATAAAAAACATGGTCCCATTATGATCTACAAGAATATTAAAAAATATGGTCTATTAATTTGATTATAATGGATATATAGTGATAAAAATCCATTTAATAATAGTTTCAAAATAATTTTTCATACAGTATTCTTAGGGCCCATTCCATGACTTGGAATTACCCCTCAATTATTAGTATTCATTTATGTATCTCCTTGTATTGACCATCATGTTGCAGATGGATCATGAATATGATACAATATTAAAAAGTTATTAATGAGGGTATATTAAGGAATAATAATAATAATATGAAATAATAATTATTATTTATCATATATATATAGTGTAGTAAATATTATAAACATTTCAGGTCAAACATTATAATATTTTGACCAAATTATTTTATTTTTTATAAAACATATTAAAAAATATATTTATTCCAATCAAATGATTATATATTTTTAATTTTACACAAACTGCCCAAGGTGCCTCCTTAACCTCATCTTAGTATAAGAGTTTATTTAAACAAATTAATATAATAACAGTTTAAATTTATTATGTAGCTAAAAATAAACAAACCCCTAAATTTAGGTAATGTTTTGTTGGATTGTATATTGGGTGACCTAAAATATCCATTTCCTAAAAAAATACTTTTTCTCACTAGTTTTAGGGATATATTTGATCAAATATATATTTATCATAAGTTTTTCCATAATTTTATAAAAAAAATCAGGCTGATCAATACAAACTAATTTGTTTTGGATTCATCTCTACACAAGGATAACAAAAGTATAGTTTTTGAATAAAAAATAAATTATTAGGGCTCCAAAAGGATAGAGAGAAATTTATAATTAACTTTTAAATTATATTATATATAATGAATATATGTTTTAATTTTTATTATTACTAGAATCATTATTTTATAACATTTATAATGGTATATTGTTTGTCAGAATATTCTTCACATTTTTATGTAAATATTATACTAATTAGAAAATTTCTGAAACAATACCTCTATAATATCATTATAAATATAACTTTTTCCCCCAAAAATCATCTTTATATAATATTTAGGATATAAAGACTAAAATATATGAATCCTGATTCGTGAATCTAATTTTTAACATTCAAAATCTATAAAGAAGTTTTTATTTTTCAAACTTCACTCCATATAAATATATTAATTGATTGAAAAATCCAATTTTAATTTTAATGTGTTAAATTATTATTTAACCTAATGAATTTTAATGATTTGATTCATTTGTGAATACATATATAATGAATATATATTTTAAAATTCCTAAATATTATCAAATGGGAACGTAAGAATCAAAGGACTATACTTGATTTGTAAATTTTCCTTCTCTCTAAAGGTCCTCCCACCTTTAGTGGTAGCTTTATGTCTAGTGGTTTCTCAAAACCCAAGAATATACTCTCATTCATCTAAATTATATATATATATATATATATTGAGGTTTATGGTTAATGTAATATTTTTAATAAGTGATATTTATTCTCAATAACTCTTTCCACTTCTGTGAACCATTTAATGGGAATCCAAAATGATCAAAATGTTATCTTAAAAGAAAAAATGAATTTCGAAACCAATTATGGTGTCCATTTAAAAATTTATTTTTTTAATATGAATTTACTTTTTTTACCATTTCTTATCAAAAATTAATTTTTTCATTTAAAACACTTTGTGGGGGAAAATTAAGCCTCATGAACCCATCATTTAATCAAAATAAGCATTAATAAATCCTCTAAAATAAAAACTAATGCTTGAGTTCAAGAAAAACCCATTACATTACCAAATTAAAATTAATAATATTATCTATCATATATGTAAAATAAATAATTATCATTATTTAAATAATAAAACAATTATAATTAATGAAAATTTAATAGTATATTTTTTAATAATTGGGTTTTAAATAAATGTTTATATATAGATTATGTATTTTTATATGAAATAAAAAATTATCAAATTTAGTGATTCGATATGATTAAATTCATTTTGAATTTTTATTAGGAAATATAAATTATTTATGATGTTCAAATTAATTTTTTAGATAAAAACATGTTACCTATGAAAAAATGTGTAATATATTGGTAAAGTGTTAAATGAGGTTAGTAGAAAAAATAACGAATAAAGGTTATATATATATAAAATATAAATTAAATGTTTAAATAAGGTATTTATTGGGTTATATTTATCCTTTGATCATTATTATTCATTTGCCATGAAATTTTACATTCATTATACATTAAAAAATGCGTCTTTACAAAAAAACAGCTCAATATCATTTATAAAATTACCCCTCATCAACCCACTCCTGAACACACCTCTTGTTCATTTTCATATCCAGTATATATAAATATTCTTTTCCTAAATAACATCTATTTAATGTTATATAACTTTTTTCAATAAGAAACCCTATATACTCCAAAAAGTTGGTTTTTAATATGGAACACAAACTTCATCATTATATATAATGATTCTTCTTCCTTTATTTTATTTTTTCTTCACATAGTCTTTGTCCTAAAATATTATTTATCAATATTAAACGATCCATTTTTTAACACCCATATATTGTAGTTTCCATTAATTTATCACTATGTTCGACAATATACCCCACAAACAACCCTAATAATAAATAAACTACAAAAATAATAATATTTAAATATAATAGTCATAACAAAACAATTAGTTTTGTGGGTATAAATAGGAATAACCACATAATAAAGTGTACATAAAATAATTTTTAATTAATGAAAATAATAAATTCAATCACGAATTTAAACATCAATCCAATTCTTACGACTATGAAATGTATATGAATAAATTTATTTTTGTCTTTAAAAATACTTTCCTTCTAAAAATGGTTTTTAGGAATTTTATATATGGGTAAATAGAATTAAATTATTTCAAATACTATAAATCATATTTTTAAAAAAAAAATTTTAATAATCATGTGAAATTTAGGTTATTGTGATTTTTGAAAATTTATGAAAATATTTTTTTAGGTTATTGGTGAAAAATATTGATTTGATAAAAAAATAATATATTTTATTTAAATTAAAAAATATCATTCTTTATTAGATTGCATTTTTATTAAAATAATTTTAATTTAAATAAATATAAACCAATGAAGTATATAGAAATAAAAATTATACTTTATTTTTGGGTAAAATCATTTTTATGTTTTCAAAAGGTATTTTTCTAAAAAAACATTTTTGATGTGTTCTGCAAACTTATATTAAAATTTATTTATAATAATTTTAAGAATTGGATATTGAAAATTGGTTTTCATATTTATAATCACAAGGCTCAAATTTTATAAATTTTTTCTTTTAATCTTTGGTCTTAATGAATACTAGACATAGTAAAAATTAGTCACCTCAATAAATGGTTAAATGGTTTAAACTAATATAAAAATGGGGGTTAATGATTTATGATCACTATAAAATTTGAATTTATTTTATTTTATGAATTTATTTATACCATACACATAATATATTATAAAATATGTTGCTTTAGTTCCATTTTTTGGTGAATAATGACATTTATATTAATATAAGTATTGAATAAATAGAAAATGTCACTCTCATTATTTTAATATCTCAAATATGTTTTATTCGAGGAGTAAATAAGTTATTAATGGATATAAATAGTTCTATTTAATATTAATAAATAAATTCGTATTAGTTTATTTTTACTTTTTAGTGAGGTATAATTAACAAAAATGCTTACGTAACAACAGCATAGGGCTTCTGCAAAGTAGCAGAAAAATCAAGTAACTGATTTCAAAACCATAAATTTTTTTCGCTATTAATTATGGTTTTATAAATATTTTTTTGAATAATTATAATTTATTAGTATATTTTGAACAATATATATTTGAATTTCATTATATTCTTGATTCTTTAATGATAAATTTTATTAATAGTTTGAAAAATAACTTTAAATGGCATTTAATGTTTAAAAATTATTATTCCATAATAAAAAACTAATAAAAATACTATAATAACATATATTTATATTAAAATTTATAATTTCTCAATATATATAAATTAATGAAAAACATTTTATTACTAAAATTAAATTAATAACTCTTATGTATTGAGAAATTTATTACCACGTTTATGGTTAAATGAGGTTAATGAAGGGGTTAAAAAATATAAGGATTAAAACACCACTTATGCTTTTATAAATTTGATTAGTTAAATTAATTTTTACATTTTACTCCTTATTTTCTAATAGATTGATCTTTGGATCTGTCTTATATGAGTTGGATACATATTATATATCTAAATATTTCATGTATATACAAGATTTCCACAAACCTTACTCATAAAATGGAACGGCCTTTCCTTTCTTCCACACACATAATGAACCTTTTTTTTCACCAATTATTTGAATTAATACCTTCCTATATTCCTTATACACTCTATAGATCTCCCATTTCTCCTAATATAATCATATGAAGTCTGAAAGATTAATCCAAAAGTGGATTTCCCAGAAATATGTATAACTTTTAATCAATTTATTTCATTTTATATCTTCTTATACCTCATTCAATTATATCCTAAAAATGATGATATAATAACATAATTATCATAAATATACTTAAATTTTATAATGTTTATGTAAAAATACCTTATCCATATCCTTTTCTATCTAATGGGAAATGAAAGTATCATTCATGTGTACATGTCGACTTCCACCTCCATGAAGCAATGTATTTTGTTTTTCATCACCAATATTCATAGATGGTAATTATGATTAATTTAATATTTATAAACAATATTAATGAAATAAATTTTCCTTTGGAATTACTATATATTATCTACCTTATTACCTTCGCATCCATTAGAAATTGATAATGTCACTTGTGAGTACGTGTGGACTACCACCTCTACAAAGCAATATTATTTGTTTTTCATTTATTTATTATATTCATGGTAATAATTTTAGATTTAATGAATATATCATATATATATTATATAATAATGATCCCTTAATAGTGAATTATTATTTACTATTCTTTCCCACCAACCATCAAAATGTGGAAATATAACCCATGCGTATCTACATGCTACAATCTCCATGAACTAATGTAACTATATTTTCATAACCACCTTATATTAATGTTTATGAACTTTAAATAATGTATAAATATTATAATAATTATATTATTAAAGTATATATATGATTAAATCATGAAAAATAAGAAAATACTGAAACTATAGAACCAAAATATTATAGGGAAAAAAACATTTAACATCTAAGATGATGATGTTTATAAAGAATTGAAAATAAAAATGTGATAGAATGTTATAAGTGAATAATATATGGTATTATAAATTATATTATGGGTATTTTATAGATTTTTATTAAATAAAATTTTTTATATAGTATTTTAAGAGTTCATACTAAGAATATTGGGCTTGAGGTGAGTGTAATGTCATCCCATTTCCACTTCAATGAGGCATGTTTCACATTATGCCTATAATTCCTTTACATGGTGAATATATGAACAATTTAACATGTTATATCATTATTTATTATTTATTGACGGTATTAATAGTTTTTTACTCATGTTTTATATCTTAAAGGGTTCTTATTTAAAATTTACCAATGTGGTGTGGATTTAATACATAGTCTCATTTTTATCAAGATTGTTTTTGTTTAAACATTTATTGAACGATTTTTATGATATAGTAACTTTAAAACCCATATTTTTTCATCTATTTTAGTTATTTATGGTGTTTCCATGTTTTCAACCAATGTTTCCTCTCTTTGGTACAAAAAATAAATAGGAAAATGTTTTTAATAATAGTCAACCATATTTTAGTTTTAGCCGATGAATATTTTCATCCATTTTCATAATCTTTAAAATGTTTTCAAGAATATTATTTTATATGTTAAAATAATTTTTTAGATTAATTTTCATTCATATTTTAATATATTTTCTAAATTTTCAAAAGATAATTATTTTCATTTTCCAAATGAGGTACTTTTGGACATTTTTTCAAAAGTGGGAAAGGAATATTTATTTTTAACATTTACTTAATGAATATATTTTCTCACTATCATATATATTCTTCTAATTAAATATTAATTTTAATGTTTCCATGTTTATTTTCAATGAAAATATTTTTCTCAATGTTTTGGATGTTTTTTGTTTTTAAAGATACCAAAAGAAAAGGATATATTCCAAGTTTTTAAAGAAATGATTTAATATTCTTTTGAAAATATTTTTCATATATGTTATCATAATTGATGATTATTATACTTAAATGGGATAATGATATAATGATACCATTTTGGTTAATTTTATATATAGATCATTATTATGATATGTTGAAATATTTATGAAACCCGTTTCTTTTCTATGGGTAATGTCTTGATGATTTTATGTTCTTTCATCCTTTACTAATTGAAGGTTTTGTGGTCATTAACCTTTTTAGGATAAAATTACCGATCACATTCTATAATTTCATTTGAAATAATTTTATCTACTATTTCCATATATTTACTGTCATGGATTTTTATAGTATCATTTCCACTACTTTTATATTGTCAAAACTGTATAGTATTTCTATATACAATATCAGTTAGAGGATGTTTATTATGAAAGGTATTTAATTTACTAGGGAAATATTTATATTCTTTATTATTGATGTAATATGGATAATTATTGATTTTATGGAATTTCTATCTTAAATTTTTCTAATCATTCAATCTTAAATTAATTCATTAGACATGTTAGTGATTCGTGGGGCGTAAATATAGATATACCATTGATGCATTGATAGGTCTTATGAGATAAAACTTGTGAAAAAATTAGTTAGTTAATTGATGTATACAAACCCATACAATAAAACTGTATTGGTCAGGTCCTTAATATAATGATTCATGATATCTTGAATGAGGCATTGATGTTAAGATCATAAATATCCAAAATTATTAATTTCCATTATTGATAATTAAGTTTTCATTATCAATGTGTTTTATATATTGATATTAGACACGAATTTACATTTAACTAAATTAATTGATTGAGTGGAATGTGTTTTGTTTATCCACTCATTCCATATTGATTATTCCTTATTTAATCATTATAGTTTTCATTGCACATGTACCTTAAAATGTATTTTTTCTCCTATATTTTTTGTTTTCATTTCCCTAGGACATAATGTAGGGATTTTTCAATGAAATTACAGGTTTTAATAAAGTTTTTCATGATAGTTTTTATATTTACAATGTATTATGGGAGTCATGTAGGTATCTTGTTTTCCAAACTTTCTAATATTATTGATATTGTATGGTATTCCCACTTGTATCTTGTACCAATGTAATAAGTAAACACAATACTTGGGTTACTATATTCTAGGTTTCTTTAGTTGGTATTAGATAAAATTTACTAGAAACTGCGAGAACACAGTTTTATATTAATATACCTAACATGATCATTATTATAGTCCCTTAGAGTATTCAATTTTTTAGAGATATTAATTCCATGGAACAATATTTATGGTGAATTTAAGTTAACTAAAATAGTTTTACTACATAGGTATGACTTCTTTCAGAAGAAATTGAATAAATAACCATGGTAAATTTATAAATTACCCTATTAATCATTCCAACATGGCTCGTGTTGGACCTGGTCGGATCATGGATGTATTAGGGAAACTGACTCATATTATGATTAATTCCCATTCCTATATGGAGAAACCAAAAATGAGAGAATCTATAGTAAAACATCTTATGATTATTTCTGACTAGTTATCTCAAGTTATTATTAACTATATGAACCTAATTTAACTTCTTACCACATGATGTAAGATAAAAAGGAATTTTTTTGGAACTATAAGTGATAAAAACCATATAAGGAAAAAAATTAACATCGTACTTGTCAAGAATATTTGATGAAGCACTGGGTAATTTCTTAAATGGAATCAAAATTTTTACAAGTGTGAATAATAAGGCCTTCATTATCATGATTTTAATACTAATAAATAATCAACTAATTTCTAGTTGTTTATCTATAAGAATATGGGGCATTATGAAAACCAATTCCTTAAGCATCAAGTATGATCATAATAATTTTTTTGTGGTATTTAAAAATGATATCTTGAAATCCTATAATGATTGTGAAGATCAAGAGAGTCAAATAAGAATAATTATTGAATATTTTTTTGTGTAAAAGGTGTTATATGAGGAATTTGGTAAAATTTAATGTTGATTTTAGGATGTTTCATTTCATAGATTTATTGTCTCTATGGATGGAATACCAGTTGATCATTACAAGTTAAAAGGAAATAAAATAATATCCATCATAGAAAAATTTTACCTTGAATGATTTTAAATTAGTGTAATTATGTTTAATTTGGATGATATAGATTATTATTTTTTAGTACTTATCAATGGTAGTTTGGTATAAGGATTAAGAGTAAACATCCACGAACTATTCTAATAATATTTATTTTTATGGTAAATTTATAAAATGTGAATTTTGGAAACATATGTTTAATGGTATCAATCACCCTAAAAGGTGATTTTTATGACAATGTGATATTTTTGGAAGAATTCATAGAGCCATTTTAAAGTTATTGTGTGATATGACAAGATAATACATAGTGAAGTTTACAATATTTTTTGTAGTTTATATCATGGAAATTCTAGTTATTTTGGAAAATTATATTTTTGAATATGTGATTAGGTATTATAAATATCTTAGTATGTGGTTGTAGAATTTATAAAGGACGTTTGGGATAAAATTAAGAATAATTGATCAATTATTTTTGATTTTTTGGTTCAAATTTAATCAAGATTATTTTTGGATTTGTATAATGATATTTGGTTATTATTTTAGATTATGATAACCATTTCCGTATTTGAATGGAGGAAGAAATTTTCATCATTTTTTGGATCCTATGGGAAATTAAAAGTTGATCATAGTGCTTCATGCAAGAAAAATTCATCTTGATCATGATTATGAAAATCAAAGGATGAAATCATCCTTATAGAATGGGAAGAAATCAAGTAAGTGAATTTTATCAAATCTTTTATCCCAATGATAAATAAAATTTTCAAACTTTAGAAAAATAAAGATAAATCTATTTTTTATTATGTGGCAAGTAACACTCATCTACAAAAGTTCATATTTAGAAACTTATTTTCATGATTGAGTCTTACATGGGTACATTCCAAATATGTTTCCTGATCATATTCTTGAAATTTATGTTGATGAGAAAATTTATAATGAATTTTATTACAATGCTCTGATATATTTAGTTTTTGAAAGAATAATTAAAATTACATGGAATAAATTTATATTTCGAGGGGATAATTAAAAACCCTAATATTATAGTTTCATTTAAATGAACTATATTTTCAATAGTGTACACCACATGCAACCTTGTCCTTTAAGGAACCATGAAATAATATTTTTTTAAATATGATTGTTATAACCTAACTGTTTGGTAGGAGGGTATGAATAGGGATAACCACATTATGAAGTATATTTAAGATATATTTTCCGTGATACAAATAATTAATTTTATCAATAAAGTTAACATTCATATAATTGTTATTACTAGGAAAAGAATTATTAAAAATGTATTTTTCAATTTGAAAATACTTCTCTGCATATTTTTTTTATACACAAGTACTTAAAATTAAACTTTGAAACTTTTTAAAGTATTTTTTTAAAAAATTAAAATAATTTTTAAAATCATAGTTTCAAAATTATAATAATATTATTTTTTATTTTTTTTCTAAAAGATAGATTTTTAAGTGATTAGTGAAAAATAAAAAATTTGGAGAAAAATTCCATAAATATTTTTTATTTTAAAAATTATATTCTATTTTTAATTTTAATTAAAATAAGTATATGTTAATAAAAATAATAAAATTATGTCTATTGGAATCAATATTATAATTTTATTTTTTGTCAAATCAATTTAATGTTTAAAAATGGTTTTTTAAAAAAATTGTTTTCAATGCGTTTTTCATACCTACATTAAAATAAATTTCTTATAATTCTAGGAAGTGAATCATTAAAAATGAAAACCATATTCTGAATCAAAAGGTTCAAATTTTTTAAATATTCCAAATTCATTTCTGGTCATAATGAATAGTCTATATTGTAAAAATAAGGCCTCATGTTAAAGGGTAATGTGGGTTAAACAGAGTTAAAAAATTGCATTTGTAAGGGATAAAATCAATGTGGTCCAACCTTTTTCACATTTCCAAGGCTAAGGGTTCTTGGAGAAGGATAGGATGTGGTCTATAGGGGTTTTGGATGTAAAATAGTAAAATTAGGGAGATTACATTCCATGTAAGACTTATACACCATGTAATTGTGGTTTCTGACTTATGAAGGGTAGGTTCACGATGTTTAAATATTTGAGGTTAAATAATATAAATACATTTAATTTTTTAGATATAATCATATAATAAATTTACATAATGTGAAATGGTGTTACACATCATATAAATCTCATATGCTATATACCTTTAATTATTAAAATTGCTCGAGTTTTTATCCAAAAACAATATTTAAAAGATCTACATCCCTCATTCCAAGCAATATAGTGGCCCTACCTTTATAATTTAGGGACTCTTTTGATTTTAATAAATCCTTGGGATTTTATCATCAATTTTTTCTAACCCGAGTTGATCTTAGGTGCATTCATCCTTTGTTTTCTAGAGGTTTCTCTTAGTTTGATCTTGTTTCCTCCCGTATTTTCTCTTCATTCTATATAGTTTTATATTCCATGTTTTTAATGGGATTTCTCTTGGATTTTTTGGTGAAATTCTTCCATGATGTATTCGAATGGATTTGGTTCTTGTGACAGAGGTGATCGAAGATCAGTAATGTGGTATGTTCTCATTCGATGAACAATGATGCTTTTTAGGTAAGGTATTAATTACTTCTCTTTTAATTTATGATCAATCATAAATTTATCAGGATTATCCCTCTGTATGGAAATTAAAGTGACTCAATAAATATTAAATGAGATTAAAGAAATTGGTAGTGGTCATTGTTGATGTTGGTTCTTTATAACTTTATAACGACTTGCTGCTTAATTTATTTGATAGTGTGATATCTATGAATTTCATGTTAGAATGTATGTTTATGATATGGATTTGCATTTTTTTCTTGATGGAAGTTGGTAAATAATGTAAATATGGAAATAATTTATAATTAATTAGATTAAGAAATTAAAGAGGTTTGTTTGTAATCTAGTGGTTAATGTAATTTAATGATTATAAAATTGGTCTAAATGAATGTATAATTGAAAAAGATCTTCCATGTAATTAATTGAATTGATAAATAATATGGATCATGTTAAATTAAATGTTTAATTAATTTTTGATATCTTATTATAGTTTTATGCCTTAGGTTTCCCATACTTGGAACTTCTTAATAAATGAATTAATTAATTCAGGATGGAATAAGAATCAGTTGTCTGATAAAGTTGTCTAATGGGGCCAGAGTTTCCCGTTTTACTAAGAAAGATGAATTCCTTGTTTTCAACGACCAGTTTCCCTATTCGTTTTTTTTTTGTTTTTTGTTTCCTATTGTTTTATGAAGTTCTGTAGATACAATTATTGTAATGTGAGCATAGTTTTCCTGATCCTCGAGGGTTAGTGTGTGATATTGGGTGGTGAGGCCTAGATGTGATGTGATCCTGGTATGGATGATCCTGGTATGGCTATTATGATATGTGGGTAGGGAGGCCCAGATGGAGTGGTAGAAGTTGACTCATGTGATAGAGAAATGAATTGTTATAAGCATGTGGGTTTGGGGGATGGAACCAAAAGTGATAAAATGGGGTTAATATGTTATTACCCATTGATGATATGACTATTGATGGTATTCTCTCTTTATTCGATTTAATGGATGATGGACAAGTTTCTTTATTTTCTATATTCATTTCCCCACTACTTGAGGTAGTTGGATAAACACAATTTCATATCTCCTCTTGGTGGTTTATTAAGATTGTTTTCATAGAGTACCGGGTTTATATAATAATTCTAATAATGTTTAATTGAATGATTAACCCATGGGGTTAGTTGTTGTTGGTTTGAAACTTATAAAAATATGTTAATATTTATAAATCATCGACTTTGTGGGATCATTCCTCATAGGCATAGAATTCACTAAGATGATTAATGTAAAGTAGTGTAATGTAATGTAATGTGTAATAATGTTAATGGTTAATGAATGGAAAATGAATTAACTAATGGATGACAATGCTAAAAAGTAATGAATGAATTAATTGTAGCTATTTTATATGATACTGCTCTTATAGGATATCTGGTCTTAACAGTGGCACTATGGATTATATGTGATGTTAGCTGTAGTAGATTCGAAGACTAGGTTATTCCCATAGTGTGGTTGTGAGATATATTATATCATGTATTTCATACATTCCCCTCCCATGCTGGTTAGGTAAATTGTAAGCCAATGCACTCTGAGAGGATGGATGGATTACTACCCCTTTGGCCATGATCTATTCTCTTGGTAGATACTTGTGTTAGTATGAATGACTATTAGTTTTCCCATATAGGTTTGTAGAGGGATATGATGTCTTGTAGTTATTTAACACACATTTATTACCAAAGATAGTATCCAAAGTATTATTATAGGTATGATGTGTATAGTTTATGATGTATTGAGGTACTTTCTCAGTGGATGGGATAAAATGTATTGAGGTATAATAACTAATGTTTGATATATGTCAAAAAATATTTGGTAGCTTCCAGAACTACTTGGTTACTATATGATTTTAGGAATGGGATGTTGAGGTTTTTTGATGTATAAGGTGCATGTTGTGATGCCCATCCTTAGTGTTTTCGGTACAACTCACTTTTGGAGAGAGATGATCAAGACGTGTGATGTCGGGTGGAAGAATGGAAAACCATTGGGGAAGTGAGAGTGAGGTAACCTTGATGCTTTATTATTATATTAGGTTCTCTATTATATGCATTACATTGTGAGTGTTATCCATAGTGAGGTTGGTTACATAGTGTACATATTTATGTGATGAGTTAGTTTCACTATTGTTTACAATGTTTCATCATGTTTTCTTTTTCTTTTGCATGAGAGGATTCTGGAGGATCCTATTGAGTATACTATTATGATCACTCTATGTATATATAATTTTGTTAGATCAGTTGTAGAAGGTTGGTGATTGGGATCAATATCACAATCTTGGGATTTAGCAAGATATGTTTGGGATTTGTGGTCACTGTTTTCTTTACCTTTTTTGTGTTCATAGTTTCCCTCTAAGTTGTTTAGTACTGTTTTATATTACATTTTGAACTTGGGTTTTCTTTTATACATATATATGATACATTTTTTTGTTTATTTTATCCTTCTTATATCCCTCTTCTTCATGTTTCTCTTATAGGGTAATTCTTCCCATATTCATGTTTACTATACACTCAATAAAAGTATCCTACTTGGGACCTTTTGAAGGTTGGACTTGGGTAGTCACCATCTCTCACACTTCATTGCGGCATCTTTGTATAGAGGGATTCATGATAGGTTTATTTATTTAAGATCACACTAACATTTGAATTTATTTTATTGTATAATTGAATTGGGACTACAACAATCCTATGTTATAATCTATATCATTTCCATTTGATAATGATTTTTATAATACTTTAAGTAATGAATAAATAAAATATTCAATGATCATTATTTTAATATCTATATTATGTTTTATCCGAGGAGGAAAAAAGTTGTGAAAGGTGATAAATATTTATATTTAATATCAATATTTTTTTTGATATTAATTTATTTTTATTTTTTATTTACGGTATATTTACCTTGAATTTTTACATAACATCGACGCAATGATTTTATAAAGTAGAAGAAAAATAATGCAAATGATTTTGAAAACATTAAATGTAATATGTTTTAGATGAATAATATAATTAAAATAATTCCATTAATAATTATAAATTATTTTATGTAGTTAAATGAATTATTTATAATTTCCTTATTATTTTGATGACTTAAATTAAAAAATTTCCAAATAGTCCTGAAAATGACATTAAATGGTATTTTATGTTTACAACTTTTTTAAATAATTATAAAATAATAAAAATAAAATACTAACTCAAATGGATGGTAAAATGTTTTAAATATCATTAATGATCCATTTATCTACCGCTTGTTAATTTCAAAATTACATTCATGACCCTTAAGGATTGATTATTTTTACCGCAGTTATGGTTAAATGAGGTTAATGAAGGGGTTAAACAAAATGATAAGAATTAAAATGACAATAAATCTTATCAAAATTTAATTGGGTGAATTTAATTCAATATCATATTTATTATATTCAATTATATTGAACAGTATATCCATTTTACATGAGTGATATATATATATTATTTATTAATATTTATTGTATTTACAATATTACCTCCCACCTCAGTTATAAAAGTGAACCACATATTCAATCTTACTCACACTTCATAATCAATTTATTTTAGCCACTACCCACTCAAATAACTTCCTATACTATTTATAAACTTCTTTGATCTTTTGTACTTCCTTTAATACCATATTATGAAGTCTTAAGGTGTATGCCAAAAATTGATTTCCAAAGAGGAGGTATAACTCTTAACCAAGTTCATTAAAATTATTTCATATTATAATTATTTAAATTATGTCCCAAAAATGTTAAAACATATCATAAGTATCTTCAATATTTTTTTATTATGATGAAAAACCACTTATTTATCTCAATTTAAATCCAATGGGAATTGAAACCAGATCTTGTGCATAGGTTCAGACTACCACCTCCACGGAGTGATATATTTTATTATTAATGACCAACATTAATTTATGGTTATTATAATAGTTTTAAAGATTATATATTATATTATTGACATAATTATTCTTTAGAAACGATATTATATTAGAAAATTAAAATTCCTTCCATGCATATGGGTGGACTACCACCTTTATAAAGTAATATGATTTGTTTTTCATTTATGTATTAAATGGATGGGTATAAGAATATATTTAATGAATAAATATTATATATATGATATAATAATTATTCTAGAATATTTAATTATTATTTAAATTTCTTTCCTTCCAACCATCAAAAGTGGAAACACTCTTCATGCATACAGAAAGACTATCATCTCTATGAAGTGATGCAATTCATTTTTCATCAACTTTTTTTTGAATAGTTATATAAGTGTATAAAATGAATAAATATGATATTTATGACCAGATTAATATTTTTTAGATTATTGAATAATTAATCATATGTGAGTATTGAAACAACCAAACCAAAACAAACGTGAAAAATAGAATAGTTAACACCTTGGATGATAGTGTTAATAAACAATTGTTAATAAATGGGTGACAAAATATTATAATTAGATCATATATAGTATGATAACAATGAATAATGTTCTATAATAGATTTATAATAAATATAATTTTATTATAAGTTATGTTAAGAGGTCATACAAATAATTATGGACTTGATGTAATGGTAATTTATTCTCATTTAAACTACAATGGGACATGGTTTATATTTTGCAAATAATTTCACTTACATGGTGTATATAATACCACTTTAACTTTTTATATATTTAATTAATATTTATTAATTGTATTAAAAGTATATTATTCATTTTCTTCTTTTAATTAAATTTGATTTAAAATTTACTAGAGAAGTAAGGATTTATTTCACTATCATATTTTTAATAGATATTATTTATGATTAATTTTTTTTTGAAATAATTTTAGGATCTATTATCCTTAAAAGCTATCTATTTTCAATGATTGTAGTTATTTGGGGGAATTTCGTGTTTTTATCTGATTTTTTCTTCTCTTTCGTACTTAAAATATCCAAGAAAATGTTTTTATGAAAAGAAACCTTATTTCCTCAATTTTTGAAGATATTTTTCATCTATAAGAATAATTTTTAAAATTATTTAAAAAAGGTAATTTTATATGATCAAATTACTATTTAAAGACATTTTCAGCCATATCTTACTTTTATTTCAATTTTTTAAAAGGAATATTCATTTTATTTTTTCAATGATGTACTTTTGGACTTTTTATGAAAAGTATAAAAAGAATATTTATTTTTAATATTTACCGAATTAATGGATTTTCTAACAGTTAAAACTATTCTTTGATTTGAAGCATATTATAAAAGCTTCAATGGTTATTTTCAAATAAAATATTTTTATCAGTATTTTATTTTTTATTTTTAGTTTTCAAAGATTCCAAATGAAATTTATATTCTCTCATATTTCAAAGAAATGTTTTAATGTTATTTTAATATTATTTTTCATCTATGTAAATATCCTTTTATGTTTCATTTGGATCACTAGGAATAAGACCAAATTATACCATCCATGTTCATTGTATCTATGTATTATGGTTATATAATGGTGAAATATTTATGAAAACCATTTATTTTCCATGAGTAATTATATAATGAGTTGATGTTATTCTAATATCCTTCAATTATTCCTGGTTTTATGGTAATTAACAATCTCATGATCATATTCCCCCATCACTCTCTATCATTTCATTGGAAAATATTTTTCCCCTCCACATATATTTTTCAGTATCATGGATTTATATATTATATCCACTAGTTTTATATTCTATTAACCATATACTATTTATATATATAGTATCAACTAAAGGTACTATTCACCATGGGCCACTGGTTGGGAGTCTTTAAGGCCTTCGGGCCACCTAGGCCTTCAGGTCAGTAAGGATTTTGGGCCACCTCAAGTCCGTTGGGACACTTCAAGGCCTTTAGGGCCACAAGATATGCAGATGCAAAAAATATATTCTACAAGGAACCGACTCTAGAGGGGGATTCAAGAGCAGGTTGAAATCACCCCCGCAAGGCTAAATGATTTGGAAGAATGAGAGGGTATGAAATTTCCATCGGTACCAAACCTATGTATCTCTTCACATGATATCTATCCAAACAACCATGAAAACATGGATAGTTGACCACGATGCAGATACTGGGGTGGGGTAGTTTCAAGTAGTCATAATATATATGATTTCCTTAAGATCTATGTGTCCCATAATGTATCCAAACCTATGGGAAATGTAATATCTAAATCCTACAAGCCTTGTAAGGGTTACCCCCTCATCCCTTGACCAGGTGGGTATCAAAAATCAATAAAAAATTAGTCCTTCAGGCCATTGAGGTAGGTTTATTTATAAATAATTTTAAGAATTAATTTTATTAAACATTCAATCAAGGATTAATGAATTGTATGTGCAAGTTATGGGTGGGTCCTTGATATAGAAATACCCACAATTCATTGATAGGTCTCATCAGATAAACCAAGTTGTTGCATTATTTTATTAATTAGTGTATAAAAACCCATATAATGAAAGTGTCTAGTATGAGGAATTGATTGTTGGTCTTATAATATCTTGGATGAGGCCTTGATTGAAAGATCATAAATTTTTATTATTAATCATTTACTTTATTGATAATTTAATTTCTATTATCCACGTGGTTGTTATGTTGATATTATCAATGGATATAATTTGAAATAATGTTTTTTATTGAATGTATTTTCTTTTAATTATCCACTCTGTCAAATTTATTATTGCTTATTTCCTCATGATAACACTCTCTGTATGTAACCCATACAGTTCTCTTGAGAGAACCTTTTTTTTCATTCTCTCAGATATAAAGAAGGGATCTCTGAATGTAATCTATGGATTCAAGAAATTTTTTCATGCTATGTGTTTTTATTTTCATTATAATATTGGAATCATGTATGTATCTAGTTTCCAAGATTGATAAACTTGTCAATCCTATGTGGTGTGATCCATTATATCTAGTAACAATGTAATAAGTAATATCTGAATTTGGGTTTTTGGGGTAGGGTATTTTTCACATATACCATTAATATAAACTTTTAATAGGAATATGAAAATTATAACATTTCATATTGATAATCAATATTTAATTATATAATGTCCATGTTTTGGAATTTAAACACCTATATAATTGATTATGTATGATTTTTATCAGTGATTGTTATGAAAAAATAAATACTGTAAGAAATGTTTTAAATAAGGAAATTCTATCTTATTTGTGTTTATGCAATTTTAATATTAAATTTGAGATCATTATTAAAAAATAACTTATGTTTGTTAAAATTAATTAAAGAATACCATTAATGATTTTGTCGATGTGAATCATAATTATAAAACATATAGAATGAACATGGAAATTATAAATAATTAAAACATTATTATTCTGGTACATTTAATATTCTGATGGAGACATACTGTTAAACATGGAATGATGATCAATATAGCCATATCAAACCAATCATGGAATAATTGAATATTCTAATAATTTATAATAAATAAAAACTAAAACTAAATATTAATTATATTATAAGTAAATATAATTTATAAATAATATTGTTAAAAAATATAGACATGGTTTTTGAATATATTACTAATAAAATAATGTTAAATATATAGAGAGCATGAGTACATTTGAGAAGGATGGGAGTTAATGTTAGGGGATTCTACACTCAATTACCTTTCACTGAGTTATCCACTATTTTAAACTATATTCTTATAATATTGGGTGCTTTATAACCTTTTATATTTTTATAATTTATTTCCATTTTTTGGTGAATTTGAATTTCCTTCTAATAATAACCTTTTTTATTTACTCTATCCTCTAAATACATGATGTTTTAAGGCTTTATATTTCACAATTTTTTCTATTAAAATTTTCATTCCTTCTTAATAGTCTATTGACTATTATATATTTTCATTATATCATTTAGATATATATTATTCATTTTGCACCACTATTAAGGGATACACATTCCTTTCACTATCTCATCTTTAAATGACAATAGTGTTGAAATCTAGTCCCCCACTCTAACGAAGGTCAAAATTATCTTCTGATCACTCTTAGTCTTTACGATTATATATTTATAACATTCATTTGATAAATATTTATTAACTTTTCAATTTATATTCTCATATCCTTTCACCTTTGGTCGTTTTAGATTTATTAATCTCATATTTTCATTCATCATCAATAGACTCATACATCACCCATTTTAACATTTGTAATGGGAAATATTCAGGGTCTCTATCTTGGTATGAAAATTATGTTATATATTAATTTTATTCTCTTATATTGGTGTAAAATTATTCAAACTATTTTATTTAATGTACCCTGATATCATTATTTATTATAAATTCATTAAAATTCATTGCTTGTATTTTCCTAGATATTGTAATCTATATAAAAATGAAAAAGAGATTTCTTTTAAAACATTATTTTAGTTTTCTATAATTTATATCAATATTCATCAAAAAATTCTCAGTTTAACTTCCATGTAGTAATTTTTTTAATTATATAATTATTTTATAAAAAATATTCTTATACATTTTCCTCACATGTAACTATTTAAAAATTGTGTAAAAAATAAAAAATATTTTATATTGTCTATAATTTCTAATCATTACATGGATGATTTTTCATCTATTTCAATAATATTTTATTTTACACAATTAAAACACTCCTTATTCTATATTCCATCTCATGATACTATATTAACAAGAAATTTCTAGATTTGAATAATCCTTTGAATCGTTAAAAATATTCATATATATATATAATATCAAATGATAATACCTTTGAGAGGGTTTATCCATGACTTTATTTATCTTTCCTCATACTCAACCACTCAAAAATAAATATTTTCTACTAATAAGTTACTATTTTAAATAATCTATAGTTACTTTATCTAGTTGAAGGGTGTTCACATGGATAACCATGCCATTAAATTAGCCTGAGATTGCTTTTGATATAACCATATATATATGTATATGTATATTTATATATATATGTATATATATATATGTATATGTATATGTATATGTATAAATCTTATATATTATAAATATTTGTAAATCCAATAATTGGTTATAGATTTATATATTAATATGTTGATTTATAATCCAATTTTCATCTAATTTTTCTATTTGGATTAATTTTAAAAGTCAATGGAATTTTTATATAACCTATTTATATTCATGGGTTAATAATGTTATGTAATTTGATATATCTATGATTTTTTTTCTGGTGGAAATTTTTTTAATGATATATTTTTGTGTGAAGGGTTGGACCAAAGTTGTTTATCCCATCAATTCATTTGGTAAATCTAGTATCTCTTAAGATTATTATGTATGAACTATGGATTGTCGGCCCAACCCATTATTATATGATGTATATGTGGTTATCCTAATATACTATGAAATTAATGTCATTTTGGTTAACATTGAAATATGTTTATGATTTTAAATTATAATATAAGCACCATATTCTTATTTCATTTTATATTCATATGCTATGCCACAAACTTATGTTATTATTTATGTTTATATTTTCATAGTTCCATTTATACATGATAATATTTACTTATGATATTCTCATACACCATGATTATGTTTTCATACCTATATGTTCATGTTATGTTCAATAATTTACTAGCATTAGTATGATAAACTATGTTTCTCTTAATAACATCTCCTTTGTTTTACAGTTTTTAATCACTTGAGATCACTCCTTTTATTATGTTACCCCATTTTACTATGATATCATATTTAGTGATTAATCTGGGATATATTAATGTGTAGTGAATGTTTTTATATTTAATGGAAGCTTTATTATATAATTATATAGTTATGTATCTCAATCTCTAATAGTAATAAATTTTTTGGGAGTGTGTTTTAATTTTGAAATAATTTATAATCATATAAAATGATATATATTGTTCTAGGACATCTCATTTGGTATCAAAGAATCTATGGAATGTATGTATCTATAGCACCCTATCCATTAGTGTGATTTTGGAAAAACTTTATTTGGTATCAGTATGATTTTTTAGGATTATTTTAATTAGAATAGAAAGATATAATTTAATTAAACCATTTAATGAACTCAACAATTCATTTTTAGGAAGTTTTAGGATTAATTTTTATGTTCATATGATGTTTCACCCTAATTTTGTAACATATTTTCATTACTCACAGTAACTATTTTTTTAATAAATTTATAGTACCAGTTGAAACTGAGTAAATAAAGATTTTAATGGAAAATTGAATGATTTTCCCAATGAAAAATAAAACGTTATGGGTGTTGGTATAGAAAACCCCATATTTATATTTACCAAGATATCATAGGTTATAGATAATTACTTCATCCTTTTTAAACTTCCAAATGACTTAAATTAGAAAAAATCTTGGTATTTTTCCCATTATAAAACATTGAATGCTATTAATTAGTGGTACTTAAAATTAGAAATTGTTCGAGAAGTTGTTAAAATTGATAGAAAAAATATATTCCATGCTTTAAGAATAAAACTTCTATATTAGTTTTTCATTTTTTTAAATGTGATGGGTTTCAGTGGTGGAAACCCATTAAAACGCAAAACCAAAGGATGTAAATGAGCTAATGGAATAAAAATAATTCAATAAAATATTTTCCTCATCCTCTACACCATAAATAGATATTGAATTTGTTAAAAAATGGGAGACATATCTATTGATTAATTTGAGGAAAACATGACAAAAATTTCATGGAAAATATCTTGAAACTCATTACCATGTATGAGTATTCTTACCTACTAATGAAGAATATTTTACACTAATGATTGACACTATTTAAAATCTAAATGTGTATTTTCATTATTATAAATGAATAGTGTCCTCATTCAAAACTAGATAGTGATATTAATTATCAATAAAATTAATATCAAGACTCATTATAATTCTAATGATATAATTACCTATTTTTTATTATTGAGGGGAAATAAAAATTTCACAACTTTTTTTAGAAGTTAGAGAGTGTAATACATCATATTTTAGTATAATGTTTCCTCTTAGAACATCTATATGATAAAACAATTTCCATTTTCAAAACCGATCTAAAATGAATTTTTCATTATTAATGTATAATATCATAAGATAAAATTAAATAGTCATTGATATACTACACGAAAAATATATAGAAAAAAAATTATGAAAATTGGATGAGAATTATAAACAATGGTAACTAAAAAGGATGCAAGATTAAAGAACCATTCTTCAGAATCTACATTAAAAATAAAACCACCATGTATAGTTATAAAATTAGTGATAAAAATAGTAATATTATATTAATTTTGAAGCATATCGATGAAAAAATTTTATTGAAATTTTTAAGGTTATATATAGAAATGTAAAAGATGAATGTGAATATCATATAAACATTTAGAATATAAGGACCCAGCCATAATCATTAAATAATATTTTGATTAAATTTAAGAATTAAATATATTACTTTTTTATTATCTTTATGGTTTAGTGTTTTAGATAATTAGGCCATCACCCTTAAATAAATAAATATTACATCATATAGTAAACACTTCCACTCAAATACCATTTTCCTTAAAACAAAACATTTAAGATATAAAAAGTTTTTTTCCATGACATACCTACACAATTTTCATCTTTACTTTATCCTTGTCCTTATTCATCATTAAAAGCTGATGAAAAACATTTGAATATGTAGGATAAGAAAAATATTAGTAAATAATATATTAAAATAGGGAAAAAATATGTTAGTCCGTGATTCATATAGAAATTTTACTTTTTCAAAATAATATTTGGGCTCAAAATAAAGAATCTCTAACCCAATAAATCTACTTAAATTCCAAAAAAAATTCATAAAAAAATTCCTTATAAATTTTAATGTAAAAAATAAAAGTCAAAAAGATTATTTTAAAATATGGAAAACTGATGATTTTTTTTTTCAGAAATCTAAAAATTTCACACTTAAGAAGCCATATAAACATTCCTTTAAACTTAAGAACATTATCACACCTATTGAACTAATAATTTTTAAATTAAAACATATATAAATCATAGGTAAAACATATATTTAGATAAGGACATTATATGGAAAGTGGGTTCCCTAGACCCAAAATGTATTTTTCTTTGATTACCGCTATATGTATGCTATTTGAAATATATACATGTGTTTATCTCTCCATAATAGTGAAGACTCTTTGAGACACACTTTTTTATGGTAATTTCCTTAGATTACATGTCATATTCAAGGTTTATAGTAGATCCCAAGCTATAATTAGAACCCCTAGATACTATGACATAATTCTTAAAGTAACATCCTATGATCCAGTTACATAATTCAAAGACATATATGATTTGAGACTATCAGGTGTTGGGGGATAATAAGCATTTAGACATCACCTCACAAAGTCTACAATTAGTTTTCTCTATTAGTTGAGATCATGAGTACAAAAACTCTAATAGGAAGACCACATGTTTCATGTCTCATTGGTTATTCTTATCTATGGAAATGTGTAATGGTATATTGACTTGAGATCATTATCAAAGTATGCAATTTGATTTCATATTTTGATAGAACACGAAAACCATGGAAATGAAATCATGGAGAGTTATTTTGTGTTGTGTACATCATTGGTGACATGAAATTGATTTAATGATCAATATAAGATGTGTTTCATTCAATTTAGGAAGATTTTTCTCAGGACTAGTTGATTAGTATAGTAGAACCTTAATAAAATCTATGTATATGGTAGTTGGGGTATCTGCATCAGGTAGGACCAAAAAATAATAAATCCATACAAAATATGATAACACAACTATGTATTTTTCTTTGTTGAAATATTGATGATGAATAGATTATATTACACCAGTTGTGTTCGTAGAAAGGTAGTCATTGATTTGACTTTTCCTTATCTCTATAGGGGCCTCGAGGGGTTGTTGCACCCTACTCTTGGTGTGTGAATTATATTCATTGCTATTGAGATAAGGGCCTAGAGGGTGACACTCAATAGTGTTGTGAGAATCTTCCCTATTATGTTGGATAGTAATATATAACATGGTGGGACCCACCATAGGGTTTTTTTTATTATCCATGTTCTATGGATCACCAAATATAGATAAATTATTTAACTATTAATTTTTGGAATAATTCGTCAAATTTACTTTGGCATGCTTTTACAAGTGATTACATAAATACATGGATAAATATAATTCAAAAGAATATAAGTATCCAAGGTTTATTTAATATTATCAGGAGACGTGAGTCATGTTAAAGTCTCAATTTTATAAAACAAAATATTTAATAAATATTTTAGTCAAGTGATAAATTGTAAATATTATTTATGGAATAATTTAGTGTGTCATAATTAATTATTTATAATACTCACACAATTGATGTTTATTAAACAGGGGATAGGAACCCCATACAATTATTATAAGTTTTCACTATATAAGTGGAGAGGGGCTAATACCATGTAGACTATAAATATTTTGGAAATGAGAGCCTCTTTCTCCTCCAAAATCACAGAGAGAGACTCTCTTAAACAAGAAATTTCTTCAAACTTCATCTTCTCAAATCGATGTGCTTGGATTTTGGTGATCATTACTGCATAGAAGTATCATACTAGAACTAGGATTCTGATGAATTACATGTGATAAGATTCAATAAGTGTGTGTGGACTATTTAGAGGGCTTAGACATTGGTGTCTTCAAGCACTGATAACCAGAATTTAGCGGCCGGCTTGCACACATCATTTCTGAATGAGGTATACGTTCAGTATATTTTGTGATCTGTTTTAACCACACATTGTCCTCAAAATAAACCATGAAAGAATCCCCAGAGTTGACGATGTGACGTCACTTTGGTGATGTGAAAATTTTAAAATTCCTAATCCGTCGGCTTCTGCTTCCCATCCCGGAACCAAGAAGTTTTACAAGAGGCACATGTGGTTTTTCTGAGTCAACAAGAATTAAATTGCATTAAATTTTATTTCATGGGTGTTAAAACTGTTCCACTAGATCTGGCTGCACAACGACCCATTTATTAATGAACAGGTAGTGGTCATCTAAAAAAATTTAACGGATTGAAATCACTTAAATTTGATTTAGGTTTATTTGGTTTTTTTTTAAGAACATGGGTTTTGATTAATTTTTTTGTGTTCTTGTAAAATTTCCATAATCCGTCCATGTTTTGGCTAGAATCCAGTCACTAGAATTGTACTGACAGTGATCAGTTATTAGAGAAAAATTAAAAATAATATATATATATATATATATATAATTTTTCTTCTAATAATATTAAAACTTATGTTATATTTTTCAATTTTTATATAAACATCTTAAATTTCAAAAGTATTTAGTTAAAATGTAAATGGAGAGTTTTTTTAAAAAGAATTAGAAAAGGGAATACCACCCCCCCACTTGGTATTCTTCTAGGTGGTTTCCACCCATACCCTAACCATAGCATATGGAAACAACCCCCTCCTCCCTATGCATGGGAGACCAGTGGATCCATCCCTTCCTCTCTTGAGGTCAACCCAAATCAGAAATTCTCACCCCCTCCACCATGTCATCCCGACCTCGCACTGCTATTGGGATCCTACCGCTGCCATGCCGTCTCGACCTGCAAGCCACTGTGCTTGCCCAAAGCTCGCCACCACATTGTCCCGTACTACCACACCCTCACCAATCTAGATAATTCCTTTTTGATCGAAGCCACACCATGGGACACTAGCCCCACCTCACTAGAGCTATGGGACACCGACGCCATCCCAAGAACCACCGCCGTTAGTTCCCAACACCGAGATTCGGCTTCCTGGAATTCTAGCCAATCACTGCCAGTTTCAAGCCTACCTTTCCTGTGAGTGCCACCGCAAGCTATCATTGGACTAGACACACATTTCCATGGTTTTTACGTGGTTCTGCCACAGTTCCACTACAGTTCCACCACAATTTTCCTTACTCTAGTGAAACAACCTAACTGTAGGTCACAGTCCAACTGAACTTTTTCCCTGACCGGATGTAAAAAAATTAATTTAATTTAATTTAGTATTTAAATTAAAATATATTGAAATTAATTTCGGGGTTCAAAATTTAATTGAATCCAAAATTTAATTTAATTTGATATTTAAATTAAATTAATGGTTTAATTTATTTTTTGGAATCTCAAAAATAAAATTAAATTAACCAATTGGAACTGATAAATAAATAAATTAATTGAATTTATTAAAATTAATTTAATTTATTAGAACTCCCTCGTACTGATTAAATTTATTAATTTTTAATTTTATTACACATTATTTTAATACTGATTCATATTGATCTAGTGACCAACCCTTGCATGTCTGGTTTTATTTATTTAATTATTTATTCAATGCATGCAATGATTGTAATAATTAACTAGATAAGTGAAGGTATGTGAATAGTCTTATTTTAATTCAAATATTTATGAGGGTCTGTGCATGCAATGCACCCTTTTTACATTTCACCCCTAGACTCTCTTGCCTGAGTGAAAGTTTATTTTTAATTACATGATGATGATCTCATATACGGACCCCACCAAGTCAAGGCGGAAATCCATATGGGAGACGAGTACTTTTCACAAAGGGAAAGTCATGACATGAGTCAATTATCGACTCACATATGAAAACACCTAGGTCATGATTGATCCATTATGGATAGATCATAATGAAATTCACCAGACTAGTCAAATTTAATTTTTTTTGTTTATACATGTTTTATTATTTTATGAAAATGATTGATTATTTCTTGATCATATTAAATAATTAATAAGATAAAATTCATAAATATGAGTCAAATTTATTTCTTCTATATGTTCAGTTGTGCGTGCGACAACCTAGTTTGAATGAATAAAATATAATTGGATTATATTGATCAATAAATAAATCCCCTCAAAATGATATCAAGTTTTAATTCCTTCCCTTAATCAAATTTGAGAAAAATCAGCTGTTCGGAGTGCTTATCATCCAAATCTGAGAGTGCTCTTTACTATAGCGAAGTTTCAATAAAAATGATGCGATGAATTGACTAATGATATTTAAAAGATGTATCTAAATCTAGATTTATATAACTTTTGAGATAATATGTTGAGGTAATCATGTTCAAATTCCAAAAGGTCGGAATTTACTCAACAGAACATGGAACCATGAGTTAATGCAATTTGTCAGACTAGATATACCTAGAAAATCTCCAAGTAGTGAAAAATCAAAATACTGTAGACTATATGGAGTAGTTTCAAGGATCCTTTACAATAGAATACTCACGTGATAGAGTAATCCGAATCTAATAGTGGGGGATATTAGGGTTCACTAAAATAGTGTGAGACATTAAAAATTAGATAATAATTGATTAATAATAAATGTGTAATGGAAATTAATATAAAGTACTCACTGATAATGTTAACCTGTTGTAGATTTAAAATGGAAATCAACAACACCACAAGTTCATTATCACTATAATCTATTCTGGATAAAGAAAATATCCAAACTATCAATAACTTCCAAGAGGGGTACACGTGCTTGAGAAAAGTACTACACCATGAAAGGTTTCTTTATGTGATGGAATCTGAAGTTCATGTTGAGCCTCCTCAGGAGGTAAGTTATGTGGAAAACGATAAATGGGAAAATAATTTAGACGATGCACTTGATGTTCAGTGCATTATTTTTTTCATCCTTGTCCTGCCAATTGTAGAAAATTCATGAGGATGATGATTCCTACAAGATGCTTTCACATCTCCAAGAATTATATCGGGAGAGGTCCAGGATGGAAGGTTATGAGATCTCCAATTCCCTTTATATGTGAAGGCTATAATAAGGGCGCTGATATAGTTCATATGTACTCAAGATGATCGGGCACAATTAGAGGCTTGAAGCCCTTGGGTTCAAACTAAACCAACATCTATCAACAGATCTCATTCTATCCTCTTCGCAACCAAGATTTTTTACATTATTTGTTAATTATAACATTAATGATATGAAAATTCCGCTCTTAGATCTACTGTCGTCAGTTTTCCAAGTTGATAAGGATATGAGAATTAAAAATTCATATGTACTTATGGTGAACAACAGAAAGAAAGGTAAGGAAAAAGGGCCCAAGGCCAATACAAGGCCAAAGACTCCAATGTACCATCCTTCAAAGAATCCATGGATTCCAAATCAAACCAATGAGAAGGAGGAATTCTGTATTGGATGTGTAATTAATGACCATTGGAAGAAAATTAAAAAGGTGGAAAGAAGAATAAAGGTGACACTTCTACTTTAGGTATTTATTTAATTTAATGAAATATTTCCTTATCTATAATTTGGGTATTGGATACGACATGTGTCTCACACATATGTATTTATATATAGGAACCAAGTACATTCTAGAATATTATAAGAGGTGAAGTGGATATCTGAGCTACGAACAGTACATGTCTTGTAGCCTTTTTAATGGGAGTCTATAACCTTACCTTTCCAAGTGGTTTGGTTTTATTATTAAATAATTTCTATTTTGTAGCTTCTACAACCAGAAACACACTCTCCATGTCAAGTTTATACACTATGGAATTTTATTTCATGTTTTGAAATAAATGTTTCTGATTCTACATGGATAACATGTGTTATGGTATGGAACATATTAACAATGGTTTATATATACTTGAACTCAAAACCCCATAGTAACAATCAATAACAAAACCAGCGAGCATGAATCATATCTCACCCAATACTAGAACTTTATGCTAGGTCATGTAAACGAGAATTGATTACAAAAAATTACACCAATAAAGGTATTTAAACTCAGAATAGTTAGAACCCATAGATGTATTCCAATCTTGTTTACCATGGAAAATGAGCAAAGAATATTTCTCTGGGAAGGGAGAAAGAGCCAATGCATTACTAGAATTAATACATACTGATGTATGTGGTCCATTTATATTATAAGAAAGGGGTTGTTATTTATAGTTATTTACTTTTACTGAAGAATATAATAGGTATGGTTATATCTAATTTATGAAGTATAAGTCTATTTCTTTTCAGATATTTAAGGAATACCAAAATGAAGCAAAAAACCATCTTGGTAATAAGATTAAGGAGGTCCACTCAGACCGAGGTGAAGAGTATCTTAACCAATAATTTTTTAATCAATTGAAGGAGTGTGGGATTTCATCCAAAATATGTCATTCTTATACATTGTAGTGGAATGGTGTTGGTGAAAGGGGGAATAATACCTTGCTAGATATGGTCGGATCAATGATGAGTCAAATAACTCTTCTGTTATCCTTTTGGGGATATGCTTTGTAGATAATGACATATACACTTAACCGAGTAAAAACTAAAGCTACATATGTGGTTCCATAATAGTTACGGTGTAGAAAGAAAACCAATATGTCACACTTACACATATGGGGATGCGTAGCTTTTTTCAAGACTTTACAAAGTGAAAAATTAGCATTCAAAGCACAAAGTGAATCTTTATATGTTATCCTATGGAAGCCAAAGGATATTACATATACCATAAATTAGATAGAAAATTTATTGTGGCAAGATATTCCATATTTATAAAAAGGGAACACATTTCTAATTGAAATAGTGGTAACAAGATTGACTTCATTGATGTTAATGCTCCAGATGCACAAGAGTTGTTATGAGAATAATCTCCACCAGAGCAAGTGGAAGCAGAAGTGGTTTTTTACACACAAATACTATGTAGGTATTGTAAATTGGTCAGAGAACTAGAGTGTTGTGGTTTTCCCATAAGCATGCCAGGTGAAACATTACTCCTTATAGATTATGAACCCAAAACCTACAAGGAAGAAGTAGAAGTATATGAAGCTTCCAAATGGAAAGATTCGATGCATTCAGAGATAGAGTCCATGTAACAAAATCATGTTTGGATTTTGGTATACCCTCTACCTAAAGTAAATCTAATTGGGTGATAATGGGTATTCATGAAAAATTTGTACAGGGATGGTAAGGTTAATAATTATAAATAAAGATTGGTTGAAAAGGGTTTTAGGAAATGTCAATGCATTGACTATGATGAAATATTCTCACCAGTAGTAATACTGAAATCTATCTAAATATTGCATGAAATTGCAGCCTTTCATGATTATGATATTTTGAAAATGGTTGTCAAAATAACTTTTCTAAATGGGATGTTGGTTGAAGATGTATATATGACTCAACCCGAAGGGTTTTTCATGTCAAATAATGAAAATAATATGTGTAATATATAGAGATACATTAACTGGTTAAAGCAAGAATCATGTCCCTGGAATGTCTATTTGGATGATTCCATAAGAGAATTTCGTTTTGTTAAAAATAAAAGCGATCCTTGTGTCTATAAGAAGATTTATGGGGATTCCATTGTTTTCCTAGTTTTATATGTTGATGACATATTAATTATGGAAAACAAAGTGAATGTCTTATAGTAATTTAAGAATAGATTAAATTAAGGATTATCCACGAAAGACATCAGTGATGAATCCTAAATTCTTGGGATCAAGATCTATTGAAATAAATCTCAAATGCTATATGGGGTATGTCAGAGTACATACATTGAAAGGGCACTCAGAAGGTACAATATGGAATAATTCAAGAGAGGGTTGTTTCCTATGTCACATGGTATTAATATCTCCAATAAAATGTGTCCACAAACATAGGAGTATATTGATATAATGAATAGAGTCCCTTATACATCAATAGTGGGGTTTATCGTGAATTACATGCTATGTACTAGGTTTGATGTATTCTTTTCAATAAGCTTTGTGGGTATATATCAATATAATCCAAGAGAGATGCACTGGGCAGCTGTTAAAACTATCCTAAAGTAATTTAGGAATACAAAGGATATATTCCTATTATATATAGGATAAGAGGATCTAGTCATGAGGGTTTACACAGATCCTAGTTTTAAAATAGATCATGATGATCTAAAATCCCATTCAGGATACATTTTTTTACTGAATGGTTGTGCAGTGAGCTTGAGAAGCTCAGTTCAATCTGTATTTAGTGATTCTACAACAAAATATGAATATATATTAACTTACGATATAGCAAAGGAAGCAGTCTAGATATGCATCTTTTTCTCATACATTAGAGTTATGCCCTGTAGTGTAGACCCTATACAAGTTTATTGAGATAATATTTCTATAGTGGTGCTTTATATGGATCCCAGGTCTCACCAGAGGAAAATCATATACTTCAGAAGTTTCATCTCTTGAGGTATTTTAGTCAAAGAGGAGAATTTTCAGTTAGAAGAGTATCCATAGAGGACACCGTGGTAGAACCCTTGAATAAATCCATTTATTAGAAGAAGCATGATTCCCATGTGAGGCATAGAGGATTGAGACTTGTTAGTAGTTGGATTTAGTGGATGGGGGAGTGTTGAAAGTGGGTGTCCTAGACTTAGCTTGCATTTTACTCTTATTACCACTACCTCAATGATGTTTCTAATATATAAATTTGTTTATCATTCCATAATAGTGAATATTTTTCTACATCAAAATTTTTATGGTAATTTCATTAAATTATGGGTCATTTCAAAGTGTTATAGAAGATCCCATTCTATAATGAGAACCTAGAGATACTATGAAAATCACCTTCAAGAAACGTACTATGGTCCAATTACATCATTCTGACAGGACATAGATGATGTGAGACTATCAGGTGTTGGGGGATCATAATAATTCAGACTACATATCATAAAATACACTCTTGGTGATCTCTAGTAGTTGATATCATGCGGACATACCCACTAATAATAACACCACATGTTTCATGTGTCATTGGTTATTCCTATCTGCAGACATGTGTAACGGTCTCAGGACTTAAGATCATTATCATTTTATGTCATTTTATTCCATACATTTATGGAAGACGAAATCCATGGAGATGAAGTCAAGGGGAGGTATTTTGTGTTTTCTATGTCATTGGTGACATGAAATTGATTTAATTATAAAGATTGGATTTTTTGCTTCCATGATGAGGAAGAGATATCTTGGGACTAGTTCATTAGGATGGTAGTACCTTTATTAAATCAATAGCCATGGTAGCTGAAGATAATTCTGTTTGTTCAGATTAATAAAGAATAAATCAATATTAAGGATTTTGACACTAGTGTTCATTATAATTTATTAATGTATCAATGATGAAGAGATTATATTACACATAACATGTTCACAAGAAGGTAGTCAATGCTTTGACATTTCCTTATCTCTATTGGGGCCTCGATGGGTTTCTTGAACCTACTCTTGGTTATTGAATTTTATTCACCACTATTGAGAAAGGGACCGAGAGGGTCACACACAATAACACATTGAGAATATGCCCTATTATGTGGAATAGAAATATAGAACTTGTTGGGACCCACCATGGAGTATGGGTATTATCTAAGATATATGGATTTCAAAAGAATAAATAAATTATTTAATTATTTAATTTTGAAATAATTCATTGAATTTATTTATGAATTTTTTTACAAGTGATTATGTAAATACGAGGATAAATATTATTCGAACAAATGTTAATATCCCGATTTCATTAAATAATATTAGGAGATGTGAGTGGAGTGAAAGACTCAAGTTTATCATGTAATATATTCAATATATATTAAAATTATGTGATAAATTATCAATATTATTTATTTCCTAATATAGTTTTTCGTAAATAATAATTTATTATACTTATATAGTGGATGTTTATTACACGGGGTATGGGGACCCAAATCAGGTATTATTTGTTTTCATAATATAAGTGGAGACATGCTCATTCAATGTAGAATATTCATCCAATGGAAATGAGGGCCTCTATAACCTCTTGAATCCTAGAGAGAGACTCTATCAGAAAAGAATGTTCTTCAGGATCCATCTTCTCAGATCAAAGAAGTTGGCTTGTGATGATAATTTCTAAGTTGAAGTTGTCATAAGAGTGACATGATATCACCCAGATTCTGACAAACAGTGCATGTGAAGATTCAAGAAGCATGTGTGGATGATCTAGTGGGATTAGGCATTAGAGTATTCAAGCAACGGTCACCGGTATCTTGGGACAAGCTTGCACAAATCAGATCCAAACAAGGCATATGTTGGGTTTATTTTGTGCTCTATTTAAACCACATGTTGTTCTCAGACCATACTGGGATGAGATCACTAAAGTTGATGGCATTACATCACATCAGTGATGGGAATTTTTTTTAAATTCCGTGCCCATTGGCTTCCACTGCCATCCCACAACCTAAGACATTATTTCCAGATCACTCTTACAATCAATCTTAAAAATAAAATAACCATCCAAGTAAATTCTAATAATCTCTTAGATGAAAACTAACATGTAAGCTCCATCACATTACCCAATACATTGGATAGATGAATGAGGATCACCCATTATCACAAGATATATCTATCTCATATATCATCATGAGATATATTAGTTTCATTTATTATCATAAAAAATTTTCAAGACCAATAAAATAATCATAACACATTAAATATTATGTTTCTAACATGCATTGGTGACTGTGATCATTTTGATTCAATGAATACCTTCTTTACAAAGGCATAAAATAATTAGAATACTCCCAATGAATCTTTTAAAAAATGAATTGGCCAAGTGGATTGGAGTTCAGGTACATCAAACCATTTTGGGAGAATGATTTAATACTCTAAGACACACTTATATATTTAAGATGTATATGTCAATTTTATTAAATCCCAAGTATTGAACAAGTAGTACTTGTACTAACAATAAATTATTGTCATGTATTGATTTTATAATAATCATTATGTATATGAGGTCCTTCATCGATAGATACATCTATATATATAAGGTTCTCCATAGATGGTATCCTTTTTAAGAAGATTATAGACTAATATTTAATTTATTTGTATGATGTTGGTTTTAAGCCACATATTTGGGTGCTCTGAAATCTATCATCATCGTAGGATACAAGAGTTCTTTTGATATCCGGATTTAGACCCTAAGATGGGCTTCAAATATATCCTCATTTTAGTAATTGTAACCCATGTAGTTCAATGTCACTTAACAAGAAACATAATACCTTTTAATTTCATGTGATGTGGATCAAACCATGTTGTTTAGTTTCATATTATATGTCCGTCTAGGTTTAAGGTACCTAGCCAAGGGCTTTTGTGGGACATATGCCAATGTGGTCTAACGGACCTGGAAGGGATGTAGTATCCGTGGTGGAGGCATTATCTTATTATAGATGTAATCCAATAAGAATGGTGATGAAGGAGACCTGGAAGGAATATTTCCATTCTAATGGGATATGATGCTACAAGGTATATGGACTAGAGAACATTAGAGTAAATTTTGGGTATTGGGTTTGGACCTTAGGGAGGCTTCCTACATATCCCATTTGGATGGAAATCAAACCAACATAGTTCAAAAAATCAGGGTTTACAATTTTAGAGGAGTATCATATGTGTTTCTCCATTGGGAATATGGACCTACAATGGCGGATGAATGGTTTTGGGGATTATACCAAATATGAGTCCCATAGGTAGGTTTGAACACTATGGTGACATAATTTCCAAAAACCTCTAGGCCTGTGTGTGTCATAATTTTTGTGGGAATCAAGTGGAAGTAGGATATCTGGAAACCAGCACAATATCCTTTATCTACTAGTGGATTAGGTTAGGGTTATAGGAGAAAAAAGGGCCTTGAGGTGCCCGTATCCTCTATTATTTTTCTAACGAAGTTCGGAAGGTGGGAGGGGTATGAAATATTTCAAGAAAGACTAAGGGTTTACCCCATGAGGTATTACCTTCTCCCAATTTTAGAGAGGATGATAGAAGGATCCAACACTACCCCCATCAATGGGTAAGGAATGTAGCCCCCTCCCTATCTAAATTGGGGAGTTAATTGGAACTACCTTTAATATTGGGGTCCTAATTATCATGTGAATGTAGAATTGAACACATTATCAGCATCCCCATTTTGAGTAGGTTACAATTAGGACCTAATTTACCATGATAATGTTTGATCATGACCATGTGCAAGTGTTTTATGTTCAATGATCAAACTTATCTAGAGGATTTATAACAGGAATCAGTGTAGTAGCTCCCGAAGGGGGGAATTTAGGGACTAGAACTTTTTTGATGTGGTTTATGGAGAGATTTATTTGAAAAATTCCTGGAGGGGAAAAGATACAGTCAAATTATATACATAATAAGGGAAATGTAACTTGAATACTTTATCTCGCATTCTATTTTCTCTGTAGGATGGAAGTCTACAAAGGCTCCATCCACTTATAGTTTGTGGGATGATGGCCCAAAAAATGATTTTCTATGAGGATAGCCATCCAAAAATGATTTTTACCATGAAGAATGGTTTTTCATGTGTGGAACCACCATTTGTGGGCGGTTGGGTGAGTTCCCTTTCTACATTAAAAAATGTGGTAAATGGTTACCTACTAAAATCACATTCTTAGGACTGTCTCTCTTGATTCTCCTATTCACACCAATTTTTTCCACCATCCATGTTTATTAATTTATGTGTGGGGTTTTTATCATGGTAAATATGTAATTGATGTCCTGGGTTAACCGAGGTAATGATGAATAGCCACCCACACAGGATTTTGTTTTCCAGGCAGCCTAGAAATAATGCCTCATCCACAAAGGAAAATTTGTTTTAGGGTACCAAAAGGTGATGCTACACCTAGAAAATGAATCATAATATATGGGGGGAGAAAAGGGTATACCTCACCCCATAAATGAAAATGTCATTTCAAGAGGAAAAAATGGGATGCCTCACCTAGAAAATGAAAATTTTATTTATGGGGAAAAAATAGGACACCTCTACCCATAAATGAATATTTCATTTGCAGAGGGAGAAAATTGGATGTATCACCCTGAAAATGAAAATTTTGTTAGTAGGGGGGGTTAAAAAGGGATGCCTCTCCTCATAAATGAAAATGTCTTTTGCAAGGATAGAAAATGGGTTTTCTCATCCTAAAAATGAAAATATCATTTGCTGGGGGGAAAATGGGACGCCTTTCCTTATAAATGAAAATGTATTTTTGGAGGGGTTAAAATGGGATGAATCACTCCAAAAATAATGATTTCCATTGCTGGGGCACTGTGTAGAGTCCTATGTGATGTGAAATATAGAGTGCTATGTGCAATGCTATATAGACCACTGTATGGAATGCTACATGATGCACTACGCAGGACCTTATGTGGAAGTTGAGGTTTCTTCATAGATTCTAGCCATAAATTCTTGTGATCTTCATGAAATAGATAAATTTATTTAATATTTCCTTTCTAGATTCCAAAAATCCTACTAATCTTCTATGCACACTTTTAAAAAAAATTCCCCCCATCAGAATGGGGTCTGATCGGCATGAAGAGGAATCCATTTCATGGAAGAAGTTGGTCTAGTTGGATGTTTTTTAGGGTTAATGTGGACCCAAATAAGGGAATAATCCTTTAAAATGGTTTTACAATAGACACATTTGTCACTTTGTGAAATAATCTCTTTGTAGTTAGTATAAGATCACCTGTTTAGCATATATCTTTACATTACATTTCCCATTATGGATGAACTTCCATGCATAGTGAAGACCTTTCATCTACAAACATGTATCTTCTAAAAAATATTTATTATCCTTTTTATTCAAATTATTTCCATATATAAATAATTTATTCTACATAGCATCTGAAGTTATTTTTCCCCCACATAGTGCGCTATGCAGTTCACCAAAATTTTCATTGTGGTTCCTTCATACTTAGTCGGAATTTTTTATATCCAATATTTTATTTTATTTATTTTTTAGAAGAGAGGAAATGGATCCCACCAAATATTCTTTGTTTTTTGATGAAAAGAGTAATGATAGCATTAATAATAATGATATACATGATGTCATCCCACACAATCAATTATTAGCTAGACTTATGTGTGCTAAAATTCGAGTGTATCCTGTCATAGATTGGAAACCTCTTTATAGATTCATATTGTCATTAGAAGTCCCTATCCCATCACCATGTCAAAAAAATAAACTAATCGCATGGATAATCAAGTTAAATAACACACCCTGAGAAAATATCTTAGTGAAATAGACATTTATCTATGAGATCTACTATAACTGGTTTGTTTTAAATGGAAACCCTTTATCATTAAAGTAAACAACACAAGCAAAAAAACTAGATATCAATTTCTATCATTAGATTGTGAGGAAATCGATAGCCTATTTGATTCAAGTATGGTTTTCAAAATGGGAAATTAATATTGGAAGATCATTCGGTCTAGAGTAGGGATGACGCTTAGGGGTTTTCTAGAGCTCTAAATTGTTTAATGCCAAGGTAAAGGTTGTATGACTATTTGAAGCTTCTTGGGTATCCCTGGATTTATCTCCTCGAAACAGATTGATCATCCCTCAACTGCTCAGTTGGTGGAGCCCATATTTCAATGTGTTCTATATGATGAATAGGGAAGTTGATATTAGTCTTTGGAAATACCAGATGATCATATGGGTACCCATCATGGTAGATATGTATGATAAGTTTCTTCCCCCTTCTTCTATGTGGGATGACCCTAAAAATACCCCTCCTCTTGTAAGTTAATTTCTCAAAATAGAAAAACATTTTAAACAAGCTAATCCTCACCCCCAACAGAATTTCACCATCTATGATTGGATTTATGTTTTTGCTGCATAATATGGTCACGATCATAATTCAAGGAGGAAAAGGAAATATCCTACTCAACACACGTGAAGACATGCTAGCAGTTACTGGACAACAATTATGGAAGGACACTAAAATCATTAGGGTTGCTAGTTTCCCCTAATCCAGACTAATTGGTTCAACTTGAACGTTTCTTGGAAATGTTTTTGAGTTGTGGGTGACAAATAGTTCATGAATCAAGTATTGGTGTCAGAGTTAGAACCGTCATTTTGGAGGCCTAGTTGGAGTCTAGGATAACTTCAATTTGGTAGTCCTGGTACTAGAACAAATATACCATCTTATGGGACAAATTAGTAGGGGGCCTCTCTATAGGCTTAAAGGACCCTTAAAACTCCTTTGGAGATGGGTAGAATATTACCTAGGGGGTATGAATTTATCAATTCCCAGTAAATTCCAGTCATTTGATTCATACACTACATACAGTGTATTAATGGGGTGAATCTATTAACATTAGGGTCAAGTGATGTGACAAAAAATCTCAAATATCACTACTATAAAATTAGTCTATAGCCACGGTCAAAAACCATAGCTATAGGGGTCAAAACCATGGATATAACCTATAGCCACGGTTAGAGCTAGCCGTGGCACCTATTAGCGTGTCTGTAGCTTTTATCTATAGCCACAGTTTTATTGGGCTATAGCTTGGGTTTAAAACCATTGCTATAGCCCAATTTCCACGGTTTCACTAAATCATGGCTATAACACCCATATCTGTCCACTGTGGCAGTTGGGATATAGCTACGGTTGTCCCCCGTGGCAACTGGGTTATAGACATGTCTTATAACCGTGGCTATAGCCCAATAAAACCGTGGCTATATCCCAAAATCAATTTTCTCCCATTGAGATTCGATCTCTGTACCTTCGCCCTGTAGACCAAACACCTTTCCACTACTCCACAGACGTCTTTGCAGATATATATATATATATATATATTGTTAAATATATTATTAAAAACAGTGGCTATAGCATGTAAACCATGTCTATAAACCTTCCCGCCATTTTTTCGCGGGTTAATTTTTTTCCAGTGCAAGGGCGGGAGATCTATAGCCATTGTTTTGATGAACTGTGACTATAGTTCATGAAAACAATACCCTATAGCCACGGTTTTACCAAAACTGTGGCTATAGACTCACCCTATAGCCACGGTTTAACCAAACATTGGCTATAACCCTTTGAAAAATACCCTATAGCCACAATTTCACCCATACCATGGCTATAACCCTTTGAAAAAGACCCTATAGCCATGGATTGGGTGAAACCATGTCTATAGATTTCGAAAAAAAAACATATAGCCACTATTTCACTAAACTATGGCTATATCCTTTGAAATTAAACTGTGTAGCCATAGTTTTGTTTAAAAACGTGGCTATAGCCTCATTTTATAGTAGTGTATCATGATATTTTTGTATAAAACCCTTGTTATTCCCCTACTGATACCTTGGGGATTGAATTATTAGGTGATAAGACAATATTGGTCTATTGTATTTCCTTAAGGGAGTGTCCAAGTTTTCAGAATTGATGGAATGAAGATATGTTATGGACATTCACCCTACCGATTTTCATGTCAATTCCACTATTTCCAGTAGAGGTTCCCTCCTTCAATCAACGACAAGTGCCAAGAAAAACATTTGATGGCCACTCATCCAATTGGGATGATATTCACATGGAAAGATAAAATATCTTAGATTGAAATTCCACACACAAATATAATTCATGGGATTTCAAAATCATATGTGGAAGCTTGGATCTTCTCATACATAAATTTTCTACTATCAATGACATTATCAATTATTACATGCTTGAATCTAGTAGAATCTATAAGGGAAATGGAATGTGAAACATAGGTCTCTAGGCTAGGAAAATGGATTTCATAGAGGAATCCCCTCATTTTTTGAAATGTAGAGAAATATTCTGAGGATCCAGGGTTCATATCCTCAGAATATTGGTTATTCCCATGCGAAAGAAGCTATAAAGTCATCTTCCTGATTTTCCATATCCACAGAGTCTGCATATAAAATAACATGGAGAGAGTAAAATTTATTGAGTAATTATATGCCAATAGATAGGGTTTGTTACTTCCTTCCAGATAAGTAAAACATTCTAACTAGGTATGGTGACATATCTTCACCTGAAAGTGTTTTTATGTAGAGCATACTAATTTGGGGGAGGCATACATCCTTTTCCTCAAATCATCCATTCATTCACTCCAAGTTCAATTTATATTTATAGATCAAGTAATTAAAACGATAAGTCCATATTATAATGAGAGTGAAAAAAGTGGTAGTAGGTCACATGGGACTGATGAGGTAGATTTTCAAGCTCCATGTCAACTTGGTGATATTTCTTCTTCCTCATGATTAGGGCTTTGAATGATCCCCTCTCCAAGGGGAGTGACAAATGAGATGCCAATAAAAAAAGGCGTGGTGCCTTGATCCTAACCCACGTACACGGTCAACCTCCTCTTCATTATCCATCCCAATCCTGGAAGCATTTCCTAGAGATTGGAGAGAGTGGGATACTTATAGAAGGAATGGATCTAGTGAAGAGATATGGCGGTTCCTTCAGTTATAGGATATTGATCTTCCTAGATATGAGATGATCACTACAATAGAACCTATTTATTTCTAAGAAAATCCTGAATAAATTAGTTTGAATCCTGAGGAGTTGGATGCCTCCATCCATTCATTCTAAGGCTGGATTCATTGGTCTAACTGGGTGTAGTAAATGGTGTTATAAATGGTAGAGGACGTTAATTTTTGTGAATAGGTAATATAATCTCTTGAATAGACTCTCTTTTTTATCCCACTATAACTTTTCAACCATTAATATGTTCCCCCACCACCCCCATTTTTATGAGGTTAGGGGAAAGCCATAATTGATTAATTCTCATGAATATTCGGAGGGATGAAGTACTATAGGAGTGGATGCTCCTAGGGATACAAGGGCTGCTAATGAAGGTCCTCTTAGGATAGCTGAGCATATGTAGGCTGTTATTGCTAACATAACAAGGGTTTTCCCAACCTCCTCCACAAACCATGTTGCATGTGGAATTACATCCATAGGAATACACGAAGAATAAGAAAGTGAGGAAGCTAGAGATTCACATCAGATCTGGGATAGTATGTAATAATTGTATCCATTTTTCCTAATTTTTATTCCATTTTACTGTTTTATTATTTAATAATCATGTACGGGGGTTTCCATAGGTTCTATAAGTCAAGAGGTTCCAATTGTTTGATATCCAGTGTCTGATTTTCTTACATAGTCAGATGTGATGGGAATAATGGTTCCTAATAAAGATGAGATAAATAATGATTTTTGACCAATAATTTATTTTGATGGAGTGGAAGTAGAGAGATTTGATGCTCTATCTTTCATTTTGATTAACCTTACCCCTTATGAAAAAATGGTGGGGGAAGCATCAACGTGAACCTAAGATGATTTGAGTTCAAATGTTTCCCTATGTTCACTCATAGTTATCGCCAAAAGCTCAGTATCTATGTGTGGCATTTTGGAGGTTATTGAGCGGTCTGAAAATACAAAAATTCCCTATGCCTCTTTGAGAGAGTTTCCTACTAAGGTTTATAAACAATTTGAAGAGGCATCACTTCAAATGACTTCCAGTAGGGTGGTGATGACTAAGGAGGTCAGTTCCTCAGCCAAAAAATATCAATTCTATAAACTTTTTGAACACCTTATATTTCTACATACCTTGTATTGACATATGGATACATATTTTAGGATAATTTGTTTTAAGTATAAAATATAAAAAATACTTCAAATTTTTAATCAGCTGAGGTGACCCAGGCTTCAACTACCACTAAGCCCTCTCATTGAAAAAATGTTGATGAAAGGAATTAACATTTTGACTTGGTCCCATAATATTTTCTTCCCCTTGAGAGTGATTCAAAAGAATATGAGGAGACTCTTGATATTTACAAAATTTTCATATATATGGTGTGGAGGAATATATATAAACTAAATTCTCATACCCCTCTATCAAATATTCCATCCAAGTTTCCCATGCTACGCTGCATGATTTTTGTGTTTGGATCTGGGGGGTTCAAATACCATGGAATACATACCAAGGTTAAATATGTGGTTTCCATCCAATATAGGGGTGTCTGTATTGTAGTATATTCTAATAATCATAGATTCCACAACCCATTTTTATTCCACTAGAATACACTTAACAAGACATCTGAACAATTTGGAGTAGCAGCCCGACCCCATGTATGAGTTTTCTAATAGAGAACCTCGGTGGAACATCTACATCAAGAGATAGATTAGAAGAATAAAAAATTATAACATAATAGAAAATGTTATAATGAAAATCAATGAATAGTACAAGAGATAGAGAATTCCAGGAAGAATACTATTTGGAGGATGGAAGTGCTACAAGCTGATTCTGAAATAGAGGCTGAAGCATTATCGAAGCTACATCATGCAGTAGAGGATTTTTATCATGTAATTATTTATATCATTGAATCAATAAAACAATCATTATAATAATAAAGACTCATTTATATAGATATACTCTAAGTTGTGGGTGATCCAAAATCTTGTTGACATATGAAATGAAAAAGGGCTTTACTTTCAATTATATGTCTCTTTGTTACAGATTTGCCTTACAATTTTATAAGTAATACTGGGGTTGGGTTGATTTTTATAATGTAAACATATTTTTGTTTTTAACTTCAAATAATTTTAATAATAAAATGATCTTAATTTTTTCTTAGTTCATATGACCTAGAGAGACGAGGCATGACTTTTTCACAGGTTTCTTTTTGTGGGTTTTCAATATGATCAGGGTTACATCCCTTTTCATTAGTAGTTTTATGGTATTCTTGGATTGACCAATTCAGCTGGTGTTTTAGGTTGAAAAACTCTGAACAATATTTGTGAATGTAATAATCTCAAACTATGCTATGAATACAATGAATATGAATGTATCTACATAAGAGTTTCTCTTCTTCACCTCTGAGCAACGTCCACCCCCTCTCCCGTAGTGGCTGGGGTTTCACCACTTCTTCCCTCCCCCTTCCCCCTCTAGCCGAGATTTGTGTGGCTTCTTTCTGGTCTCGGTTTGGCACAGGCGTGATCTGGCTTCGATGTGGCGCATCTAGAATTCAGGGTTTTTCTATCCGGCTCCTGTTCTTGGTGTCGATGGATTAGTGGTGCCCCAGCGAGCGGCTCAACGTCTCTCCTCAATGGCTTCTATAATGTCATCTCATCATGCACCAGTGTTCTTCCCAGCATTCCTTCCGTCAGTGACGTCTTGGCGCGGCTCCGATGGCTCGATTCGCTCGGTGCTTATGATGGTTCCGGCTTGGGGTTTCTGGCGTAATTTGGAGTCTCCTCAAGCCGTTTCGACGAGTTTCCAGGGGATGCTACGTTGATCTGTGGTCTTCGGTGGGGGGGGGGAGGGGATCTGTGTTCCTAATTTTGTTTTTTTTTCAGGGTTTTGATTTTGAGGATTTGATCCCGTTTGACTGGTTTTGATTTTGGTTTTTTCTGGGTTCCTAGGTTGAAATTGCTGGTTCATCTCTGCATTTTTACACTGATTTTCCTACCATCATGCCTGACCTGCTTCGGATCAGATGAGGGTTCTTTCATGGTCTGAATGAAGTAAATCAATGCCCTGAGTGGTGCTTCTGTACAAGATGACCTGGATCCTCTCATCGATGGCGTTTCTTTGGCATGCACGGTGGTGGTGGTGAGGTGTCTTGTAGAGTGCGATGAGAATCGACCATGATAGTCGTTGATGGTGGTGACATTATCTCATGATTGGTGGTGATTCTGCTGGATTAACCACAAGTATTTTCCCAAATGTAGGTTTCAGAGTAGGTGATTCATCTTCACAATGCTTTTCAGATTCAGTTGTTTGAGAGGGTATGCCATCAGCCGTCAGATCGGGCGTGTGCTTTGACACAAGACAGTTGTTTGCTGAACTGTCATGCAAAGGTGGTGTGTTTTATTCTGATTATATGCCGGGTGGGGAAGATCCATGTTGTTGTCTAGTTTTTTTCTCTCTTTTAACCTCGGGTCGTGTGATGTCCTATGTCTATGAGGTCTGGGTTCCCCCCTTATTCCCTTAAAAGGGGGATTATCTTCTCTTATAATAAAAAAATTTAAGGCCTTCGGGCCATTGGATGGATGGAATATCTCTACATAGATATAACTCTTTTATAGGGAGATGAGCATATTATTCTTAGAATGTGTCCATAGACTAGGGAAAATGTTTTAGAATATTATGTGTATATTAAACTCATAAATAGAAAATAAGGTATTAATATTCTGAGGAAATAATGTTTTTTGTTCTAAATTATTTTACATAGATCAAACTGTCATGTAGGAAATAAATATGTAACAATAAATGGGCCATGGGGAAAAGTTTCCTACTTAATCAAGATGACTCCTCATGTCCTCTAAGCTCACATGACAAATGCTCAACATGAGAATCAAGATGAAACATTGGATATCATTTAAATCCGCATGAGAGTGTGAAATAGGTAAAATGTAGTTGAATTTTCATCTCAATAGGGTTTCATGGTGGAACATGATTGATTTCAATGAAACCTCATGACAAGGGCCTGATAAAAATGTTCCATGAATCCTTGAGAAAGGATGTGACCCCTATCTAGATAAAATTATTATATAGGTGAATTTCATTTTCGTATTTCATTATTGTATGTGATTAGAATAATGTTAGTCTACAAATCTAGTACCAAGCTCATTTTCATCGATCTAAATCTCATTTAGGTAATGAGTCATATAGAATTGATCTTGTGTCACATAGTTTAATGTCATGATATAAAGAATCGAATGTTCTATATTTTAGGGTAATGTTAAGAGGAAATTTACATATAGTTTAATAATGTGTGGATTGGATGGATATCACATATTTTAACATCATTATTAAAACGATGTGGGTTATATAGTTTAACATCATGTTGCACGAAAATATTATTGTTTTAGATTAAGGTTACATGGATTTGACAAAATGATTAATGATTTTCCATTCCATAGTGATATGACTGAGAATGCTCTACCATCTGTCAATGTTGAAGATGAAAGGTTGTAATCTGTAATCTAGGGGTTTCTAGTTTTGAAAAGTGATATGAGACAAGTATTAAAGGGGTTTCCATGAACCATATTCAAAAAGTGGTTTCAAATATAATGTTATTGAGGATTACATAGATAAAAGAGGAATCTCACAAAGATGAATATGCCTCTAGATAATAATAATTTTTAGGATGGCATATGAAAATCCAAAATGGGGAATTTTATGCATAGTCAAAAAAAGGTTCCCTCTAGAATCTGAAATTATATTACCAGTGGCCAAGGAATGATTATGGATATTCATATTTTCCTAGACATAGAGTTTGATTGGTGTATGGATGGTGCCTAAGTATAGATGGATTATTTCAGGTAAAAATCACTATATAATGGGGGGGAATGTTTCATATGCATGTATGACCCATACAAATGGAATAGACTGTTGTTTTTGTGTCTGGGCTCGATACATAGGGTACATGAAACACTATGTAACTTGTATAAATGATAGTCAATCCATATTTAGTTATAGATATATTAGCTATGACAACCCTTCTCATTATTTCATACTTGAACACGATTTATTACATAAAACCTTCACTTATTACAAAATATAAGATCGAGTGGTCTAGTGTCTTTGGCACTTAGGATCATTACATACAACTTAAAACATGAAAAACAACATCTTTATTGAAAACTTCCAATAACCACTACATTCCCCCGTACTTAGCATTGCATGGGATAACCTGAGGACATGCATAAAAAGGGGTGAGATATAAAGCCCAGTAAGGGAATAAACAAGAAATAAAAAAAGAAATAC